>CM048849.1:48385835-48963335 GCA_026545225.1 Cornus controversa
TAAAGCTATGTTTCGGCCGACTAAAACAATGTTCTAGCTTCCCATATTTTGCACAACCTACTAGAATGAATTCTAGTTTTTACCAGCCGTCTGATGGATTTCATTAGCCGGTTGATAACACTATTTTGGTTGGCTGAGCTAGAACAATGTTCCAGCTTACCCTGTTTTGTATAACACACTGGAATGAATTCCAAATTCAGTCAGCCGACTGATGGAACCCATCAGGTGACCGAAACTCTATAAAAATGTGAATTTGCTATTTTTGAAAGGTTTGAATATTCAAACACATTTATAGATTCATGAAGGAATATGATTGATGTTTAAAATCAAGTAAGAGTTAAAAAAAAAACATTTTTATGCATAATCTTTGAGAGTTCTGGGCTTCATAGGAATTCAAATATATTTTGACATAAATTCCTAAGCACTCACCATCCTATCTACCCTTTTCTTCAATGTGGTTGATCGGTTGAGCTTTTGGAGATTTGAATTGCTTTCTTGAGTTTGAATGACTTTGAAAACTCGAAAGCTTCTACTTTGACGTTCTTCAATTTCAATACACTTCAACATGTATGTGTAATACCCCGCTCCAACACATGGTATGATATTGTCCGCTTTGGGCCATAGCCCGCACGGTTTTGCTCTTGGGTTTACCCCAAAAGGCCTCATACCATTTGAAGAGAACATACTACATATAAGCACATCCCCTTTTCCACACCCAGGCGATGTGGGATTGAGCACCCTGTACCCTGTCAGTGTGGTAGCTCAGCCCAGTGTCTATCTTCGCACCCGCCCACTCACACCCGTCCACAAGGGTTACTACAATCCACCCTCCTACGAGGCCCGACATCCTCGTCGGCACACTACTTCCGGCTGGGTTCAGGCTCTGATACCAACTGTAATACCCCGCTCCAACACATGGTATGATATTGTCCGCTTTGGGCCATAGCCCGCACGGTTTTGCTCTTGGGTTTACCCCAAAAGGCCTCATACCATTTGAAGAGAACATACTACATATAAGCACATCCCCTTTTCCACACCCAGGCGATGTGGGATTGAGCACCCTGTACCCTGTCAGTGTGGTAGCTCAGCCCAGTGTCTGTCTTCGCACCCGCCCACTCACACCCGTCCACAAGGGTTACTACAGTATGTGATACGCTTTTGAGTTTGAAGTATTTGGAATTTGATTCTATTCCTTAAGTCTTGACTTTAAATTTGATCAACTAATACAATTATTCAATATAAACATTAGTGCTGAAAACACATTAATGGTTTATGATCATCAAAATTAGTATATTTCTCCTTAAGCCAGCACCTTTGGGCCTTTCATATTTATGGTGAGTGACTAGTACACATAAAATAATATATTTTAATAAATGGTGTAAGAGTAAATTTGTAACATTTTGTAATAGAGTTTAACAACAGGAGAGATCAGTTTAATTATTGAAATTACAGAATAATACGGTTTAATTATGAATTGCAAAAATGACCATTTGTCATCTTAAAATTAAATTTAACCTTCTTGAACCATTGAAAATTTATAAATAAGGCCAACGTCTTAATTGTCAATTTGTCACTAGGTCACCATTAAATGTATCCTAAAAGTTACAAAATTACTCTTATGCAAAAACTCCTTTGAACTACTAAAAGAAATTTGCAAATTATTCCTATAATATCCAAACTTTTTATTAATTTAGGGAGTTTATGCAATTAATTCAAAAGGATAAATTTGATTTTTTATTAGAAATAAAACTTAATTCTTTAAGTAATTGTAATTTGGCGGAAGGAGTGCAAATTTTTTGATATTTTGAGTACTAAAAATTTAATAAGGGGGTATGCAAATTTTTTTCTAATTTAGGAGGCCGGTCAATTAGGATTTTAAAGGATTTTGTAAAACATTTTTTAAGTGATAGATTTATGTGAATTCATGAATTTTTATAAACTTCTATTACAGGCTTTCATTGATTTGTATAGATTTCTATTAGAGACTTTGATGAATTTTTATAAACTTGTATTGATTTCTTCAACATATTATATTTATTTGTATCCTTGAATTTTATTTTTGCTTACAAGTAAACCAATGGCTCAATGGGTAGATATAATGCAAAATGGATAATCTATCATCTGATATATTGTCTAAAAATTATTGTGTAGTGTAAATATCCAAGGAAAGAGCGAGGATAATAAAGTAACTCACTTTATGAATACAAATTGAATATCAACCATTTCTCATATTTCAATCGCACATTGTGAAAAAAGAGAAGAAAAAAAATGCACAGACTTTACCGATACAATCTAGGTTAAATCATTAGATAGATAATTGGAGAACCTTAAACCTAGGTTATATTAGATTATTAATTGGACTTCATGATTAATCTTTGTGATTTAAGGGATTGATCTCTAACAAAAAGTGTAGAGAGATTAATCACTCCCATAGTACGAGAGATTCCCATAGTGTAAGAGATTGATCAACTTGCCTAGAAACTCGAATTTTATAAGTTTTCCTAATCCAATAGAGAAAGAGAATCTGAGAAGAGAGAAAGGGAAAAACCAATAGATAAAAAAGGAGTGTACCTTGAGATGAAGAAAGGTTGCTTATATTTTGCAAAAAAAAAAAAAAAAAGTTCACCAAAATCTATGAGTCAAATGTTAGATTTGTTATAGGTTTCGATATTTATACCTCCCACCCTCAAATATACCAAAATCTACCACTTAATGAAATCCTTCAAAATTTATGAATTTTTTAATATACCTAGACTTTTGTAGACTTTTTTAAAATTCTAATTGAATACTCTTAGATTTGCATGACTATTCAAAAGTTTATAAAAATCTGGATTGAATACACCCAGACTTTCAAAGCCTTTTAAAATCCTAATTGAATACACCCAAGATTTATGCAATCAATCCTAATTTAAGATGAAAAATGAAAACTTTAGTACATCCTATGTTAAATCATAAATGCAGTTGTTGAAAATTCTTCATGCATTAATAGTACATTTGATTTTGGTACTCACTTCATGCTCTCATAATCTCATTCCCAGATAAATGATTAATTTGAGATGCAAACAATTTTGAGTGAATTATTAGAGCTCATGGATAGATCGGTACAGTATTGAAACTCTTAATTATATCAATTTTTCTTCTCTTTTCTAATTCTTTTCTTCCCCGTGTTGATTTTTCTCTCTCCCTCTTTATTTTGTTTTTCTTTAACCAATAATGAAATATTAATTTCTTCTCTCTTTTTGTTTATATTTTTTTGGGCCTTCTCTCACTTTTTTCTAATTTATATTGAAAATTTAACTTAAAAAAAACTCTTTAATAAATCGGGTTATATAATTAGATATCTGATAAATTACAAAAACCTGTTATGAATTTAATAACATCACAACAGGTAATTTATCATGCAGTGGGTTTTCTTTATTAGAGTCTCATCAGATAAGTCAAATCCGGTATTGAGACCGAAAAACCAATAGGATATAAAAGTA
Source organism: Cornus controversa (assembly GCA_026545225.1). Lineage (NCBI taxonomy): Eukaryota > Viridiplantae > Streptophyta > Magnoliopsida > Cornales > Cornaceae > Cornus > Cornus controversa. The sequence continues at coordinate 48,389,318 of CM048849.1, forward strand.
CAACGCATCCATTGTGGACCTCATGTGCTACGAGTAATCCACGTAATGAAGGGACCTCAAGTCTCTTTCTAGAGTACGAGTTGTACGTGCAGCAATAATGCATGTGAAATGCAGCATGAACCACTTATTAATTTCAATATCAGAAATTAGGAAAACAATCCATTCTTCATAAGAGAGAAGAAAATAAAGGGGTATGCTGTTTAGCCTTTTGAGCTTGAAAATATTACGATTTATTTATATAATAAGATGCATTATTGATAAATTCTGGTTTCCTTTGCTTTATGGATTTAACGGGAAAGAAGTAAAAGGGAAAAAAATGTAAAGGATTCTATTATTATTTTAATGAATTTAGGAACCAATAAATTTTCAGGATTGGTAATTATTACCAACAAAAAAAGGGGGAAAAATCCCTTGATTTTCTTGTATTACTCTTTTCCTCTATATTTTCATGAAAATCAAATTAGAAAAAAATAATTTTCATTACATTATCTTATTATTTCTTACCTTCTGTGAACCATTTGAATCATTGGGACTGCGAGATGAATTTACAAAAACGACTTGTTGATGTACAAAAAGAGGACAAAACAAAAGAAGTTCACCAAGGAATTTGCAACTGGAAGATGAAAAAAATAAATGAAAGGTAAAACAGAGGCAACTGTTTCAAACTTTGAAGGATGATATAGAAACTAATAGAACATATGAAGAACACATTCATCAATATATATATATGAAGAACTTAAAAAATTACATGGATTCGACTTTTGGTAGAAATAGTGATACAAACATAAGAAGATCTTCATATATAGAATGATATGAAAATTTATTTCTTATCATTTTGAGATGAAGGAATTTGTGTGTGTGTGTAATTTTTAAAATGCTATTACTGTTGGAAAGAAATTTTTGTTAAAAAATCTGTTTGCATATGATTTTCAAGCAACTTTCTTCTTAGGGAACTCTGCTGGACTTGTCTGTACTAGTAGTTGATGATTTATTGCAAAACCGACCTTTTGGGTGTCCAAACCATTTGACTCTTTCTCAACGTGGAATGGACCCCTCTGATTTGGGAACTCATGGAGTTATGTGAACACATTCATCAATATATATATACATAAAATCTACTTGAGTCATTTCAAAAAGGTGCAGGAGAAATGGGGTTGGTTTGGTTCCTCACTTCTTTTTCCCTGCTTGCAACAACTACAACTTCATTTGCAGGGCATCAAGGTATGTGATGTGGTTATCTAATTTGATTCCCTTTATTGTTTGCATCATTTCATATATATAGCATTTTCTTTGTTCACATGTAAGATGTATTTCTCTGATTCCATGGATTTTATTGACTGGGAATGACAACATAAGTATTATATGTTGTGCATCATATTCATAGCTGAAAAAGGACATTATATAACTTACTTCTATTTCACTTTTTTGGGCAGAAGCTGAGCAAGGACTCAACCATTCAGCTTTGCACTTGACCTTGTATTATGTCCATGGACATGGCTCACCTATGACCTCCCAGTCTCCACCATCCTCCTCCGAGTTACTCTCTCATGACCAAGCACGAGTTAAGAATCTGAACTCTAGACTCACTAAGAATAGAACAAGCAGTAGTGTCACAAATTCACACAAATCAGAACACCTTTTTGAACCAAAGTTCATCAGCACACCCTTGAACCCTGGTCTATCTATTGGTGTGGGCAATTACTATGTCAAGATTAGCCTTGGCACTCCAACTAGTTACTATCCCGTGGTTGTCGATTCAGGCAGCTCCTTCTCCTGGCTGCAATGCCAGCCTTGCGCAGGGTACTGCCACGAACAGGTCGTTCCTGTTTTCGATCCCTCTACATCCAACACCAACAAAAGGTTATCGTGCACAACACCCGAATGCAATTCACTCAAGGAAACCACTCTAAATGACCCTGCTTGCACTTCTTCTAATGAGTGCGTGTACACCGCTAGCTATGGGGACAAATCTTTCTCCAAAGGTTACTTGAGTCAAGATACACTGAGCCTAACACAATCAGAGACACTGCCTGGTTTTGTGTACGGTTGTGGGCAGGACAATGAAGGGTTGTTCGGTCAGTCTGCTGGTCTTTTTGGCCTAGCTCGTAACAAGCTCTCCATGCTCTCTCAGCTGTCAGCCAAATATGGAAATGCCTTCTCCTACTGCCTCCCAACAGCGAGTGGAGGAGGCAGTGGAGGCTCATTGTCCATAGGAAGTGATTCATTGATGGGATCATCCTACAAGTTCACCCCAATGCTTACTAATTCCAGAGACAGTAGTTTGTACTTTTTGAGTTTGTCTGCGATTGCAGTGGCAGGCAAGACACTAGGAGTGTCAGAGGCCGAGTACCAGGTTCCAACAATCATAGATTCTGGGACAGTGATCACCCGCCTGCCTTCATCAGTATATGCAGTTCTCCGCGACGAGTTCAATAAGATCATGTCCATAAAGCATGAGAGTGCCTCGGCTTTTAGCCTTCTTGACACATGTTATAAAGGGAGTTTGAAGGAGATGTCAGATGTGCCCGAGGTTCGGATGGTGTTTCAAGGAGAGGCCGACCTCACTCTTGCGCCTCTAAACGTTCTGTACGATGTGGATGAGAAGGGCATTACTTGCTTGGCCTTTGCAGGAAACTCGGCCGCTGATGAAATTGCCATTATTGGAAACATTCAGCAGCAGACATATAGTGTGGCTTATGATGTCTCCAATTCGAGAATTGGGTTTGCTGCTGGGGGCTGCACCTAGTTACTAAAATGATAGTACCTTTGTCTCATATATCAATTAATGTCGCATTTCAAGAAAAAGACTCATGAGGAGGATTCTCTGCGATTTCTGCAACCACCCTTGCTATATAATAGATTATAGATGAAGATCAGATTACCTTGATTTGTTCTTATGTGGGATCTCAAATCTCAAGTTTGTTTATGGAGACCGGATCTTATTGTGTTATTGTATAAGAAAGATAATCTTAGAACAAATTAGCAAAAATAAAAATATCGTCAAATTATTGGAACAAATGATCACATTATAAATACAAATATGAAATAAATAACAATATCTTAACTGCAGTTGAAACATCAGAATGGAACACATTTTCTGAATTTCACTAAGCCAAATTTATCAATCTTTATGTTCATAGAGTAATATTCATCTCAGTCCAAAATAAAATATAATTTTGAGAAATTATAATTTAAATTTAAATACATACAAATTATAGACTGAGTAAGAAAGTTGAAAATGCTACCAAATTAGAATTTTAGAATTCCCATAATTTGGTTGCCAGGAGTGTGGATGGAATTCTACTTCGATAGTCGGAATCTCACGAGAATCTTAGGTTTGGAACTGAAAGTTTCATCGAAACTTCTTTTGAGCTTTGCTGGAATTTTTCTACACTGGATCACATCATTCACTATATTTTGAACACACCTCAACTTCTTAACATTGCGTGAGCTCACCATAGACCTTTTTATAGGCCCCTTGGTTCATGGGTGATTAAATTATACATTTAGTAATTGTGAATCTTAATGTGATTGGTTGCATGAGTTAGAAATGGCCATCAACCACCATATTGATTTTGATGGCTCAAATTGCTTCGTCAAGTAACTAATCAAATAACAGATCAAACACATGGACTTCCAACAGCTAAGATCATTTAATCACGATTGAAAGTGAAATTATGACCTTTACGACAAAATATGGTTAATTATAATGAACTGACATATTCTCGTATAGAAACACTTTTTCGTTATAACTATCAATGACACCCCAAGTCATATTTCTATCACTATTTCATTATAACTATCAATGACACTCCGGGTCATATTTCTATCACTAACTCTTATACTTTTGATGTAAAATGTCTGATATACTCCTAGTTTTTTAATGAAATATAAAAAAGGGGTAAATTATACTAACCTTCACTGAGATTTGATCTAATTACATCCGGCATCAAACTAATAAATTTTGTTACAATGACCTACCATGAGATTTGCTCCGTTAGACAAAGACCCTTCCGTCCAAAATTTCGTTAGTTTTGTCAAAAAAAAATTTAGGATAAATTACACTGACCTCTCCTGAGGTTTGGCCTAATTACACCCGGTATCAAACTAATTGATTTTGTTACAATAACCTCCCCTGTAACAGAAATGAACTAACCGACGTTAACTTTTGGGTAAAATGTCTATTATACCTTTAATATTATATTGATATAAAAATTAAAATATTTATATATATAAAATGACACTTTTGCCATCATCACCCCCATCGACACCACACCAATACCACCACCATGCCACAGACCAGACCAGACCCACCACTCATGGATGTCATGCTGTGAACTACTACTAGTCGAGCCACCATAACAATCGTGCATAACCCCAGTTGCCATGGCCACCACTTTGGTGAGGTTGATGAAACTGAAGTGGTGGTGGCCATGGCAGTTGGGGTTGTGCACGATGGTTATGGTGGCTCATGGTGGATCGGCTAGTGGTGGTTCACGACATGGAAGTCATGAGTGGTGGGTCTGGTCTGTGGCATGACAGTGATTTTGGTGTGGTATCGATGGGAGTGATGATGACAGTTGGGGTTGTGCGCGCACGCGCGTCCCACACACATATATATCTATCTGCATATATATATATATATATATATATATATATTATATTAGATGGGAAAAAGGGTCATTTTATAGATATAAATATTTTAATTTTTATATCAATATAATATCAAGGGTATAATAAACATTTCACTCAAAGTTAACGCCGAATAGTTTATTTTTGTTACAAGAGAGGTCATTATAAAAAAATCAATTTATTTGATGCCGGGTGTAATTAGCCCAAATCTCAGAGGAGGTTAGTGTAATTTACCCTAAATTTTTTTGACAAAACTAACGGAATTTTGAACGAAGGGGGTCTTTGTCTAACGGAGCAAACCTCAAGGGAAGTCATTGTAACAAAATTCATCAGTTTTGCAAAAAGACCAAACTATCCCAACGCTTCCCGTGGAATGTTTTCTCTCACCCTACACTCTTGATCTCTCTTTCTCACTTTCTCATTAGTTGTCTCACAGTGCACCATGTTCCTATATATATATGTAAATTTTATACTCGTTGGTGATGAAAGGGACAAATAAACCCTAACCCTAATCCTTCATCCACACATTTCACATCCGAGCCACAATTCTTCCCCAAAGCCATCTTCAACTTCAATTTCTCACAATACCAATCCAAAAATTCCAACCAAAAAATTTGATTTTCCATCAAAACAAACAACAAAATTGAAACTAATTTAGAGATAATTCCAACGAAAGCCTAATCTGAAATAAACTGAAAATAACATAGCCAATTCACCAATTCAATTGAAGAAGGCAATTCTGACGAATGGGAAGATCACGAAGTCACTAATTCATTGCATGCGAGCTCGGATGACATCATCAATTCGATAAATCTCAACGAATTGATCTCCAACTATTGGTTCTTCTCGAAATGGTTCCATGTTGCCTGAGTAACTCGATCGAGTCAGAATCATGGAAGTCACTCGAGACATCAAAGTCTTTGAAGTTAAATTCCCAAATGTACCGATTGTCAATGCCAAGATCGGGGATATTACGTTATGCGTTAGACAGAGTGAGACTGACTTGAATTAGAATCAATATATCGATGTTCACTTTGAGTATAATGTAATGTGCAATAAGATTCCAGTGCTGGAAATATTCGATTCTAGAGGAGGGACGGACGACGACGCCAGGGAACTCGGTGTCCATTGAGACGAAGGGGTATCAATTGAAAAGGATTCGAATGAATTCAAACTCGGACTCAGCATTGTTTGACCAAGTTGAGCATACTTTTATCAGCTTCGCGATCAGTGGTGGCGAGTCATTGGTAAACATGGATCAGATCTCCAGATCTGGAAAAAGAGAGAGACATGAGTAATCTCCTTTACGGGATGAAAGATTTATGGTAAGCTCATCCACTGGAATTAGTTACTCTTATGGATTGTGGATTCTCTGTAAATTATGTGTGTGTGTGTGTGTGTGTGTGTGTGAGAGAGTGATAGAAATTGAATTGCAATGGAGTAAAAATGTATATACAAAGTATCATTAGGGTATTTTGTTCTTTTTATTTAATTTTTAAAGATTAAATAGGTCATTCGACAAAGTCAAAGGGCATACATGTCATTTTACATGGTGTCAGAGCTTGCAAGTGATGGTTTGAGGTGTTTATATAAGACAGAGCAAACGTTTGGGATCGAAGTGATAGTTATAATAAAAAAATATTTTGGTGTGAAAATATGTCAATTCTGAGGAACTCTAATTAGACTGCTTGATATTTGTGTCATAAAATAGGAAACTAATAAATTTAACAATTAATATTTTTGGAGATTATATATATTTTTTGAAACAAGTTCCAACAGTAGTCATAAAAAGAAAATAATAGAGAAAAGTTATATGGAGTACAAAGCAACACATACTCACTGAACTCACCACTCCCATCCCATATTTTTTTATGTTTTTACATAATAGAACCTAGTATGCATAGTTCAGTCTAGGGCTACCAAGTGGGCAATCTCAATGGCTTCCCATATTTATTTATTTTTTACTCAATAGTACCTAGTATGCATAGTTCAGTCTAGGGCTACCGAGTAGGCAATCTCATGTACTTCCATTTAATAAACACTCAGCATTTGTTTTATTAATATAATATAATCATGACAACATTAAGAGGATATTAAACAATTGTGTAGTGATATTAGAGCTCCAAAAACACACTCTGGGGCTCCAACCTTATTCTCACATAAATAAAATGACAAAAATACCCTTTATCACCATCTCTCTTCTTTAGTTGATCTCCAAACAAAACTGTTATGAATTTATCCATTCATCAGTAATGTCTTCTCTTCCTTTCAACCTACACCACCAATTCTATCACTTTGCTTGCCACTATCAAATGTATTACGGCGCACAACTCACTCTTTATAGAACTTCATGCAATCTCAGCCTTAGTTTCAAATTACTTAGCATGTCCTAATTCACAAGTCCTCATGATTGGTGCTGGGTCTTTAGTCCCACATCTATTCAAAGCCCATCGCACTGTAATACCCAGTGTTAGATTATATATTTCTTATTATATCCTTTCCTAAACCACATAGGTTTGTTATATCTTCTCCTAAATCATATACAATTTTCTATCTCCTTTTCTAAACCATTTAGGTTTCTTATCTCCTAAGTTTACTTAGTCTCCAAGATTATGTGCCTATTTAATAAGCATTTAAGTATTGTTCAAAATCAATTCAATCTATACAATCTTCTATATTTTTAACATGGTATTAGAGCCTACCAATTCTTGGTAGTCTTTACATTCCGTTGCATCACCTCTGGTGATGGTTCCATCAACTTCATCCCCTGCGAGCAATTGTCAAAATAATTTCCACCTTATATGTATATATTTTATGCAGATAATAAAAGAAGAAAAAATATGGCAATCCAACTCAAGTTCAATTCATCAGCAACTAGCATCTGTGTGTCAAAGTCGCTGATTTCAACAAGCTCCTTTTTAATGCTACCAACTGATTTCGACAGCTATTTGCTGTCAGTTGAGCCATTTTTCAGTGTTTGCCATCGACTGCCTTTGAAATTAGATTTTTTTTTCTCCATTAGTTGAGCCACTTTCGGTCTACGCACTTTCTGATTTTCAAATCAGTTTTCGCTCCAACAAGTCGATTTCAGTCTTACCGTTGCTCCAACGAGCTGATTTTGCTTACTGAGCTGATTTTCAAATCAGTTTTCGCTCCAATGGGCCACTTTCGGTCTTATCATTGCTCCAATGAGCTGCTCTTTTACAACTTCTTTGTATATGTTCACAGCCACAATTGGTAGCATCGCCAGATTGCTTTCACGAGCCGCATTCAAGATTTTATCTTCAAACTCAAGTTGGCTTCATATAACCCTTCTTGAGTTTGAGAAGGCTGTTAAATTATATATTTATTATTACATCATTTCTTAAACCACATAGGTTTATTATATCTTCTCCTAAACCATCTAGAATTTCCTATCTCCTTTCCTAAACCATCTAGGTTTATTGTCTTCTAAATTTACTTAGTCTTCAAAATTATGTGTCTATAAATAGATCTTTATGTATTGTTCATAAATACAATTCAATTCGATACAATTTTCCTATATTTCTAACACCCAGTGACGATGAATAAGGAGAGATTTTTTTATTGAAAAGATGTGTAGTGATGATAGGTTCAAGGGTTTGTATTTTGAGAGTAATGGGTGTTTGGAGGAGGTGGTGGGTCCGGCGGATATAGTGAATTGTGCCACTAATTCGGAGACACCTCTTGTGAACGGAGCTGGATTGAAGGCAGGGATGCATTTGGATTTGGTAGGGTCGTCTAAGCATTTGATAAGAAGTGTGATGATGAGGCAATTAAGATGGGAAGAGTGTTTGTTGATAATAAGGCATTGATGGAGGAGGCTAGTGAGCTGGTAGGTGTATTTCAAAGAGTTGTAATTTCAAGGGAAAAGGTTGGGGGTTGGTGAATTGATTAAAGGAGAGAAGGTTGGGAGGAAGGAGGTTCAAAGATCACTACATTTAAGTCTATTGGTTCTGTTGTGTTAAGTCTATTGGCAATTCTATCACTTTCTTCAGAAACTGAATAAGATCAATCGAGGAGAATAGGGAGATGATGATAAAGGGCCTCTTTGTCATTTTTTTTGTGAGAATAAGTTTGGAGCGTTGGGAGTGTGTTTGGAGCGCCAATATCACTGTCCTAAACAATTAGGTGCTTAACTTTTTTAATTGTGAACTTAGCAATATAAAAGATCACAAAAATTAATAAAAATAAAAAAAACCTAAAAGTAGAATAATTATTGACAATATTTTTAAACTAATATGAAGGTCCCGATACGGCAGGCTTTGGTTGGATATTCAGTGTCAAAATACTTTTAAAGTATTATAAACTTTCTCCTTTTTCTAAATTTACTTCTATGAAATTTTTTTTCATTTTCTCCGATTCTAATTCTTAACCGTCAAACATAGCATAAATCCATTCAATTATCATCCCAATTCCTCAAATAATTCCTCAAATAATAATCTAGACGAGATTATTACTTGCTTTGAAATGGAATGCCAAAACGAATATAAATTAAAAGAAATGAAACTTTATGCACCAAAATTCAAATATCGTTACCTGCACGAAGTTCAAATATCATTAGCGCCATCATATTAAAGAAACGAATAAGATAAAGGGGCATTGGAGGATCAGAAAAAAAAGAATCAAATATCTAATACTTTTATATGTTAAAAGCTGTTGCTGAAAAGACCACACATCGCATTTGGTTTTGTCCTCCTATCATCTCCACGTAGATGATTAAATTGAATTATGAATTGCCCAGACCAAACAATCGTGGCTATCATTCATCAATTAAGTGAATTATTGGAGCTCATTGTCATGGGTCACTCTCACTAAGAAAAGTTAAGAAAATTAAGGACAAATCACCCACTATGTACCTCACTCTTATACGAGTAATCTACATCATAAAGCACCTACCGTTCTTTGTACACCATATACTCCTCCTTAGCAATAGTACTTCACGCTGGAGTAACAGTGTCTGTGGAAAGCAACATAAAACAATTTTTGTTTTAAGAAGGAAATTAAGAAAAGTTAAATCGAATGCTTATTAGAAAATATGAAGGTATATTTGGAGAAATTATTAATTAATCCCGGAATCATTGATCTCAGTCACTTAACACACAAACAAAATTTAAAAATTTGAAATAAAGTTGTTACACATTGGTTCGGGACTATTACCTAATAATTTTTTTTGTAAATTTGTACATGTTTTTGTCGGCAAGGCCTATGGACTAGTGACATTTTTCTCTTCTTTCAAAGTGAAAGGTATCGGAGACTTCAAGTCTACCAATACATTGTTGGGAGGTATTTTTGCCACAAGAAATAACTTGAAAAATTCTTCCTTAAATTTCTCTATTTTTCTCTGTACTTAATTTCCATAATTATCAAATAGAAAAAAACTGATTTTCTTTTTCTTTTTAATTTTCTTTCACTAAGTGAATGGAAGTAAACCTTAGATTGGATGTGGAGGCCTAGGCTTGTAAAAGGATCAAATTCGAACCGGATTGAACATAATTCATACCAATTTGTTAAGTTAACGTATTATTGTGTTCGAATTATTAACGGGTTATCGGATTAAATGTCTCAATCTATATTTTAATTGGATCATATTGACGTCTAACTAACCTTCATAGCAAACAACACAGAACGTGGTTTTAGAAATTAGACGTCTAATTTGTACACCTAAAGGGTATGTATTTGATTTTTTATTTAAGAAAAAATAATAATAAAGAGTGACAAAATAGAGGAAGGAAATAATGATAAAAATATTTTAATAATATGTTAAAAATATATATTATAGCATTAGATAATATATTTATAGTATATTATATATTATATTATATCGGATCAGATTATTATTAGACCGGATCAACCATAATCCATATCCGATTTGTTTAGTTAACGGATTATTGAATTCGGATCGCTAACATATTATTTGAATGTTTCAATCCATATCTTAATTATTGTCTCAGATTCGGATCAAAATTTGATCCATTGACAACTCTAGATGGAACTATGTTGGACTAAGTGGAGACGAATACGTCACTCAATTTGTTTTTTATATAAATAAAAAAATATTAAATCACTCTTTTCAGCCTTCTTTCCTACATTTTTATCTCCTTTATCACAAATTCCTTTTCTTAACTCTCTCCCTCCACTCTACACTTCTATCTCTCTCTAAGGAAGAAGTGTAAACAGAAAGGAAAAAAAATTAAATTAGAGGATTCAAATCAAGAGCCATGTAAAGTGTGCAAGTGTGGAATTGGGGATACAAATCTTAATTCTTACCTACCAAAAAGGAAAAGCAAGAACCCCAAATTTTTTTCTTTTCTACAAAATAGCAAAATATTGAATGAACCTGGTATCAGGAAAAGCAAGAACCCCAATTTTTTTTATTTAATAAATTTTTTTCTTTTCTACAAAAATAGTAAATATTGAATGAACATGTCATCAATCAATATTTAAGTTTTTGTATTTATTATTTAAATAATAAAAATCCATAAAGCATCCTATAAACTCCTTGGTCTATGTAGCCTTTTAAAAAGACAAGTTTCTCACTTTGAGAAAGAATAGAATGTTGACGGAAGATGGAAAAGAGAAAGGAAAAAGGAAAAGCAGAACTAACTTTTTCAACCTTGGAGTAATGACAAAGAGCGATTAGTCAATAGTAAAGTACAGTGAGTTTGCGGAATTAGTCGGTAGTTCCACTTTTCGCCAAAAATATAACTATGCACATGGAAGTAGATATGTATTGAAAACAAAAATGATATTGATATCCTTCTCATTTTTATCCTATTCTACAGAAATATTTGTAATAGTTTCTCTATATCATTCTCTTTTAAACTGTTTATTATTATAGTTAGTGATTTTTATTGAAGAAAAAAGAATCTTTTAGTGTTCACATCATTGAATTCTTCTCATGCATTAATTGGAATGGGTCCCTAATTTAGACATGGTAGATGGCATATACCATTCACGAGTCTCTCTCTGATTTGAGCAGTCATGTGAAAACCCCAATCCTCTCAAACCTGTCCCTGAAATTTCTACTTTAATTTATTCATATGTATACACATGTATGTATACATATTAGAAGAGAATGAATAGAGTGTATAACATGTATATAAATCATCACAGAACTTCAAAGTTATAGGAGAGATGGGTCTGGTTTGGTCTCTTGCTTTATTCCTTCTGCTTGCAACATCTTCAATTGCAGAACATCAAGGCATGTACTTGTATCATTTGTTTTTATATGTCAATTTTCTTCATTTATCATTTAAAACTTCATATAATACAGGCCAGTGATGATTAAAACACGCCCAAAAGCATGCTTGAGAAATTTTCCCATTTCATTGCTCTGATCATTCCATAGATGTTATCAATTGGGAATGACATATATGTATCTATGCAGTATTGTAAGTATATGTTTATATCAAATGTTTGTGGATCATATTCATAGCAGAAAAGGGACACTAACATTCTATTTGTATGAACCTTTCTTAATTTTTGGCAGAAGATGAGCAAGGACTCAACCATATGCACCTGACCTTACATCATGTGCATGGACCTGGCTCACCTCTAACCTCCCAATCTCCCTCATCCTTCTCCGACCTACTCATTCGCGACGAAGCGCGAGTTAAGCATCTCAGTTCCAGACTCGGGAACAAAAAAGGTGTCACTACAAAACCCACTTCACACAAATCAAATTACACACTAGGACCAAAGCTCATCACCACACCTTTGAACCCGGGTTTTTCAATCGGTGTGGGCAATTACTATGTCAAAATCGGCCTTGGCACTCCACCCAATTTCTATCCCATGGTTGTGGACACTGGCAGCTCATTTTCCTGGCTCCAGTGCCGGCCCTGCGCAGTGTACTGCCACAAACAGGTCAGTCCTCTGTTCAATCCCTCTGCATCAAACACCTACAAGTCCATGTCATGCTCAACACCCGAGTGCAGTTCACTCAAAGAGGCCACACTCAATGACCCACTTTGCACTCGTTCTAAAGTCTGCGTTTACACGGCCAGTTATGGCGATTCCTCCTACTCCACCGGGTACTTGAGTCGGGATTCACTAAGATTAGGTCAGTCTCAGACCGTGCCTGGTTTCGTGTACGGGTGTGGCCAGGACAACGAAGGATTGTTCGGTCAGTCTGCTGGACTGATCGGCCTGGCACGTCACAAGCTGTCTATGCTGGCTCAATTATCAGCCAAATATGGGTACGCATTTTCATACTGCCTCCCAACAGGCGGAGGCAGTGGAGGTTCATTGTCCATAGGAAAAGCCTCGGTCATGACAGCATCTAAATCGGCCTATAAGTTCACTCCCATGATTACCGATAGGCGTGACCCGAGTTTGTACTTTTTGAGGCTAGTGGCCATAGAAGTGGCAGGCAGGGCAGTGGGAGTGGCATCAGCCCAGTACAGGGTCCCGACAATTATAGATTCTGGTACAGTGATCACGCGACTGCCTGTGTCAGTCTATAACAAGTTCCGAGATGAGTTTGCAAAGATCATGTCATCCAAGCACAAGACTGCTCCATCGTTTTCTATATTGGACGCCTGTTTTGAAGGGAGCGTGAAGGGGATATCGGCCGTGCCCAAGGTTCGGATGGTGTTTCAAGGCGGTGCTGACCTCGTCCTTGCGCCTCAGAACCTCCTGATTGATGTGGATAATGGCGTTATGTGCTTGGCCTTCGCGGCTAACTCGGGCATCGCCATTATTGGAAACCATCAACAGCAGACATTTAGTGTTGCTTATGATATCACGAGTTCAAGAATTGGGTTTGCCTCTGGGGGCTGCAACTGATTAGTAGTAGTGAATTTATTTCATGTATATCAATGTGGTACCTCATCAAATAAATTTTAGTGAATCATAAAGCAATGGGGGCATTGAATGATGTCTATGTTGGGTTGCTTAATTGTGCATGTAAAAGGATGGATTAAATTGCTGGTGTAAATTTTGATGTCACATAGCCCAAACTACTAGGGTTGTCAACAACAAAGCTCATGGCATATGCTGGTTAGTTCAGCAATTGTATACTCATGCCCTTGTCACTTGATAACATTACTCCTATAGATATATGAGTTAACAGTATTTTATTTACATACCAGTAGTGTTAGAGACACTGGCTGAAGCGACCATTCTTTCACGCTCTATTCATTGGTGGAAATCAATAATTAATATTTTTTTGTGTAATAAATGTTCTACTTTTTCATCCAAGAAAATATACTTCTAGTTTTAAGATATTTACACTAGTGTCATCAACAAACAAATAAAGCTATTGTAACCAAAAACAAAATTATTAATAATTTTTTATATTAATCAATATACTTATTATAATCATTTCCTATATAATTTTTTTAAATTTGTAATTAATTAGTATATAAAAATTGTTTATGAATCTTAGTTCCTAATTTAATTAAAGAATATATTTTTCTTTTAAAATTGAAGAACCACTTTATGGCCACTATAGTTTTATTTGTTGATGTCACTAGTGTAAATATCTTAAAATTAGAAGGTCATATTCTTGGATGAAAAAGTATGATATTTATTACACAAAAAAATATTAATTACTCTGATTGATTTTCACCAATGAATAGAGTCACAGTGAAAGGAGAGTCTGCCACTCCTCCTTACATATATGTGTCAATTGTTAATCTTTGTATGTGGATAGACACATTAATGTAACTGTTAACTGATTTTATTACGAGGAGTGCTAGTTCTTGCACAATTGCTCCATGGTGAAAATTAATTACAAAAATTAAATTTTTTTATGTAATTAATGTCCTACTTTTTCATCAATTAATATACCCTTCTAGTTCTAAAGTATTTACATTGGTGCCATCAACAAACAAATAAAACTATTTATAAAAGAAAATTATAATAAGTATATAAAAGAAAAGTATGTTCTTTAATTCAATTAATCATAATTACAAAATTTTAAAAATTATATAAGAAATGATTATAATAATGAGATGTGAAACTTTTGTTAAATTTTTGTGTCTTTTGGGTGTTGTTCAAAAAAAAAAGAACATATTAAAAATACAATTATTAATAAGCAACGGTTGTGTCCTTTGTAGGAAAAGGGAGCATTTAAGAATATATTAATAACCATAGAAGGTATTGACTCATATAACAAATAATATAAATATAGGAAATATATATATAAATATTATAATAATGTGAAATGTTTGAGCATTGTTATAAAAAAAGAAACTTTTAGGAAAAAGAATTAAGAAACGTTTAAGAATACAATTATTAATTACCAACGTTTTTGTCCTATGACAGGAAAAGAAAATATTTAGGAATATATTAATAATCATATTTAATTTAGAAAGTATTAACTCATACCACAAATAATATAAATATAAAAATTAAAAAATGTATAGAAAAAATAAAAAGCCTCACACTTTTAGTAGATAATAATAATAATAATAGATAGATAGATAGATATAGCTATATAAATAGATATAAGAGTCGCCTGTATATATTTACTGTTTTAAAAATATGTTCTTTAATTCAATTAGCCATAATTACAAATTTTTAAAATTATATAGGAAATGATTATAATAAGTATATAGATTATTAAAAATATTTAAAAGGAGGACAATATAAACAAATATTAATAAAAATATTTTAATACTTTATGTTTATAATTTTATTTGTTTGTTGATGACATTAATGTAAATACTTTAGACCTAAAGGGTTATACTGATGAGAAATGCTAAACGTCACAATTTTATTTCACAAATTTTAACTCGAATCTATGTGGCAAATAATAATACCATAGGAACTCCGTGTATGGGGGAATCCCACCAATAATAACTTACCATTTAATTTTATCTCATAAAATAATGAACTATATCACCTGCCACATAGATTCGAGTTAAAATTCATGATATTTATTCGAGACGTGTAGCATTGCTCTATACTGCTTGATGAAAAAGGAGGACATTTATTACTGGAAAGTATTTAATTTTTGTGATTGATTTCTAACGACGACAGTCGCATAAGCGACTGCGTGTAGGACTCTCTCTTTACATATATGTGTCAACTGTATTATCTGTGTATGTGGATAGAGACATTAATGTAACTGTTTTATTATGTGTATGTGGATGAACACATTAATGTAACTGTTTTGAATGGCTATTTATGGCCATTATTAGGGATTTACAGAAGTGGAAGTCTTTAATAGACTATAGTCTTACAATCCCGGTCTATAATTGAATGTTGGCTAATGCTGTGTGCGCATGATTTTTATTATTTTTATAATCATATTTGAATTAAATAGTTTGATTGATTCAGAATTCAGACTCAAATTGCACAACTACTGCCACCACAATTGATTTTTTTTTTTTTTAAGGATAAATTGCATAAAACTCTTTGACAATAACTGATTTGTCTAAAACAAAAAGACTTTCTGAATTTTTTTTGACCAAAAACTCCCTAACTAACCGAGAAGGCTACTTTAAAGGGACAATTACTAAAATACTATCAAATCAAAGGAGTTTTATACAATTCATGCAATTGTGTGAATTTAACTAAACAATTATGTTTTTTTTTTCTTGAAGTATAAGATTTAAACTTACATTTTTTTTATTACAAGCATCACCATAATTTTAATTAAAGAAAATCATAAAAAATAAAATAAAAAAACCCTCGATTATCTCTCATTGGCAAAAAAAACCCCTTATGTATTTTTTTTTGGCAAAACCCTCACTCAACTAATGGAAACCTAATGAGGAGGGTAATTGTGACAAAAATGGCCTCCACATGTAGAAAATGGAAGAAAATGCAAAAAAGAAAAAATAAAAGTGGGTCAATCTCTTTGAATTACCATGTTATCAAATTTCAATAATACCATTAATTCATACATTTTGATAAATATTTTCATGTTAATGTTAAGTCTCTCAAACTTTCAACTTTATCCTTTATAATTTGTAATTGTAAATTTTTACAATTTGTTGAATGTTAATATTCATTTTTAATTTTCTCTAAAGAAATTTTATTTATCCTCTAATATTGTAATTTTTTTATTTTAGAAAAACATTGAATATTATTATCCTCTAAGAAGTTATTCAATGTTTTTTTTCAAAAAATAAAAAAAAAAATTGTTACTCAAGAAGTGTCCCTAGGGGGGGTGAATAGGGACTTTAAGTAAACAATGAAACTTTTTTTATTTAGGGTTGTTTTTTACAAAAGTAAGTTTGTTTGGACTTTTGTCAAACACTTGGTGAGATTACGTATTTAACATGTGGAAGTGATCATCTAAGTGCAACATATAATTCCAATAAGATGAAGACTATGTTGATGGCATATTTTATAAAATACAAGATATGCAACTTGATTGACAAACGAATAATCAAATAAATACTCAATTAATCAACATACTCCAAACATTCATCTCATCCTCCTTATATGAATTAAAGTAAACAAACTCATAGTATTCATATATATAAAGCATATGAAATTTAAACAAATGAAATGTTATTAAGTAAATGAGTTAAGGGTTAGAGAAAGGCAAACTTAAGACACCAAGGTTTACATGGTTTGGCACCTCCATTGGTTGCCTACATCCATGCATCAAGAGCATCTCTTAAAGATTCTATTACAGAGAAAGCAAACCTTTATAATTGCCAAATGCACCACTTGATTTTTTTTACTCTATGAACATCTCACCGAGACTTAATTCCTTGCCAAGCTCACAACTTTCTCTTTTGATGGTTAAGAGATAATCTTTACTCACTCTAACGGGTGGAGAGTGCTACCCAATCATTCTCCTTATAATGTAGAGAATGAACATTTACAAGTTTTCATGAAGCTATCCCTTTTGTCAAGAGCATCTCTTGGACTTCCTTTTAAATATGATGAATAATATTTTGAATATAATAGAAAATATCTCTCAATAGATAGATATACAAATGATAACTCAATATCATATAGTTACAAATGAAGTATTCAAGAGAAAACTCAACTCTAGATTTGCAAGATCTTCCACAATGAATGATATGCAAGATAAGGATCAATGGTGGTCCTACAAAAAATATTCTAACAAGTAAAATGCAAATCTTTGCATTCAAGAGATTTTCAAGTGTATGCCCATGGGTAGGTCTCCATGTAACTATCTTACTCTCTCAGCTCTTAAAAATGTCCCAGACATCTTTATAGCCCCAACCAAAATGTGACTATTTCTAACCATTTGGGAACATGAATTAGTCATTTGAATTGAATAAAGAAGAAGCAATAGACTGTATGAACAAAGTAGTCAACTGTATCTATTTGATACCAAAACTTGGTAGCTACTGGAATATATAGTAGTCGACTCCTTTTTAGGAGTAGTTGACTATACATATATAAAAATCTCTAGAGTAGTCAACTGTATCAAGAGGGAAGTCTACTGTATCTTTAAATTCAATGTTGTGTAGCAACTGAAATTCCAAAGTAGTTAATTGTTTGTGAAAAGTAGTCAACTATAATGCCAAAATAGTTTACTCATTGTGAAGAGTAATCAATTGAAATCAAGTGAACCAATTTTTCATAACTACTGGAAATTAACTGTTTTACATGATTTTCTTCGAGAAATATGAGCAAGTCAATTGATGGGTCAATTTAGTTCAAAGCCTAAGAAACTCCTCTAAGTTTAAATATTGAGATTAAAGATATTTCTAATTGAAGATCATTTCAATATTACTTAAGACTTTTCATGATTTAAACATATATGTTCAAAACCTTATTACTATAATTTCTAGAGACCATATAATATGATTGAAATGTATGGTCCTAGTATTATGGCTTGATAGTTAAGTTTTTTCAAAACTTATGAAAGCTTGAACTAAGTTACCTTTAGTAAAGGCCTTATGATGTTATAAATAAAGTTCATAATCTATTGCTTATGGTCTAAAGACTTATGGATGATATGAATGATATGCATATTCCTATAATCCACTAAATCAATAAATGAATTTTCAAATGAATTTATTTCAAAGATAACTTTACATTAAATACTAGCACTCACCCAAGACTAGCTTACCCAAGTCTTTCGATCTTCAACTCTTTAAGCTCTTGAATTTCATCATCACATAGCTTGGATATACTTCAACTTTGTTATTGATCTTCGATTTTTGATCTCATGTGGCTTTGTGAATCTTCTTATAAGTCCCTCTAAAGTCCAAACCCTTTAATATACTTGAGATAATTTGATACTTTGTAAAATGCACATTCAAGTAAACTTATTAAATATATACTACAATAAATTGTTATCATCAAGATTACCTAAACAACCTTTAGTTGAAACCTCTTGATGTCAACAAAAATAATATTACAATATTAAAGGATAAATAAAATTTCTTTAAAGAAAATTAAAAATGAACATTCAACAAATTGCAAAAATATACCATTACAAATTATAAGGGATAAAGTTGGAAGTTTGGGAGATTTAAAATTAACATGAAAAATATTTATCAAAATGTATGAATTAATGTGGTCACTCAAAGAAAAAAGTAATATTTATTGATATTTTTTATTGTAAAGAGATTCACTTGTTTCTCTTTTTTGCATTTTCTTCCCTTTTTTAGGTTCAACCAAAAGCAACTCCTACTAGAATGATGTTCACATTAGGACATGTCAAGAAGCACAATCTACCATCATATGCAGGAGCTAACCCTTTGGTGGTGAAAAATTGGTTAGATGAAATAATCAAGCTCCTTACAGCACTAGAGGTAGATGAGGACTTGAGGGTGAAAGTGGTCACTCATCATCTTATGGGTGAGGTTAACCGTTGGTGAAGATTTATCGAGAACTACCATGACATTGAGACGATGGATTGGGATATGTTCCAAGTGCTATTTGGAGAGGCATTTTCATCACAATCACCTCCCTCGTGAGATTTTCATTAGTTGAGGGAGATTTTTTGCCAAAAAATACATGAGGGGGGTTTTTTGCCAATGAGAGATAATCAAGAAAGGTTTTTTGCAATTTGCCCTAAAAAAATAATATATTATATACCATTATTATAATATTTATATTATATTTTTGATTTTATACAATGCGTATATATATAAGTATATGAGATAGACATTTGATCAAACAATTAGATGGAAAAAAATAAATCTTAATTATAAAAAAGTAATTGAATGGCATAAAATAACTATTAATCTTACACTAGTCTAACTTTATTGTACCATATATATGTAAATATGTATATATGTGTGCGCATTGGTTCTTATAATAGTACATTGATGTAAAATATTAACTTGCTTCGACAAGACAGACCACATCATCTTTTATAATTTATTACATTGATGTAGTTGCATTCATAACTATGAATTTTACTTTTTTTAAAAAGAAATTGTTTTTCTTTAATTAAAAGTATGTTGATGCATGTAATAGAAAATATAAATTCTAATCTCATTATTTAAGAAAAAATTAGAATTTTTTAGCTAAATTCACACAATTGGACGAATTTTTTAAAATCCCCCTTAACTTAACTTAATTGAACTTTAATTTTGATAAAATAATCTAATAAGCAGCTTAGGAAAAATATATGCCTATGGAGTGTACACTCTAAGCCCGCCATGATTGAATTATAATGTAGCTATACAAGCATTATAGATTAGGATTCAAATCCTTACGTGCTCTTCACCTGCATAAACGGGGATCCGGATCCTTTCTTGCTCTTCACCCGTTTTGTGCTAAATTAATAGTGCAACACGCTATATCACATATACAACACCTATACAACAACGATGAAACACTCATGTAACACATTTACATTAAAGATGCAACACTTGTGTAATATATTATATTGCGTTGCAATACTGCAATACTATTAAATTAAAAATTTAACACTTTTCGGAATTAAGTTGTTGATTAAAATTATTGCATTATCGATTTAAAGTTATTCGATTCTCAATTTAAACTTGTTGCATTGTCGATTTATAAACACACTTGACTACACAAGTTCTAAATTTGCATAGATGGACCCTTTAGACAACTAAGGATTCAAATTCGAAAAAAAAAAACTAAGGATTCAAATCCTTACCTATTCTTCACTTTTATAAACGGGGATCCGGATCCTTTCTTGCTCTTCACTCGTTTTGTGTTAAATTAATAGTGCAACACACTATATCACATATACAACACCCATACAACAATGATATAACACTCATGCAACACATTTACATTAAAGATGCGACACTCGTGCAATATATTATATTGCGTTACAATACTGCAATACTATTAAATTAAAAATTTAACACCTTTACGAAATTACATTGTTGATTAAAATTATTGCATTGTCGATTTAAAGTTGTTCGATTCTCAATTTAAACTTGTTGTGTTGTCAATTTATAAACACACTCGACTACACAAGTTCTAAATTTGCATAGATAGACCCTTTAGACTTAATCCTTACCTGTTCTTCACCCATATAAACAGGGATCCAGATCCTTTCTTGCTCTTCACTTGTTTTGTGCTAAATTAATAGTGCAATACACTATATCACATATACAACACCCATACAACAACCATATAACACTCATGCAACACATTTACGTTAAAGATGCAACACTCGTGCAATATATTATATTGTGTTACATTACTATTAAATTAAAAATTTAACACATTTACAAAATTACATTATTAATTAAAATTATTGCATTATCGATTTAAAGTTGTTCAATTCAAATTTGTTGCGTGGTCGACTTATAAATTTGCATAGATGGACCCTTTAGAGTTTAGACAACTAAGGACTGGACCCTAAGACAACTACGAGTCCTAGACCAAGTTAAAGAATTCTGGTAGCCAGATGGTCAGCTAGCGTGATTGGCGGAAGTGTCTCCCATCTAAATTGGAGCATTTAAAGGAAGAGAGAGACAGTGTGTATTCTAAAGTAGTTGAGAGGGTATTGATCTGCTCGGCGCAGGAAGACTTTGTTGCAAGTTAATTATTATTTTTCATATTTTTTCACATATGTATACGGTCAGATTTGATTACTAATCATATTTTTAAAAAATTGAATTCATGAAATCTCCTTAATAGAACCAAGGTTTTATAAATTGAAGTTAACCAATAAAACATCAATAAGTAGGACTAGAACTAACTCAAAATCAAATTCTAATCAGTCGATAAGAATTATTAAAACTTAATCGCAATCCTAATGCTAAGTTACATTCACAAAACTTTTTGAAGTAATCAAGTAATTTCACCCATCATTTCGGGAGGGAAAGAAATTTTAAACCAACCTTGGTTGAATTTGACTCGGATTGATATTTTTTACTGTGGGCTCGATGTGAATTGAAAATTTTAAACCAACTTTAGTTGAGGTTGGAATTGATAGAGATGTTAGCAACTCCAACATATGCAAAGCTTATTACCTATATCAATATAAATTTAGTAACATTATTACGAAAAGATTAGTAATTTCAGCTTAATCTAAGATTAAGTTGAGTCTAACTTAATATTTGACTTGAGTAAGCTCGATGAATTGGAGGTTAGGTTGGATTGGGCTCAATTTGATCCCTTAATTTGCCCAAACCCTCCCGATTAGCAATCCTAGACTCTTGCTAAGTTCGTTCAATTTAACATGAATTGAGTCCGGTCCAAATTTTCAAAACAACTCTAACTCAACTAACAAAAGAGTAAATTTTCTATTAAAAGACCGATTTAGACTTTGGTTGGATTGAGATTAAGTCACACAAGTTTTTTTCTTTTTTCTCGGCATGAAATTTACACTCATTTGTTCTGATAGAGACTTGAACCCTCACATTACACTTTAAAAAATAAAAAAATATCACTAAATTACCGTCTTTGTCTAAGTCATATAATTCTTTTAAATAAGTTCTGCGCACGTTTTTGCTTTGCTACTCTCTCTGTATGACAAAAAAAATTTGCCTCCATCGTACCCTCATTTCCGTTCCCGCTCTCATCACTTGTGACTTAGGTTTTTGGTAGTCTCACAAGTTGAAACCACACCAAGTGACATGTATAGTGGTGGTAGACTTGATATGTTAAAGAGTAATGCTATTATGAGTGGGTTCTCATGTATCTTGTCATAAGTTCTTTCTCAAAATAAATATTTTTTAACACAAAAAAAATATATAAAAAAAATCATCACGTAACCAATACTAAAATCATCTCACAAAAAAAAAAAAAAAAAATCAGTTCAAAATATCATAAATTGAATTTATAGAAGACCAATAAAAGTTTGATGTAAATAAAATAGGATGTAAAACTTTGATCATCTGCTATAAATTCAATATTTGATATTTGAGTTGATTTTTTTTTTTTTTGGTGGGATAATTTTAATATTGACTTTCTATTTTGTTTATATTAAAAAATATTTATTTTGAGAAAGAGGTCGTGACAAAGGAATGAGAGTCCCTCATAGGAGGATTACAGTGTATTAAATGGCTGCCAGAAATGTACCTAAGGTGATTTATTATTTAATTAATTTAGACAGCAGTTTTCAAACATTTTTGCAGTCAGCTTGTCTCTTTTATGAATCATATATATATATATATATATATATATATATATAATAAATGATAAATATATTTTGTAAATCCAACAGCCTTGATTGACTGTCCTGCTTCTGAAGACCCAAACTCCAGCTTCATTCATTCTCAACTCAACCTTCAAAAACCTGTCACTCTTTCCAATCCTCCATTCCTTAGCTACCTAGGTATACACACAACTGTTGTATCAAAGCAAAACAGGGCATACTCTGCATCGGACAAAAAGTCAGCTGAAGTTGAAGAACACCAAGTTCTTAGCAGCCACTTTGAATCAACTTGGGATTCATCTAATTTGTTCATTCATTTATTCCGATTCTCCGTCATCCCAGAATACTTTCTCCGGTCACCGCCGATCCTTCATTTTTATTGAAGTGGTATGTAGAAGATCAGTTTTGGTAAATATAGCTTATTTGCTCCTTTTTCATCTGCTCTTCAACTGAGATTGTTCCATGATATATATATATATATATATGTGTATATATATATATATATATATTGGTCTGAATTGTAGTGGGACCCACAGATCCATGTAAGTTTCGGCTTGGTCCAAATTCTGTTTTACTGCACAGCAACCAATAGCTGTGATTGAACATAATTAGTGTGTTTGTGTGTATTTCAATCACAGCCTCCATTGCGTGGTCTAAGTATATATATTTATATATAATTATGTGTGTGTAAGTGGCGCATTTTTCGGTGTCAGGTATTTTCTGGTCTCTTGCTTCTTGTCGGGCTTTTGTAAAGATCACAATTTTTTCAATTTTTTTTTTCATCCCCACAAACTTATTTATACATTTTATATTAAGAATTTTGTTGACAATGGTTACAAGTTTGAATTCACTCTGTGTTTCAGTAGTTTGTAAATGGACAGAGTAGTCCAAGTGTTTCTGTAACTTATCATCAATCTTATCTTTTCCTAATACCAAAAAATTGAACCACATTTGTGTAGTTGTGTTTTCAACACTAGTATACATGCCTAATGAATAATAATATCATTTGATTCATATCTTCATTGTCACTTCCATTATATATTTGCAGCACAAGGCCAGGGTTTAACCTCTGTTTGATTAAATGGGATGCATTTCTTCGAAAGTTTTGACTCGATCAATGAGTATTCAAGAAGAGCTGAACCAGAGCTTGCAGAGGAGAACCAATGGAGTTCCTGTGCTCGAACAACTATTTACCTCCACTAATGGCAATAATCAACATCAGTTAGTTACTCTTATTTGCAATGCCAACAAAGCATCAAATGAACTCCGAACTGGCAGTTTCACTTTGCTGCCAAAAACAGGTCCCAAACCACCTCCTGAGCCTACAAATACTGAGGTTGCCATCAATGGGGAGTTAATGGCAGGCCTTGAAAAACAAGCGGTGCAGCCTGCAGAGTCACTGCTGCTATCACCCCCGAAAACAGTTGGAACAAGTGATGTCAATATATCTAGACGATCTAAAAGCTTTCACCGGATAGATGGGCTTAAAGAAGATGAGTATAATTGGGATAATAAGGACATAGCACGCTCAAGAAGCTTTCACACAGTAGAGGAATTTGATGCATTGCTAGAAAAAATTCAAAAAGGTTTGTCATCCACGGCCAACGAAATAGGGTTGGAGGATTACTGTGATTCAGTAACCAAATTGCAACTTCAACATGCCAATGCTTCATTTGAAAACTCTCATCATGCCAAGCACAATGACTTGGCTACTGATCAATCAGTTTTATGGGATGAAGATTCAATCAGAGAGAAGACTGAAGTGTCACGCATTCCCTTAACTTCAGAACCGGAGAGTAAAGAATCGCTTCCAAGTCTTGACAGTAACAGCTTAGCAGAGAAAATGGATAGTGTTGAAGATGGTGATGCTCAAGAAGGAAACATCTCCCGGAAAGGGTTAAAAAGAAAGGCTGTCGCGGAGGGGCTAAGTTCACTTGAAATCCCATCCACCATTGAGCTCCCCACCATTGGAAGCCTTAGGGAATGGCTTCAAGATGGGGGACAAGTTTTCACTCCTAAATTTGGGAGTCCTGTGTCATCAGAGGATTGCGACGAGGACAGCGTTTTCAATCCAGAGCTGGTGGCAGCTTTTGAAGAGTGTATGCAACAACTGGAAGTAGAAGAAGAAAGCATTATCAAACAAATTGAAGGGAGTCTAATGGTAGTGGACTCCAAAGAGAGGGAAGCTGAAGAGGGAATTTCATCCTGACATACAGTACAAAAATGTTGAAGAACCACTACAAGTAGCCCTCAATTCAAATTTCCAACCAGTGCATGTAGTAAGCTACTTTTATCTAGGCAAGAAACTCACACACCCACATTGTCATTATGAAAATTTGAACCCTCGATCTTCTATTTTGGAAGGTGAAAAAGTTCCACTAAGTTTGTATCCATGTGTTCTTCTAAATTAAGCTAAGAAATCTACTTAGCTTTGTAACTTTGTATACATACAGTTTGTTGTTGCCAGATTACCAAGTGTCTAACATGAAAGAGTTTATACACAAGTTTTCATGACATCTTGTTTATGATTACACAAATCATAACATGTGCACATGACCATAATCATAATATATTTATGATAATAAACACATGCACCCCATCCAAAAAGGACTGCTTTCACAACAGATGATGAACCATGTATTATCCTCTCTTTTCTTGATCATAACCAGTGTGTGCGCGCGCGCATGCAGAGAGATTTGTAGATTGAATGTTTTTTTTCGAAAAAGTGATTTGTAGATTGAATGTTGTTATTTGAGAGAAAAGAAGGGAGGAGTGAAACCAGATAGAACCATGTCAGGAAAATTAGCACACACCCTAGCAAATAGCTCAAATGCGATAATTAACATCAGTGCTAATACCCCGCATTCTCCTATAATTTTGGCTAAAAGATTTTTAGTTCCCTTGTTGCTTCATTTAGTTTCATTTGTCTGTTTTATGGTCAGGGGCTCAGAGCCATGGCTGCCATTGCTTTTCTGTCTCCTATCACCTCTCTGCAATAAACTAAATGATTCTGTTACACAAAATTATAGAGGAAAAAGGAAAGAAAGAAATGTCAGTTCCTCTAAGACAAGCCCAACATCTGCCATTCTCGCACAAACTAAAATAATTTAACCTAACAATAATGTATACAAACATTTTGTGCATCATTATGTCATTGACAAAGGAAATTTGCTATTCACGCACTGGAATGAGCACTGCTTAACCTCTTCAAATGTTCTATATACAAAAAATTCACGCCCCACCCATCTCGTTCAAGTTCTAAGATTGACAACAAGCATTAATTGAGAACATCAGTGCCATAACAAGAAACAGTTGCAGTAAATGGTCGTCCTCAGCCTCCTTTCTCTGCACTGTAACATGAGATATGTCACCCCTATCCATGTACACCAAGTGTAACATCGAGCATACTACATTTCCGAAAGAATGGATGCATGAACTCACAAATGGATCACATATACGAACTCACAAATGGATCACATATACGAACTCACAACAGGAACTCACAACAGGCAATCAAGATATGAATAGTTCCTGCATCGATTGTACTGGAGGAGGCTACCATATGTGCGATCCCACACCCCAATGAACAGAGATTCTGTATCGGGGCTGAAAGAGACACCAGAGATCTCCCCAAAAAAATCGATCTCCTGCTCTTTCTCATACCCATTCTTTGCATCATAGACATGGACAAAATCAGCAGGCTCAGCCATCGCCATAAACTGTCCATCAGATGTGAAACGAATTGATCTGATGGCTCCTAAATTTCCCTTAAGCACAGCAACAGATTTGGATAAGTTCCGAGCATCCCATATTCGGCAAGTCTTGTCCTGGTTCCCAGTGGCAAAGGTGTGACCATCTGGATGCCATGCAGATGCAAATGAGAAATCCAAGTGCCCACGTAAAGGCATGACGGTCTACAATTACAAATTTTAAAAGTTAGTTAAAAAAGGTCTCCTTCCCATTCCCCCACTCTGTGTTGGGTGCAGGAGGTTTTTGGCCAATTCATTATTATGTTTCAAAGATGACTAAATTTACCTTCCCTGTTTGAGAGTCCACCAGTATCCCATCAGGGTTGTCACCAACAATGACAACAAGCTTACCATCTGGACTCAGAGAGGTATGCTGTAACAGAAAAAACATCAGACATCAATGCAACTTAGTCAAGTATTTCAAACTTGCAAACCTCAGGTTGAAATTTGTGGCTTGGATGATATGTAACTCCAGCAACCTACTGGCTGCCATCTGCATGAGCTATTCCACAATTAGCAGGGCAAAAACTTCACCCTGCCCTAACGATCCATTTTACACACAGTGCACACCTACTGGTACTTAAAATCTGAACTTCCTATCTGCATAAAACTTAAATAAGCCCAATCATGTTTATCCTATCTAGGAGAAGCAATTCAATGGACCAGCTGGGCTTGGTCATATACCATTAGCAAAAGTACCACTGGCCTAACCAGCCTGGCCATATTTCTAGTTGTTACAGCTCTATAAACTCTTATTTCACCTAAGGGGCCTGAACCAATGAGCTTCAACAAAAAAAAAAAAAGGATCTGGCTTACAATTGCCACCACACTAACCCCATCAAAGAATTATTTTTTTATAAAATATTGTTCAGGCATGGGGAAAAATAAAAACGCTTGCAATGCTACACATACACTTGTGAGGTGTAAAAGGAAATTTCTTTTTATTGGGAGTCTGAAGTACATAATCTTTTGGAAGTTAAGACAATAAAATGTCACCATTATTTAACGAGAGACAATCAACAACGGCATCAAAACTGGTTCTGCTTGTGTAGCATAACAAGAGGAACAAAGTCATGATGTTATTCACTGTCACTAGGGCATGATCCAGTTATACTGGTGAAAAATACAAGAAGTCATCTTTCCTTGTTCCCATCTAGCAGTTTCATATACACGTTAAACTTAACCAATGTTATAATATATCTACCTTCTTATCAAGAAAGGGTTCAATTCTATTGTTTCAAATAAGCAGTATAACAACTAGAATGTACTTACATTCACCGGCCAAGGATAGCAAAAATGCTTAGAAAGCTGAAATCTCTCCATGTCGAAATCCCTGACTCCACAGTCATTATTTGAAGCCATGAAATGAACAGCGCCACTGGTAACAGTTTCAATTCAATTAGCACCCAAACTGAAGTCAGAGATAAAAAGTAAAAAAGAAGAGAGGGAATGAAAAGAAATCAGACCTCGGGCTGTCATAAATGTCAACTGCATTTGTGATTGCGTTATCATCATATGTCGTCCTGGAACAAAAGCTCACTCCAGGTCGATCCAAATACTGCATTCCACCATGAATTCAATAGATCAGCTACTGTGTAGTACATTTATCCAGAATTATACAATTCAAAATTCAAAATGGATATGATACCACAATCACAATCACAACCACAATGCATACAGGTTTAACTAACTGGCCATGTGCCACCACCTTAAGAAAGCACAAAACTATGTTGTATTAACAATTAAACCCTCTAACAGCATTTCACTTAATGTAAATAACA
Organism: Cornus controversa; assembly: GCA_026545225.1. NCBI lineage: Eukaryota > Viridiplantae > Streptophyta > Magnoliopsida > Cornales > Cornaceae > Cornus > Cornus controversa. Next base: position 48,417,982 of record CM048849.1, read on the forward strand.
AAAAGATAAAGTGAATGTAAATAGATGCATTATGGATAATCAAACCCTCTTAATTTCTCAAATTTAGACTACAATAATAATCAAAAGATTAATAAACTTCGAAAGACAAGATATGTTAGAAGTTAAATCTGTTTGTGGTCTTCGCCTCCAAACACCACATGTATGCAGAACATACACTCAGTAATGCCATTTTGTAACAGACTTTTTTATTACGTAAATTTTCATTAAAGAAGCGCTCAAAAGGAGGGTGCGCCCATTTTGTAATATAAACTAAATCACCAAAAGTGAAGTGGTAAACAAAAAATTTCATTAGCAGCGTAGTTTACAAGTAGCAGAAGCCTAAAGGCTTTGAAAAATAAGAGATCTCCAATTCATTTGCCCAAAAAAAAAAAAAGTGAAAGACATGAGAAGTTTATAGATACATAGTTACTTATAGTATTTCTGTCAGCGCTGCCGTTTTCTTATTGAAACAGAACCTACCATTACAAAATCAACCTTGTGTTTCATCTGGGATGTATCGCCAAGGAATATGTATATATATAATGCACACACACATACCATTACCAAAGTATGTATATATATAATGCACATAGTTGTTAAATGCTCAAGGCGCACTAAGGCACTAAGGGTTCCTGGAGCCTAAGGCGCGAGGCGCGGGCCTGACTGAAGTGAGGCGCAAGTTGAATTTTCTAAAAAATATAACATTTGTAGTGAGTGAGTGAAACAATGTAGAACAATTACAATTGAGAGCAAATAAAAAGCATATTTATGATAATTAACAACAAATGAAACAGAAAAACAGATTCCAGAGTGAGTGAAACAGGCTTTGCAGGCTGTTCCTCGCGCCTCAGTGCTTGAGGATCGCCCCTCTATCAAGGCGCCTCGCCTGGGCATACCCTAGGCGCAGAGGTTGCGCCTCACACGCCTTTGACAACTATGGGTTGTAGAGGTAGCTAATGGCAGCAGAACTATAATTTTGGCCTATTCAGTTATATTTGGGAATTGGTGGTTGGGATGGTGATCAACAGTGATGGGTTTTATTTCAGATCAGGGTGATTTTCTGTGTTTGGGGAGTAAATGATGGGTTGAGGGTTCTAGGTTGCAGCCAAAGGTGGTGGTTTTGGGAATGGTGATTTGGGTTGTCAACGGCAGGGTTTGATGGGTATGGTTGTTATGTGTTGTGGTTTTTTCAGGGTTGTCGGCTATTACAGTGGCAGAGGAAGGTAATGAAGACGTGACAACTAGGGTTAGGGTTTTGTGGATGGTTGTGATGGAAGGTTGCAGTTAAAGTTTAGGGTTCGTGATTGGTGACTGGAATTGGTGGTATAGGGTTGTGCGAAGAAGGTTTGATGATGGTTGGTTCTGACTCTATGGTTTGGGTAAAAGTCTCAGTTGATGAACAGTAACCAACGAGAAGATTGCAGTGAACAGTTTGTGAATACTTACAATCAAAAACTTTGAATCTTTTGCTCTGATACCAATTGATGCGGGACAGGTAGGGGCGCTTTGATATCAAAATATATTGAGAAGAAGAAAGAGAATGAGAGAGAAGAAGAAGATTAGGGGAGAAGAAGAAGAAGCAGGAGGAAGGAGCATGTAATCTCAATAATATTCAACATTCAATCATCAAAAAGTACCTTTCACAATGCATGAACCAATATATAAATAAGCAGCAAGGAAACCCTAATCAAATCCTACTACTAAAAATAAAACCCTAAAATATTAAATAATGAAAATATCCCTAAAATAAAAACATTACTAATATAATAATAATATTAAATAAATATTATCCCTAATTTTCTATCTTTGCCCCTTCTCCAGAAATAAAGGCAAAGCACGAGCAACTCATGCATGCGAATCATAACTCGTCCTTCATCAACTTTACATGCCAAAAAGTTTGCTAAGGAGACAAACCACCCTCAGGCTATATGAAGATACAGTAATGTTAGTTTCCGTATACTTTGTGCTTACATAGGTTGCAACCCCCTTCGTGCTCTTAAAGTAATCTTATTTATCAATACAATGATGTTGACAATAATATAATAGTAGTAAGTCATAAAAATAGTGAATTATTCTTCTAACACACCTTAAAAAAAATACGACTATATTTTGCGAAACCCTGCTATTGGATTAAATGTTTCCCTTGTGCTTTTGATGCATGTTAAATATCAAGACGATTGGAGATTGAAAGCACTTAAAATTTCCATTCTAACTTTTTACTGAATGAGCATGACATTTGTGGATGTAAATAACTACTCATATCCAATCAACTTGATAGTTAGAATGCACAATGGGAAAGGAATAAATGTAAGACAATAGTGAGATTTATGACAATCAGAGCAAGTTAGTGATAGTTGCATTGATATAATACTACATTCAGATATAATACTACATCCAGTGTAACTGTGCAAGTAAAAATAAAGTCACCTTGCAAATAAGCTCTCCCTGAAATCCTCCAGCAATCAACAAATTGTCTCGGACTGCGAGAGTACTGACTTGTGTCTGAGTAAATCCTTCCAGGAGACTTCCAGGGTGTTTCTAACAGATAAAAAATAAAATAAGTCCGGAAATGCAAATTCCAGAAAATGAGAATTATAAATTCATAAAATTTCAAAAGCATAAACACAAAAGTGCTGATAGCTATCATTGTGAAAAATGTGCACCTCACGTGGTGCAACATGGCCGGAAACATCAAGAACTTCAGTTTTCTTGCTGCTTAAAGAAGACCAGTGGATGATTTTGAAATGTGACATGAGGTAGACGTCATGCTTCGATGTAGACCAAACCAGATTCCTCAACTACAATGCCAAACAATAGTACTTTTGTAAGAAATACTTATATTTTTTTCTATAAGGCCAACTATGCAACACTGTAATAACTTAGAAGGACTGCGCAATCATCCCCCAAAAACTATTCAAACATAGAAAGGAAAAAGAAAAGGAAACAAACAAACAAAAAAAATTACCCTTGAAGCAAACACAAGTTGAAGTTTTTATTTTTGATAATAATATATTGAATTACTTCTTTCTAAAGAACAATGATGTTCAGAAAAACATATGCTACAAAGCTTCATATGCAAAGATAGACGGTGCTGAGCTTGCATTTGATGTTTGTCATTTTTTATTCAGCCTAATCCACCCATGCCCACCTGTACATAGGGTACAAATGCATCAAGTACATAAATAAAATAAGTTTGGCCCTAGATAGAGTTTAATGGACAGATGGGTTATAAGTGTGGGCTAGGGGGAATTAAGCAACCCTCCATCCAATTAACTTTCTTTTACTCTCTACAATCGCCTAAGTTCATCAGTGTTGCAGTACCATGTCTAATCCACTCCAATCTGGTTGAAAAGGGAGGGTAATTAATGTTTCTAAAGGCCAACCCCTCAACAACCCTCCAGACATCATAAGCAAAAATTCATCTAATCAAAAAATTGAAACATTGAAAGTTAGCTCGATCATTCCCAACCTCAATAACAAACCCTGAAGTCATGGCACAGGTGCTTATATAACAAAAAAGGAGATCAAAGCACTTCATTCCCTCCTCTAAAGAACCCTTAACGAGATTGAAGATGCAATCAAATGCAACCATATTGAACTCATCTGAAGCTTCTAAATGGCTTCAATCAATGCCACAATGGTCATTTATTGAACCAGAGAAATATAGCGAATTGGACTTCAAAGATGATAACCTTTGATTGGGGAGGGACAGCATTTAGCAAAATACTGAGGCTCATTGCTAGTGTTTTTCCATGTGCAGAAACTTACATCAGCACCATTCGAATTTGATAGTACACCATTCATAGACTCAACAAAATGAAACAAGGCAGATATCATAAGAGTTTTAACTATAGTGTGCCTAGAATTTACAGATGGAACACTCCCATTCTGCAGAATTCTTTGCTCATCATTCAAGGCACACCTAGTATTTGACACTAATTAAGTATTCAAATAACATGTATTAAGTCTTTAACACTAGTAAATACATTAAAAGCTGTAGATTAAGAAAGAAAGTAAAATATCATGGAGATGAGGAAAAGAAGTGTCATATCATGTACTATCTAGATACCTGTTAACTTGAAAAGCTGTTATACATAAACTAATGCGACGATTACATAAAAGCATGATTCAAGTTAAAATCATCTTACTTGAAAATGAAGGATTGTTGACTTCACTGATCTCGTGTTCTGCCAGAATTCATAATATACACCACCTTTCTTTGTGGGCTTGCATTCCTGTGAACAAATAACGAGGGAAATGAACAGTGTGGAAAAGAGCATAACATTGCAACCATCTGATAGCACCAAAACCATAACTCAATATTACCTTCTCCGAACCTTCTCCTGATTGAGGTACGTTTTCATAGTTCTTATACTGCTCTAGCCTAGTTTGTCTATACTTCTCACGGGAGATGCTAAGCCTCTCCCAAGGAATTCCCTGAATATCCTTTCCTCCCCTAGCCTCTGCAGCAGAAGTATCGGTTATCTTATTGTCCTACACCAAACAAACAAAAAAATGTCAAATATAAACTATTAAACAATCTTCCGTTTGCTTTATTCTTAAATCATGCAAGAGTACCAAAAAACATAACATGACCAAACAACTGCATTAAGACCAACAATAAAACATATAGGTACAGTTTGGAGCAGAAATGAAACAAACCAAGTGGTCATATTCTTCGTCATCTGAATCTGAGTCACCCATTACTCTACCACGGAAATATATTTCATCATCTACTTCTCCCATTTCATAGTCATCTGCTACATTATCCATTTCGTCACCTTGGAAGGCCATTTTGACCTGCAGCGACTTTTACCTGGACCAACATCAATTTGAAGTTTAACTTATTGAATAATTAGAAAAAATGAAAAAAATTAATTCGCCTCATAAGAAAAAATCATACAAACCCAAATATATATATATATATATATATATATATATATATAGAGAGAGAGAGAGAGAGAGAGAGAAAACTCATGGTGTTCGCACAGTAATATGCAAATTTTAGTTCTAACCTCAGACATATGAGAAAAATGATGTCAGATGAACAAAACCCTCAAACATACAGAGGTGAAAATGACACAAAGATTAAAAGTAAAACACAAGACCTGTAGAAACAGATCATCACAACAGTTAAATTTTCTATGCTTAAACCAAAGTCCACAAGTCCTAGAGGAAACAAAAAGTTAAGCAACGAGGGTTTCATAGTTTGGCAAGCACGCCGAAAAATAAATCAGAATATTGAGACGATACATTCAATACCTTGGCAATCACAAACAAAAAATCTAACAAAAATAAAGTAACCAATAAGAAGAACATCCATCGAACATGAAAACCCAATACTAGGATTAATTCGAAAATATTAAAAATACTTGAATTTGTTTTCCTTTTCACCCTAAAAAGCAAGCATCAAAATTCAAAAACCCTAAAATAGCAAACAGAGAACAAAATAATTGAATACGTAACAAAATCAAGATGAATAAGAGTTCACAGACGCAAAAATGATAGATCTTTTTGAAGGGTCGTGATTTCTGACCTTGTTTTGTGGCTTTGCTTAATCAACCTACAAGAATAGGATCGAAGATTCAATCGACCAGTTCGTCAGATCTCTCCTTTAAAAAGTAAAAATTCGATTTTTCAAATTCGATCGACCAAATCGGTTTTACAATTTTCCTATTTTGAGAGTCCGGCGATCCAGTGTTTGGTCAATCACAGGCCGAAAATGTATATATAAATATATATAATATAATTGATAGCATATAAATATACTTTTGTGTATATATATTCAGAAGAATAGAAGGATAGTTGCTAACTTGCTATGGTTTCTGCAACGTCGCTCCCAACAGATGTGAGAATCGGAAACCGACAGATTAGGAAAACGCCGTATAGATCATTTCCTACAAGACTAAATTAGTTAATACAACTTTTTTAACCGTGTTTGGTTAGAGGGAAAGTTATGGAGTTAAAAAAAATCAAGAGGTTGAGAAGAAAAAAATTGAAAATTTTTAAGAAAATAAACTCCAATATAATTTTCTTTTATTTTTTTTTACAAAAAAATATAGAAAAGTTTTATAAAATATTAATAACAATTTTTCCATTAATATCTATTTCTATATTTATATCTCTACTACTGTTATTAAAGGAAGGTCATATTCATAATTTTTTTTATATAGTCTCTCCTCTTATAAGAAATGTCTAACTCTAATTTCACACGTGAATGATTATTTTTTTTAAATTACACAACTACTGATATTTCCTATGTTTTTAATCTTTAATCTTTTCGGTCTACTTTGATATGATAAAAAAAGTTAAGTATCCAAATAAACTATTTCTTTTAAATAAATTATCTTTTTTGATGGGACTTAAAAAAAATCATTTATGTTAATAAATTATTTCTTTTGACATGACTCAAAAAAAATTATCTTTATTAAATAAATTATATTTTTTGATAGAATCGAAAAAAAGACCCAAAAAAAGTAATTTCTATGGAATAAATTATCTATTTTGACATGACTTAAAAAAAACACGATACAACAAATTTAAAGGACTCAAAAAAAATGTTATCTCTAATGAATAAATTATCTCTTTTGTCACGGCCAAAAAAAAAAACTATGCAAAAAAATTAAAGGACCCCAAAAAAATATTATTTATGTTGAATAAATTATCTCATTGACATCACCCCAAAAAAATTATCTTTATAGAATAAATAATCTATTTTGATATGACCCAAAAAAAAGTTCTCTTTTGACCATACCCAAAAAAAGTACAAAAAATAATGTTATCTCTGTTGAATAAATTATTTATTTTAATAAAAAAAATATAAAAAAAAAGGATCCAAGAAAATAGTTATATCTGTTGACCCCAAAAAAATAGTACTAAAGAAAGTAAATAAGGTAAAAATAGTTAAAGTTTATAGTATAAAGGATGGTTATGATATTATAAAATAAGAGATAATGCATTAATGAATTTAAAAGCCTTCTTGTCTTTTTATTTCTTGTATCTTTATTTTTTAAACGAAAAGATAGATAGAGTGCAATTTAAAAAAAAAAGAGTGTGCATATAGCCTCCCTTATTAAAAGTACAAAAAGTTTCCAATCATTTTTATTTTTTTATAATATTATTTATTACAATAAATATATAAGAACATAATCTTCATTGCAGTCTTAAACAACAAGTAGTTTTTTCTAATTCTATTTCTTCTTTCATACTTCATACTAGCACAAACTATTTCATCCCTAAAATATTGAATTTTGGTAATTTGCATAATAATTTTAATTAAATTTATAAATTACTTTTCATTATAAAATTATAAATCATTTCTCATCACGTGCATCACATATGCGTTTTCACTAGCATAATAAAATGCACGTTTCACTTCAGTTTTCTTTTGCGGTTTTATTTTCACTTTCTAATATAAAATTCATTTTTTTTTCTTTTTGAAAGTTTTAACCAAAAAGGCATATACAATCACCCATAATATTGTCCTTAAGCGACTCGGACTCTCAATCTCTCCTTTAAAGAAAAAGAGATCATACCTGACTAATGGCATAATGGTATGGAGCTTTCGAGTTATTAAAAGAACTATATTATATATAACACAAAAATTAAAATTATTCTAAATAGTAAAATTGTAACATGTAAATTGAAATTACTTTAATCAAAGGTTGTAGCCTAGTGATATTTTAAGTCTTCTTTTAAAATAGAGTGATGATACATATTCTGAATTCGGACTATACCCAAAAAAAATTATGTAAAATGAGGTCTAACCATCCATATCTTGTAGTGTGCAAGCCTATCTCATTTAAATTTAGGATAAAATACACTGACCTTCCCTTAAATTTGGTCTAATTACACGCATATGCTATATTTATAAAATAGTTACACTCACCTTCCTTTAATACGTTGAAATGATCATTATACTCTCATTATTTAAAAATAATTATTTCTTACCATTTAAATGGGTTGGAGGATATTTTAGTTAATATTTGAACAAGAAAAAAGTGAGCATAACTTTTTTTATAAATATAACGCTAGTATGTGATTAGGGTAAACCACGAGAATATCAGTGTATTTTATCCTTAAATTTGTTTGTGTCAACTGTTAATAGTAAATACAACATGGTCACTGTTGGTTGTGTGTGTTTCCGTGCCTCTTTTGGGATGTAAACAAAAGTTTGATGTGAAAATGAAGCCTTCATTATATATGAGTGAAGGTTAGATGAAAAAGAAGAGACAGAGAAATGAGAAGTGTGGGGGTGGGGTTTGTCCCCTTCTCAAAAAGGTAAAGACACCCTCCATGATCAAGAAAAACAAATCATCACTGGCTTGTATGGATTATCAATAGTGAATGGCTAGTTTGGTTAAAATGATTTTTGAGTATGAAATTGTGCTTGTGAGGAAGGAATAGTACACGGGAATAAAAATGTACGGGTGTATGTATAATATGATTACTTGGTAATGTTGTTTATATTTTAGTACGATTTTTATGTAACATATTAAATCGAGCTGGAATACCGTTAACAGGGGTTGAAACACGATTATTTTGAGATTGTAACAAAGTCGAAAATAATAGCATTGCATCTTTAAAATAATCGTGTTGTAGTCTCCACTACAACACATTAAACTGAGGTGCAACACTATTATTTCGAGGCTTAAATTAATATTGTTGCATTTCAATTTAATGTGTTTTGGATGTGTACAGTACACTATAATAGTAAAAAGTGTACCACTGAAAATTCAATTAAAAAATTATAATGTAGTAATCATCATTACTTTTATCTTAATTTCATATGAATGGAGTCATTAATGTCGTAATGATAATCGAAAAATATTTTCTTAGCTTTGACTTTACTTCGTCTGCATATATGTTTACATGAGTTGGTAATTTTGAAACTTTAATAATGGAATTGTATAAAATCATAGTGAGAAAGGGTTTCTCTTTTTAAATTTGTGAAACTTGGTTTTGGGAAAATAGGGAATATTATAAGTTTTGGGTCAAAAAACTTATTGCCCATTTTTGATACTTTTTCTAACACATTTTTCTTGAAAATGGGCATCACTGTCATTTTACCTCGTTATTTAACTAAAAGAAGAAAGTCCAGCATTTTATTTTTTTTATTTATTTATTTTTCCAAAATAGTTATATGTCAAAAACATAGTTAAGAGGGATTATGTGACAAAAAAAAAAAAAAATAGTACAAGAGAGTTAAGTGTAATTAAACTAAGCTTTATAATATATATGATATAGAATTTGAATATAACTTATATTATCTTAATATAACTTTGATGTGCATTTGAATATAAGATGTATACACACATATATATTAATTATTCTATAGTATATGAATTATTTTTCATATAACTCTATTGATTTATCCAAAAGAAAAAACATGTTTTAGTACTAAAAAAGACATTTTTTGTCAAAATAAAACACCCAACTTGTATACAATAAAACTAATATATATATATATTCAAAAGCACATTCAAACCTTTTCAAATAATATAACTTATATATTATAAAATTATTACATACATAAAACTTACATATATTATAAAATAATATATGTGTGTATATGACTCATATGCATTTGTTTTACCCATCAAAGTCAAATTTATTATGGGTGACACAACAAAAAAACTAGAAACGTGAACTTATCGAATCCAATCGAGCTAATTGAATCATGCGATTTTGTCCAACTTTGCTACCATTGGATTTGATCCGAGTTCTAAGAATAGAGAATTGTTAGTTAGCCTTTTGATTATCAATTTCTCAGCCACGTCATCTCATTCAGAAATTATCAAAGAGAATATATCATTTTTTAAATTTAAATGAGAAACGATTGTCCTTTTACACTCACTCTACTGATTGGTGAAAAGTGAAAATCAAAAATTAATTATTTTTGTGTAATAAATGTCTTATTTTATCATCAATTAGTATACCTTTGTAATTTGAAAATATTTATATTAGTGTCATCGAGTAAAACTATGATGTTCATAAGTGATTTTTTAATTTTTTTTAAACAATAAAATTGTATATTAATCCATATACTTATTATAATCATTTTTTATATAAATTTTTAAAATTTGTAATTAATGGGTATATAAAATATGTTAGGAATCTTGGTTTTCAATTTAATTAAAGAATAATTTTTTAAAAAAAATTAAAAAATTACTTATGAACATCATAATTTTACTTGATGGTACTAATATAAATACTTTAAAAGCATAAGGACATACTTATTAATGACAAAATATGATATTTATTACACAAATATAATTAATTATTAATTTTTATTTTTCACTAATTAATAAAACGAGTGTAAAATGAAAGTCGCTTAACCAACTGCCTACCTAGCACTCCTCAATTTAATTAGTCACCTGACTCGTTGACTTTAGAAGATGGAGTCAATAGCACTTGGCAAAACTTTGGTAACGAGATCGGTTCATTTGGAGCACCACCCGGTTCTTCAACTCACGTGTGAAAACGTGCACGAACGAAGAACAGTAGTGTAAACCGTACACTAGTACAAGACAAGACTAGAGGATGAAACTGAAAAAACAAAGATGATGAAGCGGTGAGCTGAACTGTGAACTGAGAACCGTGTGGCTCGTCGGCGTTCAATATATAAATATATATATATATTCTTCTCACCATCATCACCGCGCCATGAATGGAGTGCTAAGTAATTTGCTCGTCCCTATGCCCATTCTCTCTCTCTCTAAAACATCGTCTTCACCGTCGTCCCTTTGCCCTAATCCCTCGATCCGTTGCAGAAACCCTCGCCGTTCGTCTCCTCGGTCCCTCATGATCGAGACCGTCGAAGGCCAGGGTTCGGAGGAAACTCGTTCGGAATCGGTCACTCGTCGTTTGATCCTGCTTCGTCATGCCAAGAGTTCATGGGAAAATCGTTCGTTGCGAGGTAATTTTTTTTTTGAATTGTCTTTAATTTGAAGGTAATATCGAGGTTTAGCCTACCAATGTCTACAAGACTACAATTTTTCTATTTATCTTTCAATTCTTGTCTATATCTCACTGCTCTGTAGGTTTGAGTGATGATGAAATTTTGATACAGTGAAGTGGAAACATTTGATTTTCCTTAACACAGCCTATACACAATGTGTTTGTTTTTGACTTTCTCTCTTTCTTAATTGTTTGTCAAGAGTTTGATTAGCTTTCTTCAAATGCACCGGAAAGCATAATGAAATGTTTAGGGCCTGTTCGGTAACTTTGTTGTTTTTCTTTTTTAGTTTTTTTAAAAATGAAAACTGAAAATCAGCAGTGCTGGCATTTCTTTTAAAAGCGTGGTAACGTGTCAATTTTTTAACATTGCTACAGTTCCTTAAAATTGAAAACTAGAACAGTTTCAACTTATGCATGAGTGGTTGTCAATTTTTTGACATTGCTTTTATTTTTTCAGATATGAAAACGTGCTACCAAATGCGTTTCTTGTGCCTTCTCATTTTTGGAAATGGCAACAGAAAACAAAAAATGACGAAGTTACCAAACAGGCCCTTAATTTTTGTGTGATATTTGAAACCAAGAAAATCCAAATTTATTTTAGCAAAGATGAGCCTTTTCGCTTCCCAGTAAATTTAACTTGTATAAACCATTGTCCATAAAATATAGAAGAAAGAAAAGAGTATGACAATGCTTTGTATCCTTATGTACTTGAATAGAAATTTCTTGGATTTCGTTATTACTTCATCATTTTATTATTTACATGTTCGCGGTGGACATGATAACAGCTATTTGTGGACAAGCAATCAGATTGCTGTATTGCTCTAATTTATTGTCTTTCATAAACAAGAGTGCCTAGAAGGAAAATCATTTTCGGGCTTCTTGATTATAGTTTACTTCTCTATCTTGCATAGATCATGATCGCCCTCTGAGTAAAGCTGGACAAGCGGATGCTGTTAAAGTTTCTCACAAACTCCAACAGTTGGGTTGGATTCCTGACCTTATTCTATCCAGGTTCGGATTCTCTCAGGAATAATTACATAGCATTGGAAGAATTTACTCCATAATGCTAAATTTAGTTCTATACATGGATGATTGCTGTGTTTGTTCTGAAATTCTCAACTGATGTGTTGGTGTAGTGATGCAATGCGAACAAGAGAAACACTTAGAATTATGCAGGAGCAAGTGCAAGGCTTTTTGGAAGCTGAGGTGCATTTCATTCCAAGCTTTTATTCCATTGCAGCAATGGATGGGCAGACAGCTGAACACCTTCAACAGGCTATCTGTAAATATTCAAGGGATGCGATACTTACAGTTATGTGAGTTCTGCTGACTGTTACAGCTTCTTTGGCGTTCCATTTAATAGGTGAGGTATTTGTGTAATTCAGGGTGCATCTTGACACACCATGGACATGAAGATTTTTCACGTTTAACATATTAATTGAAATGAATAGGTGGGACAACACACTGGGTAATGCACACAATTCTTGAAATGAGTAGATTCGCATTATATAGCATTTCTAGTTGGTCTATTTATCTGATAGAAAATTACTATCCGATTTGTTCCAAATTTTTTCAAATGACGGTTCCGTTCCTTCAATACTACAGTAATGTTTCCTTGGGCACCTACAACGCACAATTAACATCCTTTGACAATAAAAATCAAATGTGGATAATAGGTATGGATTTTGCAGAAAAGTTTTTTGCGTGGCGTGTTGTTGAGTCATACAATAAAATTATGGGTGTTTATGTGAGGTTCTAGTAGATGAGGTCAAACTTCCACAACGATGAGTCACTAGAGAGTACAGGCCTAGGTGGAAATCCGAGTTGTCACAGAGGGGCTCGAGAGGCAAGCACTAAGTAACGCTGGGGTTCCTTGTTGATCTTTTTAAGTAGACTTTTAGAGAGGGAAATTTAGAGAAGTTTTAGGTTCTCAATTGTGGTGGTTGTGGGTGTAGTAGTGTCTATCTGGTATCTTCTGAAATGAAACATTTGCTACCCTATTTATTCTAATTTGAAGTGGGTAAAAATCAATGGAAAATGGTGATATCCGAACGTCCTCGCCATGTTGGGATGTGACCCTTAAGGGAAACTAACAACAAAGTTTGTCCTTTTGATGGTGTAATAAGGGACAAAAGGGCGGAGCATTAAATATGTTCCTGACCCTCTGGTTTTTCATTAAATGTGGAGTCAGAGGGCTCGTATTAAATGCGAAGGCAAAGGTCTCGTATCAAATACGAGGGCAGAGGTCTTTTCCTACTTTTTAGAGATATTTTTCTTTCCTTTGTGACAGGCCACGCAGTGCCTCATCGTCCCATTCAAAAGGGGCGAGGGCACGTTGCTGACATTCCTCGAACTTCAACCACCAGGCCAAAACCTCCTAGGGTTCCCAGAAGACATTGATTCGAGGTCCCACCCCCGTTAGACTGTGGAGTGTTGTGAGGTCCATGTGTCATCCCCGGGTTTATCCATAGCGAGGAACTCCCCAGAGGTCATCAATGCAGTAATCTGTTATCTCTGGGGTTTATTCATCAAGAGCCAGAGGTCATCAGTTAATAAGTCATCTCTGGCCAGGGTTTATCCATCAAGAGCTAGAGGTCATCAATTAGTAAGTCATCTCTGGCTAGGGTTTTTCTATCGGGAGGCAGAGATTATCAATTAGTAAGTCATCTCTGGTTAGGGTTTATCCATCAAGAGCCAGAGGTCATTAGTTAGTAAGTTCAACGAGGTTCATGATCTCGGTATCATGGACCCGTTATGACTATCCTCGAACAGGTTTAATGAGGTTTTTCCCTCGATTAGTTCATAAAGGTTTGCAACCATTGGTTAGTTTCATCGAGGTTTGCTGGTTGTTAAAGGCTCAAGGCATACTAAGGTGCTAAGGCCTCTTGGAGCTTGAGGCGCAGGGCGCAAGGCGAGGCACAAGTTGAAAAAAAATATATATATAGCACATGTAGTAAGCCATACGCAGCCAATAAATACAGTAGCAACAATAAAAAGCCTAACTTCATACTTCATAATGGACAACAAGCAATCATACTAACATAAAGATGTAAAATTCAACTAATGAAATAAAAATTAAAAAAGGTTTTGATTTTTTGATATGAAATGACTTCAAAGATTAAAAAAACAAAAAAAGAAGCCGAAAAGGTTCTGTAGAAAAACAGATTTAAAAAACAGAAGAGCATGTGTAGGTTCTGCAGAAGTTTGAAGAAGAAAAAGAAAAAATAGAGTGTGCACTTAACAAGTTCTGCAGAAGTCTGAAGAAGAAGAAGAAGAAGAAAAAGAAGAGAGAATGAGTGGGAAAAGAACAAAGCATGCACTTAACAAGTTATGCAGAAGTCTGAAGAAGAAGAAGAAGAAAAGGAAAAGAGAAGAGAGAAGAAAAAAAAACAGAGCATGCACTTAACAGGTTCTACAGAATTTTGAAGAAAAAGAAAAGAAAAAGAAGAGAGAGAGGAAAAAAAACAAAGCATGCACTTAATAGGTTCTGCAGAATTCTGAAGAAGAAGAAAAGAAAAAGAAGAGAGAGAGGAAAAAAAATAGAGCTTTCACAGTTCGAATAATCCTAGAATCAGTTCGAAGTTCGAATTGGAGAGAAGAAGAAAAAGAAGAAAGGAAGAAGACGAAGAAGAAGAGTACCTGAGAGGCCTCACGCAGAAGAGTTAGAAGAGACCTTCCACAATCGCAGAAGTCAGTCCAATCGCAGAGCCAAACCCTAGATTTGATTTGGGTCAAGTGCAAGTCATTTTCTTTTCTTTTCTTTTTTGTTTTTACTGATAGTCCACCGACAAGTAAAAAGAAAGCAGTAAAAAATTAAGGGTTTTCTTTTATTTATTTTTTCTTTTTTTTTTAACTGTTAGTCCACCAATTAGATGGGGACAAATAAAAAAAAGCTAATAAAAACGTAAGCCTTCAAAGAGGCGTGCCTCTCTTGTGCCTAGGGCCTCACGCCTTTTTGATTAAGGCGTGTGCCTCTTTGAAGGCGCCTCGCCTAGGAGTATCCTAGGCGCAAGGGCGCGTCTTTGACAACTATGGGTTTGCAACCCTCGGCTAGATTTAACAAGGTTTCACCCTCGGTCAGATCATCGAGTTCATCATCCCAGTATCATGGACCCGGTATAACTATCCTTGGAAAGATTTAATGATGTTTCACCCTCGTCAGATCATCGAGGTTCATCATCCCGGTATCATGTACCCATTATGACTACCCTCAGACAGATTTAACGAGCTTTCACACTCGGTCAGATCATTGAGGTTCATCATCCCAATATCATGGACCCAGTATAACTACTGATGCAGGAGGCTTGAAAGAAAAGGAGAGAGAGGGGAAGAAAAAGAGAGAGAGAAGAACCAAAGGAGAAGAGAAATCTCAAGAAACGTATTCAATAATAATCATCAAAAAGTACCGTCACAATGTATTAGCTATCCCTATTTATAGGCAAAACAATAACCCTAAAAGGAAAATAAGAGTCCTAAATAAATAGGGAAATACATATAAAATAAAATAAATCAAAATCATCCTCTACGTCTACGCCTATAGTAAGTGCGTAGACTATCCGGCTTAGGATCTCCATCAATTCTCCCCGGCTGAGAAGAACTCTCCTCTGGAGAGTAAAGCTCGTGATATTGCTCCAAAAGGTCTGGGTCAATACGGCGAAACTCCTCCTCTGTGATCTAGGTATCATCTGTATCCGAACGATCTCTCCAACGAACAAGGTATCGCTAACAACCACCTTGACGAGAAGCAATAATCTGATGGTCAAGTACGTCTGCAATCTGATCTGTACTCCGTGGCGGAATCGATGGAAGAACTGGCAATGGTGATGATGAAGATGCATCTCCACCTATGGGGGTACCTGTCGGAAATGCAGGAGGCTCAAAGGTGCCTCGGTAAGGAAACAAGTCCTCTATATTGAAAATTGGACTAATACCCATATCAGATGGTAAGTCAAGTAAATAAGCATTAGGTCCCAACTTACGTATGATACGAAATGGGCCAGAAGCACGAGCATGCAATTTCTTGAAAGAGTTTTTAGGATAACGCTCTGGGCGTACACGAACCATAACATAATCTCTTTCATTGAATTCCTGATTCCTACGATGAGCATTAGCAGCAATTTTATAATTTTCATTACTTAAAGCAATTTTCCGTTTTATATCGGCATGAACATCACGGATGTGCTGGGCGAAGGAATCAGCAGACTCAGAAGGACGGGATTTAGGTGGCAATGGAATAAGGTCAACAGGCTGGCGAGGAGAAAATCCATACACAATCTCAAATGGACTCTTACCGGTAGTCCTATTGACGGAGCTATTATATGCAAACTCAGCTGTTGGTAACAAGGAATCCCATATGCCCGGGCGTTCTCCAACTAGACACCTAAGCAAATCTCCTAGGCTTCTATTAATGACCTCGGTCTGACCATCAGTTTGGGGGTGAAAAGCAGAGGAGAATTTTAGATTAGTCCCTAAAAGTTTCCAAAGTGTCTTCCAAAAATAACTCACAAATTTCACATCCCTATCAGACACAATGGAAGTGGGTAATCCATGAAGCCTAACAATTTCCTTAAAGAACAACTTAGCCACATGTGAGGCATCTGCTGTCTTGCTACAAGGAATAAAGTGTGTCATCTTGGAAAACCTATCTACAACCACTAAAACAGAATCATGTCCTCTAATGGTTTTGGGCAATCCTAGGACAAAATCCATGCTAAGATCTTTCCATGGCGTATGTGGGACAGGCAAAGGTGTATAAAGTCCAGTGTTCCTCTTCCTAGCTTTAGCTAATTGACATGTACGACACTGGGAAACGATCCTAGCAACATCACCCTTTAAAGACGGCCAATGAAATCTGTCCTCTACTAGGCAAATTGTCTTATCTCTACCAAAATGGCCAGCAATCCCTCCAGCATGTAACTCCCAGACTAAAAAGTCTCTAATCGATGTGCGAGGAATGCATAGTCTAAAGCCTCGGAATAAATAACCGTCTCTAATGACAAAGTCAATATAGTCTCTACGGTTACCATTCTGAACCTCTTGAAATATTACACCAAAATCAGGACAGGTGGAATACTCATCCTTCATCCTTTCAAAGCCTATAACACTGACACTTATAGTTTGAAGAACAACTATAACCCGACTGAGAGCATCAGTTGGCTTATTTTCTGACCCCTTTCGGTGATTAAGCACAAAAGTGTACTCTTGCAGAAAAGCAACTCATTTTGCATGTTTGGCACTCAATTTCCTTTGAGTTTGAAGGTACCTCAAGGCTTGGTGATCAGAGTATAAAACAAACTCTTGAGGCAACAGATAATATCGCCAATAACGGAGTGCTTGTACAACAGCGTAAAGTTCTTTCTCATAGGTAGAGTACTTTTGCTTAGCTTCATTAAGCTTCTCACTGAAGTATGCAATGGGTTGACCCTCTTGACTTAAGACACCCCCTATTCCAACTCCAGATGCATCACAAGCAACCTCAAAAACTCTGGAGAATTCAGGATGTCGTAGAACTGGGGCCTCAGTCATTTTCTGCTTGATTTCACTAAAGGCTCGTGCTGCAGATGTAGTCCATTTAAACTCCCCTTTTTTCAAACAGTCTATGATAGGAGCCATAATGGAGCTAAATCCCTTAATAAAGAGCCTATAAAAAGTAGCCAAACCATGGAAACTACGAACTTCTGAAATAGTTTTAGGTTCAGGCCACTCTTTAATTGCTCTTACCTTTTCAGGGTCTGCAGCAGTGCCTTGCGCAGAGACAATAAATCCTAGGAAGATCACCTCAGTCTTCATGAAAGAACATTTCTTAAGGTTAACATATAGTTTTTCAACTCGAAGAACCTCAAGAACTTGTCGAAGGTGACTTAGGTGTTCTCCTTTAGACCGGCTATAGATTAAAACATCATCAAAATAAACCACCAAAAACTTCCCTATGAAAGGACGTAAGACTTGAGTCATGACCCTCATAAATGTACTTGGTGCATTTGACAACCCAAAGGGCATGACTAGCCACTCAAAAAGTCCATCTTGTGTTTTAAAGGCGGTTTTCCATTCATCACCTGGTCTAATTCGGATTTGGTGATAACCACTGCGCAGGTCAATCTTGGAGAACCATTGAGAACCAGCCATTTCATCTAACATGTCATCAAGACGAGGTATAGGAAACCTGTACTTGATTGTAATTTTGTTAATGGCACGACTATCAACACACATCCTCCAAGAACCATCTTTCTTAGGAGTCAAAAGAGCGGGCACAGCACACGGACTAAGGCTATCTCTAATAAAGCCTTTCTGCAAAAGTCCATCAACTTGTCGTTGCAATTTGACACGCTCTTTAGGGTTCATTCTATAGTGAGGTAGATTAGGTAACTGGGACCCTGGGACTAAATCAATTGCATGTTGAATATTCCTCATGGGAGGTAATTTATCTGGCAATTCCTTCGGTGTTACATCTTGGAGCTCTTGCAATAGTTTAGTGACTTCCACAGGAGGGGAATCTACCTCTTCATTAGAAGGTTCCTGAGACACTTCCTTAGACACAAGTGCTAGTATAATGCCTGATTCTTTTCCTTCTTTTTCAAACTCCTTTCTGGTTAGAAGGTGGAGGTGTTTCTTCTCATTGGATTGAGACGGTGACCTATGTTTGGACTTACTATCTCTCTCAATTGGCCTTGTGGGTGTAAGCATGATAGTTCGGTCTTTATATTTGAACACATAGGTATTATCTCTACCATGATTAGTAACATCCAAATCATAAAGCCAGGAGCGACCAAGAAGTATATGGGCTACATCCATGGGTAGGACATCGCACCAAATCTTATCCGAGTATTCGCCCATTTGGATAGGAACCAAACACCTCTCTGAAACTGACAAGGAAGTTTTATCTACCCATGCTACCCTATAAGGTTGTGGGTGTGGTTCAGGTTGAAGCTTCATCCTAGCAACACCTAATTTTGAGACTACATTCATTGAACTTCCTCCATCAATGACAATCTTGCAAACCTTATCCCCAAATCTTAGATATGTGTGGAAGATATTGGTGCGTTTCCAATCCTCCTTTCCCGTAGGAGTAGTTAACATGCACCTCATGACACTGATTCGTGTATCATCCATTTCTAAGTCTTCTTCAACTTCCTCATTTTCTATGGGATTTTCTACAGCTTCAACAATATTAAGATCTTCCTCCCCAACAACTTCATTTGACTCAGTGTCTAAGGTCAAGGTACGATGAGGACAACGTGAAGCATAATGACCTTTACTGTGACAATGGAAACATTCTATAGAGGATATATCGGGTCGAGAACCAGATGTATTACCCCTAAAAGTATTAGCTCTCTGGTTGGGGTTGTTGCTACCTCTAGAGGTAGGTGTCCCAGATTGTATAGTCCCACGGGATCTCTCGAAGGAAACTGATTTAGTTTGTTGGGATACACCGGCTTGAGAGGTCATTCGCCTAGGGTTAGGAAGCTTATAATATTTCTCAATCTCTAAAGCCTTTTGATAAGCTTCTTCTAGCGTGTCAGGTGCATGCAAGTTGACCCATGACTCTTCCTTTACATCACACCTCATCATAAGTTCCTCAAAACGAGACAAGTATTCAGTCACACTAGAAGACATCTGTCTCAAATTCATCAATTGTTCTAACAATTGTCTCCTATGATAGGTGGGAAGATATTTCTCTTTCAATTTCTGTTTCATTTCAGCCCACAATGTAATAGGTTCATCACCTAAGTGCTCTAGATTTCTTTGAACTCCTTGCCAATACCTCTTGGCAGAGCCCACTAATTTCATCTTGGCAAATCTCACTCTATGACTATCTGACATATCATACCATTCAAAATAGTCTTCCATGTCATCTAACCAATCAAGAAATGCATTATGATCTAACCTACCATCATAACTAGGAGCATCAACTTTAACTTTCTTTGTAATATCTCCCGACCCATCATGATAGTACCTAGCTTCATGGTAATTCCTCTGGGGGAAATGATGATGTTGACGCCTATCTTGGTATCTACCTTGGGGCCTAAAATGTCCTCGATGATCCTCGTGATCATCCCTAGGTTCTGGTTCTAACTCATCTAAGTCCTCAAAGTCTTCTGGTGGAAACCTGCGATCTACGACTCGATGGTGAACATGTGGTAGAGGTTTGCTAGCATTTGGAACTCGACTCTCTCTAAAGCTAGGATTCCTTTGCTGAGGGGTTCGAGTAGCCTCGGGCATAGGGAGAAGACCACGACGAGGATTTAAATACTCAATTGGATCATCATGGTGACTACCATTAAGATTTGTCCTATGTTTTGAAGAAACTGATGTATCAACCTTAGGTTCATCAATGGGACGCTTACCTATGGAAGTGGTCAGCTTAGCCACCTCTTCACTTAGTCGGGCCATGGAGTCTGTTAAACCAGTCATGTTTTGTTCTATGTTGTGAACTCGCTCCTCTATTGAAGTTTGGAAGTTATATAGGTCTCCAATGGTCATGGTAAACTACTAGGATGGACTCGACAGGTTAAAGGTTGTGGGAGTATGCCGATATTTGACTTTAAATTAGCTAAATGCAAGGGATTTTTTTTTTTTTTAAAAGAATTAATAGGATTTATTCTAAAATAGTTCTCTCCTAATTAAAGAGCTCCTATTCTTTTTCAGAGTAACTAGAGGATTTCCAATTAAGTTCTACCAATAACACAATTAGGAAAATTCCCAGGAAAGAATGGAGGGGTCACAACGGTCCCACTTAATACCCAATCTCCTTAGACAGAACCTTCCCAAACATGTGAAATTGGAGGATGCTCAATGGGGTTACCAGAAGTCAACTCCTTCCAAGAGGGTCCTACGAGCTTCATGTACCCTATGGCCAACGTCTAATTAATTTTTAAATTATCTAAACTTGGCTTGGGTAATACAAATGCAAGGAGATGTTTAACCTAGGTGGGCAAGGAATTGGTGATGAAATCCAATCCTTATCTTGTTGGGGTTGTGCCCTTACTAAAGCTTAATGCAAAATGCTAAATTAAAATGCACAAACAGAGAATTAAATTAAGTAATTCAAATTATTAAATGCTACGATGCTCATCAGGAATTTAAACTCAAAGAAATTAATTATGCAAAAGTTTGTGCACACAGTATAGGTATTTTTGGTGCCAAAGTGTTAATAACAAAGCAACGGTGGATAAGATAATAACAAAATAGATGTGGATTTTGTGCTAGTAAGAGAAAATATGGGTAAGAAAATTAAAGGTTCAAGTAAAAATTAAAGGTTCAACGTTCAGCTACGACCATGCAAATTTCTAGACTTAAATCAAATGAAATAAAGTATTAAAACAATTTTCAAATGAAGAAAACTTACCTTAACCGAAGCTTTAAGTAGTTCGCAAGAGAAACATCCAAGGTGGCTGGAAATTGAAATAGATATTCTGTTTTTTTTTTTTTTTTTTTTTTTGCTGAACTGGTTTACAAAAGAACTAGTTTGGTGTAGTGCTGAAACTGGCTCAGTTCTGGACTGGATCCAGAACTAGATTATTTCTGACTTTGTAACCAAAAAATTCTGGGCCCTTTTAATAATTCTGCTCCTGTCCCAAACAACAACAGCCTGTGTAAAAAAAAAAAAATGACCGAGAGAAGCTTTGACTATGGCAACAGCGAGAGAGGATTGGACTGGACGGTTGACTGCGAGAAGGCTCCGACTCCGGCGACGATGGCTTCCAGCAACGTTGGCTTCCAGCTTCTGTTGTTGGCAGCTTTGGTAGTGCGAGTAGATTCTGGCAGCAAAGATCTGAGTATGCGTTGGCTGGAGGGACGATCGGTGAAGATGAAAGGCTTTCCGGCGAAGGTGATTTGCTGTGTTTAGGGGATGATGAGAAGCTGATGGTTTTCAGATCTGGATAAATATATATATATATTTTTTTTGCGTTTGGTTTTTGTATTTGTGGTCTGGATAAGTATTGCTGGCTGGTTTATGGCAAACGGTGATTAGGGTTCCAGTGGTCGGCGGCAGAAATACTCTGTAGGGTTTCGCTTGACTTGGGTCTTGTTATATAGTTGGTGGTAGTGGCGGCTAGGGATTATTTTGTTTGGGTTGAAGATGGTGCAGGGTTTAGGTATTGGGTGTGAGGAATATGATGTGAGGTGGCTGCTAGGGTTTTTCAGATGGATAAACAGGGGCTTTAGGGGCGGCTGCTAGGGTTTTCAGATGGATGAACAGTAGGTTTAGGGATTGGGTGTGAAGAATATGATGTGAGGCGGCTGCTAGGGTTTTTCAGATGGATAAACAAGGGCTTTAGGGGCGGCTGCTAGGGTTTTCAGATGGATGAACAGTAGGTTTAGGGCGGCTATTAGGGTTTTCAGATGGATGAATGGTAGGTTTACTATTGCTGTGAACAGTAGATGCTAATAGAAGTAGTATGGATCTTCGCTCTGATACCAAAATTGATGCAGGAGGCTTGAAAGAAAAGGAGAGAGAGGGGAAGAAGAAGAGAGAAAGAGAAGAACCAAAGGAGAAGAGAAATCTCAAGAAACGTATTCAATAATAATCATCAAAAAGTACCGTCACAATGTATTAGCTATCCCTATTTATAGGCAAAACAATAACCCTAAAAGGAAAATAAGAGTCCTAAATAAATAGGGAAATACATATAAAATAAAATAAATCAAAATCATCCTCTACGTCTACGCCTATAGTAAGTGCGTAGACCATCCGGCTTAGGATCTCCATCAACTACCCTCAGACAGATTTAATGAAGTTTACCCTCGGTCAGTTTATTAGTTAGTCAGTAAGTTAATCGAGGTTTATTGATTGAGGAACTCCTTGACAAGTTTGTTGGTTAGTAAATCATCTCTAGGATTTATCCATTAGGGAACTCCCCAGAGGTCATCAGTTAGTAAGTTCATCAAGGTTTATCCGTTGGGAGGAACTCTTCGGCCAATTCAAGAACAACTAGGAGCTTTGAGCTAAAAGAGGGGGAGAGAGAGAGAGAGAGAGAGAGCTCTCTAAGGATAAGGGGATTGTTGAGCTCCCTTTAACAGTAAAAGAGGAACCTAGAAGCAAAAAGGTTCCTTGGGGTGACACGGACCCTCGTCATGCAAGCCCAGGACGCTTTCCTTCCCAGAGTCAGAGGCGAGCTCCTCATAACAATAAAAGAGGAACTTGGAGTCTTGGACAATAGAAGGTTCCTCGGAGTGGCACGAACCCTTGCCATGCTAGCCCAAGGAGCTTTCTTAATTAAAAAAAGACAGGCACTCTGAAAGCGGTGAGCACTTGAGCTTTTCAGACATGGTTGAGCACAAGAGTAGAAAGGCCCTTGAGCTCTAAAAAAGTGAGGGGAAAGCAGTGAAGGCTAAGTGCTACCGAGAGGGGGACAAACGAAGGGACCTCGAGCTCTATAGAATTGAGGGGGGACTAGGAAAAGGGACCCTTCGAGGTCCTCAACCTAGGAGGAGCTCTGAGAGTAGGTGACTACCGAGCTTCGCAAAGAAGGAGGGGCTCCACGAACGAGGAAACCTTGAAGTGAGAGTGTAAGAAAGCAGAGGAGGCCTTACAAGGCCTCGAGGAACTTTGTGAACGAAGAGGGCTCACAAGCCTCCAGGTAAGAGGATTATAGGTGAAAAGTCGTGTGTCGTGTCCTTTGTCAGTATTGGGGCTTATTATATATGCCACATCAGCACCCACGTGGCTTTAGAGCTGCCACGTGTCATAGCTCTGATTTTCGATACCAACAATGGGAAAGGATAATTGAGTAATGATTAAGGAAATAAACAACAATATCTGATAACCAATTGGGATTTATGCCATGTAGATCTACTATGGAAGCCATATACTTAATAAGACAACTAATAGGAGAATATCGGTGTAAACAAAAAGACTTAAATATAGTTTTCATAGATTTAGAAAATGCATATGATAGAGTGCCAGGGGACATAATTTGGTTGGCTTTACAAAGAAAACAAGTACCTATAAAGCTTATAACTCTTATTTAGGATATGTATAATGAGACATTGACTAAAGTTCATACTACATGTCGAGAAACTAGTGAATTTTCTATAAAAGTTGGACTACACCAAGGATCGGTGTTAAGTTCATACCTATTTCCAGTAATGTTAGACGAAATAACGAAAGATCTTCAAGAAAACATTCCATGGTGTATGTTATTTGCGGATTACATAGTCTTAGTAGATACTTCTAAGGAAGCCTTAGCAACAAAATTAGAAATATGGAGAAAGTTATTAGAAGCAAGAGGCTTAAAAATTAGTTAAAGTTTTAAAACTAAAACTAAATATATGGAATGCAAATTTGATAAACTAACAAATGATGACAATATAAATATTACAATCGAGGATCAAAGAGTGACTCAAAATAATTATTTTCGTTACCTAGGATCAATACTACAAAAAAATGGGGAGATAGATGGTGATGTAATAAGTAGGATCCAAGCAGAAGGCAAGCTAGTGGTATCCTTTGTGACAAAAGAATACCAAATAAATTAAAAGCAAAATTCTATAAAACAGTTATTAGACCAATTATATTGTATGGAGCAGTGTGTTGGGAATTGAAAAAACACAAGAACAAAGCATCCATGTTGCGGAAATGAGGATGCTACGTTAGATGATATGAATCACTCGAAAAGTTAAGATTAATAATGAATGTGTGAGGGAAACACTAGGTATAGCGCCTATAAATTATAAAATTAAAAAAAGTAAACTTAAGTGATATGGCCACATTCATTGTTGACCCGATGGTACTCTTCTTATAAGAGGAAGAGTTGTTTGCCTAGAAGGTAAGTGACAAAGAGGCCAATCAAAACTTACATGGGAGGAAGTAATTAAAAATAATTTAAAAAAGTTAAATCTAAGAGAAGACATGGTATACAATAGGAAGAAATGGAAAAAGAGAATTCATGTGGCGGACTACATCGATATGGGATAAGGTCTGAAAGATGATGATGATGTTGTTGAGATATATTAATTTATTGACTTTTGCTTTTTAGGTCTTCGGATTATAAATTTAGGTTTTCTTTATGTTTACTCATTGTATGCATTGCATGTTGATGGGTTGTGCCTTCTTGGCGCCTTTTATGTGAATTTCCTTTTTAGCTAACCAAATATAATAATAACAAATAACTAAAATGTGAGTGATCATTACCAATCTTGTAAAATCAAATTTAGTTTGGTGTCTTCTTGCGCAGGAGACAATTAGGATTCTGAAAAATGAGTTATACAGGGTTTTGCTTCCCTTTTTTTCTATAAATTATTGTTAGCTTTCTTCTCACTGAAATACTCGATTAAAAATAATTATATTACAGTAATATAACAAAAAAATCTGGTTTTCATATATTTCCTTTTAAACAAGTGGTTTTTTTATTCTGCTGTATATATGTGTTTGCTAGGCCTTGCATGTCTGGTGCTTGTTCATCATGGGAGTGAATTGAGATGTTATTTAGGAATTTTGATCTAGAAGTAATTCTACAGGTGCATGGGACACAATAGGGGATGGGAGGAAGCGGCCTCAATGCTCACAGGTGTCTCTATAGAACTGAAGACTTGCAATGCTGCTTTGCTTGAAGCTACGGGGAAATCATGGGAAGAGGTTAAGCATCTTTAGATTTTTTTCACTATTATATGCTGACTTGTATTTTTCATTAATGTGTTATTTATCAAAGTGATCAGAACATGAATCTTGCATGTCACGAGGGCATTCTGTATTGCACTGATGAAGGAAATTCACTTCCAATGAAGTTTTATCTAGGGATTGGGATTATTATGCAGCCAAAGAGTGCTAGATTATTTTATCCAGGGATTGGGATTATTATGTAGCCAAAGAGTGCTAGATTATTTTAATAATTATATTGCCTCATGATAACTCTAGGCTATTGGAGAGTTTTACTGGAAGGTAGGGTTATCTACCCAATGAATCTGTAATACACCTTGCAGAACTGTGTCCTATATACAGTATGAGCTGGACTTTTCAACTGCTATGCATGTGGAGGGCGTTGTAACCAAAAATTGAACTGAAGAAACATGCAATTAGATAATTCATTTAACTTTTTTGCCAGTTAAATGTTGGCTTTTTTGCATTTAATTTGTTCTTAAATAAATGTGAAATGATAAACACC
Organism: Cornus controversa; assembly: GCA_026545225.1. Taxonomy (NCBI): domain Eukaryota; kingdom Viridiplantae; phylum Streptophyta; class Magnoliopsida; order Cornales; family Cornaceae; genus Cornus; species Cornus controversa. The sequence continues at coordinate 48,444,045 of CM048849.1, forward strand.
TACCTACACTTTTTGAATGCATTTCTTGTGAGGGGTCTTCTTGTACCAATCAAAAGAAATAAATATGTTTGGTTCATGATTCCAAGTATTAGTTGGTATTAACATGTGAAACCTGATGAGCATCATGTTGGACTAGTCTAAAAAGATTTTATGGTACAATACATGAGTTTGGTTCATGATTCCAAGTATTAGTTGGTATTAACATGTGAAACCTGATGAGCATCATGTTGGACTAGTCTAAAAAGATTTTATGGTACAATACATGAGTTAAGGGAAAAGCAATGTCTGGAAGGAACCGATACTTGGAAATATCAAAATGTGTGCCGGTCGATGCTCAACCAATTCAGCATGATAGACTTTATCAAAATGTCAGTATGATTTTTTCTCCTTGAAGTATCACTTGGTTAAAGCCCGTTAAAGCCCTTGACCAACTATTTGAGATCTGCTACACAAACTATGTTTTGCCATTCAGCTTTATATGAGGCCATACTTACTATTGTATAATACTCTGATATGTGTTATCTCATTACCTTATACTGTACTAGGTTCACTACCTTTGTTTTATTATCTTCTTGCTGTCTTTCCATAGATCTGATACTTTGCTTTCCTTTACTGCGTAGTTGTTTCAGCCTATTAAAGCATTAAGTTCATATCTGCCAAATAGACTTTTAATGTGTTGTTTGGCCATGCAGTTCATTCAGTAATTTTATTGAACACGGAGCACAATTTATTGGTGCAATGTAGACGGCCTCTACCAGGGGAACCATATAGACCAAAAATTATGTTGAATGACTTCCATCATCTTTTCTCGTGTAGTTGTCATAGACATAAGTGTTATATTTGAGTTATTTAATGATTTCAGTAATTACTATGTAGTATGTACTACAACAAAAGAAAATATGTGAACATGGTTTACATTGCTTTTCTTCTACGAAAAACATGGTATATTATGACGGTAAGTTATAAATAGCAAATACATTAAGGCGTGATGACAGTAAGTTTATATTTTAGTATAAACATGTAGACCAAAAATGGAAGGGTAATGTTTGAAATTTAGATCACATGAAAAAACAATGTTTTATTGATGGAAGAGGTTATAATCAGAAACATGGGCATGTACAACTTTATTGAGAATTTTTACGGGGTTAGAACTTGACACAATATACTTTCTCAGCTGCTTTGTATTAAATCGATTTTATTTTTTATTTTTATGTTTGGGTATCTTTTTGGTACCTGCATAACCCCATTTTCTCTCAATTGCAGGCATTTTCTTTGGCAGGACTTGGTGGGTGGAAGCTCCAGGCCCTAGTGAAGCCAAATACTAGTCTATAGAACTTCGTTCAGTTATTTTGAGTACTAACCCTGCCATATCCCTAACAAAATTCCCACATCCACCCTCACCCGGTCTTCCATTTGGTTAGCATCTACAATTCGCATTACTTGCTTCTTATTTGCCCTTTCTCCGTGCTTCCGTAAAACCATGCCTTACTAAGGGTAACCCTGGATTTGTAAATTAATGAAGAGTGAAAGTTAAAGCTTTGTCATTTGAGATGCATCCACATTTACTAGTGATAATTTGGTGCAAACTGAAGATTTGGCTTGTAAAAGTTAAAAGTTGTATGCAGGGATGAATCCAGACATTTTACCATAGGGAAGCCAAACAAAATATGCCTATTACTTGCTTAAATTTTATAGCATGAAGCCTTCCTATTTATGAGCTGTCGCATGTAAGATGAATGGTGTAGGTGATAATTTATGATTGTTGACTTGCAAATTTGTGAAGCTGCCGAGGGATCAGATATGGGGGTAGAGTGCATTTTTTCAGTGTTTTGGGAGCTATTGCAATTGCATAGAGGGCTCTTTTTATTATGGAACTGCTTTATGTCAACTGATTTTGGTGTTGGGTGGTGGGTTTGCATTTTCTCACTCAGATCCTTTCATGGCTGTACCAAAAGCAAGATTATGTTTCATTTGTTCAATAATATGTCATGATTTGGAAGAGAACACTTCCTCCTCCACTTGTATTGTAAATCGCGCTTTGTCACCGAGTTTTTTGACTTATTTATTTATTTTGGGGAGAAATCAGGCACAGGAGGAACTTATGTCGCTTCAACAACTTTATATCAGTTACCCAACATTGCAATATAAAGTTGTTGTAAAGTTGTATAAGTAATGTGAAATTGTTATAGATAGTTACATATGTAAAGTTATGTAAGTGATGTGACATTGTTATGGTTACATAAGGACATTCTTTGTCACGTGTGAGGATCCAGGTTCTTCTATATGGGCCAAACTAAGAAGGTAAATGATTATTGTATGAACAAATTATGGATGGTAAGAACAAGAAGGATTACTTTAACTTGCCTCTTCAAAAATATGGGTGCCAAAAGGCCTGCTATATGTATGCCAGACAAGATAGAAAATTGATTGGGACATTGAAGGTCGGGACCATCTCATTAGAATGTGAAAGCCCTTCAAACAAAGGCATTCCATCGACTACTCGGGGACCACTATCTTCTTTAATTTTCATAATCTTCATCTGATGTTGTTGAGTTGAAGCAAGGACAGGCATTGTATCAAGTGCTTCCATGAGTGACAGTGGAAGTTTGTAAAAGAAAAGCAGTACTATAAATAATTGTAATTGTATGATTTGTAGTAGATTCATCTCATTCAATAAATGATGTGGAATTCATTCATTTAGTTGTCATTTCATTCAATAGATGATGTAGAATTCATTTCATTTAGTAGATGGGGTTGTACGGTTATGCAATTGTGACAACCTTTCTTTGAAAATGAATTAATGAATGATATTTGAGTTTTCGTCACGCAATATTATCTTTATAACTTGTCTTAAGGGGTGTAGAAAAGATTGGAAAGAGAAAATTCGTTTGAGGTGTAAGGATAATGACAACGACGACTTTTCTTAAAGCATGACGTGTCCATAATTAAAAAATTAGTTAAACACTGCGGAAAGGCTTTTAACAAGCCGATGAAGAGTAAAGTTCTAAAATTAATGCTTTTAACTTACTCTAATATCATCAAAGTAAAGTTTATATATGTTGGCATTGAGATGGTGAGTAATTTATTTTGGTTATTATATGCAATAAATCAATGAAGAATTATAAAAAAATTAAGTTATTTCGAACTTGATTAACCTTTTTTTTTTTTCAAAGTCGTAAAAATTATGTTGTTCATATATTATTTCATTGACGATATTATCAAAAGGGTGATGCTTAGGCAGAATTGTTAAACAGAAACTTTTACATTCATTGGATGCATGTGATAGATCCCACCACATGCATCCTATGGATGAGAAAATTTCTGTCTAACACTTCTGCGTAACTATCATTTTTCTTATCAAAATTTAATTCTTATATCTAAATAACTCTAAATTTAAAAAGGTAAATAAGAATTTGTTTAAGGGGTATTATTGTAAAATAAAAAAAAAGTATAAGTAAATTGAAAATAATAGTAACCGTGAAACCAAAAAAAGGAGAAATTATAACTGTACAAGTGTGAGGTAGCTGTAGTTAGGGTTTGTCTTATTTTCTACAACCTTGGAAAAAGAAGATATAGAAGGCTTGGATATCAGTCTATCAATTAATTCATCAACCATCTAGAGATTCAGGTGGGTGATATTCTACTAATTTACAAAGATTTTTATGTCTTAGTAATAGGTAAAATTTAATTTAATTAGTTAATAAATAAGAAAATTATTTAGATTATTTAATTTAATTATATAATTTTATGTGAAACATGTCTAAATAATTCTGGTTGTAAATTTTAGATTACAAATACGATGATTTTCGTGTATAACGGTATATATATGTGTGTATATATAAACATGTGAATATATATATTTTAGTTTCAATGCAAACTCTCGTATAGATACAACAGTGTGTATATCGTGTAGCTTGTATATCTGGAACCCGAAATTAACATTTAACATTAGGCTAGCAGCAAATTACTCAAGAATATACTCGCGCGTGTCTATATATATATATATACATATATATATATATATACACACTAAAGACAGATGAAGTTTGGGTGGTGGTGTTAGTACGCCATGGTGTTCAGTGTTCAAGTGAATTGGTAATCACCTTACTCAAAAATCAAGTTTAATGGTTTAAAATTAGTTAACCCCATGGTCATGATTTGATTTGTGATTAATAGAGGTTGGATTTAGATTATAAATTGACTGCCACAGAGAAGGACCTCTCAGGTTGAAGAGTAACAAAGCTATAAAAATGTTGCGCTATTAAAACAACGTTCCATGCTTTTAGTTGTACATATCATTGGGTTGTGAACTTGTGATGTGGTGTAACCACCACTAAAATTAATAACTTAAATTAGTAGTTAAATAAAGGATAAAATTGTAAAAGAATAATTAAGTATTTAATAAAACAAATAATAAAAATAAAAAATAAAAATTTAATTCTAATCTAAATGGAAAAATTATATAGATATACAAACTGTAATCCTAATATAAAAAGAAAAACTAAATTAAGTATGAAGACTATATATATATATATATCGGATTGTATACAAAGTTATAGGATTATACTAATTAGGTGACGGAGAAATAAAATCTAGAGGTGATCAAGAAAAATTAGCAAAGTTATTAGGTAAGTAATATATATATATATATATATATGTTTTAAGAATTCTTTTAATGAACATGAATGTGAATCTTAAAGAAAAGTCTTAAACATTGTTAAATTAAACTAATTAGAAGAAAATAATTTTGGTTTTTTTTTTTTTTTTTTTTTTGGTTGAGGATCGGCCAGCAAGGGTTGATTGTCTCCTAATATGGATACGTTTTGAAAATTGAAACTGTTGCTTTGTTTCGTATAAGGTCGCAATGGAGCTTTATCTGTATTTGAAATGAATTCGCTCGAATTTCAAGTATAGTTTTGAGACTTGATTGAATTTGGATTAAGCACTTCACCAAATTAAGAATAGATTAAAAAAATAAAAAGAAATGGGAAAATTAGCAGGTGGTTTCCTTCTGAACGGGGAATTGGTGGAGTGTCTTCTCACGGTTTCTTTTGAACAAATTTGAAGAAGAAGAAGCAGGCAGCACCAACAGCTCAGCAGCAGCTGTTCCATTCTCTCTCTCTCTCTCTCTCTCTCTATATATATATATATGTATATGATATTTCACATTACATACTGATAAAGGTAAATTTTCCTAGCAAAATATCTCTTAATGCTTTTGAATGTTCTTTCGAACCACATTTCATTTTCTTTCAACCCAAAAGAAAAAAAGTAATCGCTGTTAGGTCACGGTTCAAGTTTGCTTCCGAAACTCCCTACAAATTTCAATTGTTGACCTAAGTAACTTCCAGCTTTTTTTGCTGTAGATTTGCTTTTGTTTCCTCTTTAACTTTTCTTTTCTTTTACCTTTCTCTAATGTTCTCGTGAGCTTATAGTATTGTGTTGAAGGGTTAAGTTTAAGATCTGAAGTTGTAAGAGGTTGAAATTAGATATCAAGTTTTAGTTTGAGATCTAACTTTTCTGTAGCATCATTAGCAACCAGTGATTATATCTGTAATGGTGGTTTGTGTTTTTCTTCTTTAAATGTGACATTTCTTTTCTTCTTTAATAGATAAAAGTTGGGTTAGCCTTTACCAGTTGGAGTTTAAAGCATATCAGTCTTTCAGCTTCCAGATTCAGAGGCCTTTTCTCTATATTTTTGGCTGTTGTTGGTGATGGATCTATAGCAGCACGCCTTCAAAAAGCTGAGAAGGGCACTGTTTTGATGGTGTTACTTATCTCAGCTCGAATTCATCGCATCTTCAACATTTTGGAAAAGGGTTCCTCCAGATTGATTGAGGCTGTGCATAACTAGCAAGATTCAACTTTTCTCTCCATGATGATGAGGTGGAGGCTTTTTCTGAGATTCTGATGTCGGTCAGATAGTTGGATATGAATCTATGATGATTGTAAATCATTATTGTTACTGAGTTTTATTTATTATTCAAAGCTCATCGTCTTTCACAAGACCCTTTTTGCCATTTTTGTTGTCTACTTCTGCACAAACGCCTGGCATTCTAGATCAAAGAAAAGGAGTTCAATTATTGCATGGTAGGGGTTTGAATTTCAGCTTCCCAGAGTCTCCGCTCTACTTGTTCTCGCAGAGGCGGAGTGGCTCTGAGGTTCTTCTGTGGAGGATGATTGATCAGTTCATCAATTTCGTCATTCGGCCGCCCAGGTATGTTAACCTCTAGTATCCCCTCAACTCTGCATGGTAGTGTTTTTTCTCCCAACATATCTATCAGGACAGTCTAAAACTGTCCTTTTTTTTCCGGGTAACAGAGGGTGTCCTCGGCCCCTTTAGGGTAGGTTTTAATCCCTTCGGGTAACCGCGGGTCCCCTTGCCCAAGGCGTAAGCCGCAGGAGTTGAACACGAGACCCCTCTAGGTTATGCCAAAAGGCTCTCTCAGCTACCCGTGGGGGTTCAGCCTAAATTGCCAACTGATGATTTTTATGGTTTTTGGTTGCTCAAATTTCATTTCTGACTATGCTCCAACGAGTAAATTGATGTACACATTTTGTATCCCTTAAATTACTGCGACCACCTCACTTCTAGTATCTAATTATATTTCAATTTTGTTGCTGCCACCACTATATTACATATTTTTATTTGTATTAGCTTTTAAATGTGTCATTGCCTATTGTACTGAAGATTCCATAATCAGGGCATTACTTGAGTTGTAACTTGCCTTGTAAGTATTGAAGCATTCACTTCTGTGGTTTGTATAACCTTTTCATTGTGGGTGTCTGTTTGAAATTAGAACTCTGGTTTCCTGGAGTCTTTATCATGGAGAGTATTGTACCTCTCTTTTGCTCCAGTTTATTTGTAGTGCTATTCCCATTATTGCAGAGGAAGTCTCAGTCCAAGTGTAAGCTGACTTCGATTCTTTTTTGTCGCATCCTTGTTATTCGCAGTCTCCTGAATATCCCCAATTAAAAATGTTTGGTTATAGCTGTCACCAAAGGGTTTGTCTTATATAGGTCTATAAATAAATCAAGGAGTTGGCCATTTTGTTTGTCTTACACCAAAGTTATTCCTTTTCCAAGATTTCCTCACTCATGCATAACATGTAAGACTATGGCTGATTACCATTGCTGGCTTGTTATTGGCAACTCCAGTTTTGATATGGCAATGCACTATCACATTACAGAGCTAATAACTTTTGCTAGATTCTGCTCTCTGCTCTTACACAGATCTAATAAACACCAGGCTTCTTTCTTATTAATTTGCGTTTGATAGATCATGAAATTCCCTTGTTTCTTTTCCAAATTGTTCAACTCAAAGTCGTGTCCAAACAATTTGGAGTAATTTCTTATAGACTAGCAAATAACCAAAACATCCTAGCAAACTCTCTCATCTCATCTCTAATTGGTACTAATCCTATCTACTCATGTTATTTCATTAATTTGTAACCTTATGTATGAAACAGCTGTGAGCTCTTGCCAGTGTTCCTCAATTAATAATCTTTCCTTGTATATTTTGTTGAGCCATCTCTATGTTGGATGAACAGGGCGGAATATAACCCAGATCAGTATTTATGGGAAAAAAATTTTACTCTTGCAGGCAGAAAATACAAAAGACAAGACTTGGAGGCAAGTATGGACATCCATTACCTAACCTTTGTCTTATTTTCCCATATGCATTCTTATAATGGCTTCTAAGCTTTCTAGAATATCTTTTTCAAATTTTCCAGCTTAGGAATGGAAGAGGCCACACATTGCAGTGTAGTCATTATGTGCCTTCACCTTTCCCGGAAGACACTCCTCTTCCTTGTGTTATATACTGCCATGGAAACAGGTTTGTTTTAGTCACTGTGGAGTGTGAACATTCCATTTCTTGTAAACAAAAGTCTGCATGCATGTATTAATGAAGTTAAATGTGTAATGTCAAAATGTTATTCCTACCACCAGGGCTTTTGCTCAAGTGACATTTCCTTCTTTTCCACAAGGGAGGGAGGTTGAGGGTTCAAGTCCCATTTGGGCAATAATGATGTATTAGTGCGTGTGTGAGTTGGGTGTGTAGCTTACTTACCAAAGAAAAAGTGTGATTCCCTTATTTGAAAGTTGTATTTTTTTTATTACTCGTGGAAAGAATATTGAGTTAATACACAGGGCGCTTTGCATACGATGATGTGGAATTTCTTTGTTTGCTTGTATGAAACCTGCAGTGGATGTAGGGCGGATGCAAATGAGGCTGCTGTAATTCTTCTTCCATCAAACATTACTGTGTTCACTCTTGATTTTTCGGGGTCAGGCTTATCTGATGGTGATTATGTCAGCCTTGGTTGGCATGAGGTATGTTTTCCCCTTTTTCCTTTATTATGATTTCCTTGAGTTGCGTCCCTCTTGAAGTTTGCAAGTTTGTTTTTATTTTTATCCAGAAAGAAGATCTCAAGTTTGTGGTGTCTTATCTGAGAAGCAATGAACAAATATCACGTGTGGGTCTTTGGGGACGGTCTATGGGTGCAGTAACTGGGTATTTCTTCTCGCCCTTTGTCCGACTGACTATTATTTTGGCTTATCATTAATCTCTTGCTTCGAATTTCTCTGCAACTTGAAAAGTCTAGTAATATGAAACATGCCATGGCAAGTGTTAGAAATGCCTTTTGGCTTAGGAAAGGATGCATATGCTATAACAGAAAAGTTGATTCCTTGAATTTTACTTGCAAATTCAGAGTGTTTTTTTGTTCATTAGAACTTGTTTGTCAATGTTTTTTTTTTTTGGTTAAAAAAAATAAAATCAAACTGCACCTTGTCCAACAAATGATTGATCTCCCCTAATTGTAGAATTATGTCGTAAACATAAGTTTCCATTCATTTTTCTGGTATTTGATACATTATCAAACTCCAAATAATTAATGATTTTGATTTTGTATAATGCTCTGCAGCCTTCTTTATGGAGCAGAAGACCCATCTATTGCTGGAATGGTGTTGGATAGTGCCTTCTCAAATTTATTTGATCTAATGATGGAACTTGTGGATGTGTACAAAATTCGGCTTCCCAAATTTACTGTATGATTCTCTCACCATATTTGTGTGCATATGTAGAAACATTTTTTTTTTTTTCGGCACTATTACTTTTGTTTATTCCTGCAGAGTATAGCACTATAGCTATGGTTATACTTATGTCTGTATGATAATTATATGGCTGTATATTTAATTGTTTACATAAGATAATAGCTTGTAATCAATATTCAATTTATATGGAGTTACTACATTTGTTTTGTTGTTAATGTTTCTGGTTAATTAATTACAGGAGTTCCATAATATGCCTTGTACTCGTAATTAGAGCATGCATTCCATTTGGCCACTTTTGTTCCAAATAATTTAAATTAGTATATCAAAAGAGTTTCATTTTATTTCTATTTCTAAATTCTTTTTTTAGGATATGAGTAAAAGGAGACAGTGATAGCACATCAAGAGCTCAATACTTGGTTCAATACTTTTTAATGATTAATTCAACTATAAGAAATTCCTACAAGTAAACCTCTTGCTCTTCTATGCTATTGGTCTTCATTATCATTTAATAGGAATATTAGTTTCCATTATATATCTCCTCAAATGAAAACCAGTTTTGGATTTGAAATAACTAGAGTATTCTAACTATGCATTTATAGAAGGCTGACCCTATGGTTCCACGTTATAGAGAAATTCCTACAACTAAAATATTTAAGAGTATCATGTTGTTCAATATTTCCTATGTAGGTAGAAAACAAACAAGATCAAGGTAGAAAACAAACAAGATCAAAGAATTATAGGAAGTGTATATTAGAAAAGAAACAAAATATCCTAAAGGAGACGCATCGAAATTCCAAAAAGTAATAAACTAAACTTACCTTTTAAAAAATAAAATGCCTTTAGTTGAATTCACATCAGTAAGTCCAGTGGAACCTTAGGCAATTTCCTAAATGGCCTAAGGCATCAACCAGCTATGGCTGTAACATAGCATTGTATCAGTATTTCGGGTTTTGATACTGTCAACGGATCTTTATTGCCTCTAAACAACTCTTGTAACCTGCCATGGTTAAAGATATGCTATCTAATCAATAACCCTCATTAGACACCTGTTGCATATAGAATTTTGTTTAATGGATGAATTGTAACTTTTGTCCCACATAGCAATTTTACAATATTACTTCTATGATCCTTCTCACTTGGTGGACTTGGGGATTCCACATACTGTTTTGTTAGGGTTTTCTCATGATTGATTGAATGAAATCTTACCAGCTTACCTATCAAATATATATATATATATATATATATATATATATTACTTCTATGAAGGAGCCATATTTGTGTACCAATATGTCTCGACTCTGACACAATTTGGATATGTTCATAAATTTAATATATATATATATATATATATTTGTTTTTTTTATAATTTTGAGCACATAACAGCTGTTTTTTGTATGCTTTTGGGCATGTGTTTTACATGTCTGGGACTGAGGATATGATTCTAAAGTATAACTAAATCGCACAATTGTAAGAAAAAATTGAAGTTGAATGAAAATTATAAATATTTGAACCATGTTCAAAGAAAGACTGGGCACAATGAGATATCAACCAAAGGAGGAAGAGGAGGAGGTGATTTGCGATTCCATAGAGATATTTATTTGATATCGTGATGGGAGCTATAGCTTACGATTGTTGGCTTCGAACATGCCTCTGGGCATTTGTTAAGGACATTGCAGAATAGTTCAACACTTTGTGACATTTATTTAATACGGATATACCAATGATCATAGCGATCTCTGATCTACTTGTACTTGAGGACCTAATTGGTAATGATTGTCGTGATCGTGTAGGTTTGTACTTGTGAAAACATTGCCATACCCTTGCTGTGTTCTTTCTTGTTTTCTCGGAACTTGTGACATCTACATATTGTGTTGAGTCCATGTATAGCTTCTGTGTTCATGTTAGCCGAGATATGTGCCTAGAATCACATGATTCTAGGCTCATATCTCGGCTAACAGTTCATGTGACAGACCTGATTAGCCTTGGGTCAGTTAACAGACATGATAAGTCACAATTTCACCTGGTACATATTGGCTCACATGCTATGGGCTTGTGGGTTAGGCGTTCAGTTTAGTTTTGGTGCGCCCTCTGCTTTAATTTATTAAAGTTTGATATGGTATTGATCAATGATAATATTTTAAAGTTTCCTAGATACGCTTTGGGCATATTGCTTTTGTTTTGTTATGTTAAATCTAATATTTTTTTTTTCAAATATTTGGGAAATTCATTCATGCATAGTTTTGACTTGTGTTTCCTGCTTGCATTTTGTGATTATTTCTACCATCTTTGTAAGCTTTTCACTCTTTCTTTGGACAAATGCTTCATATTATATGAAGTACCGATGTTTCTTGCTTTCAAATTATATCATTTTTTTGTTTCTGAGACTCCAGCAATCCACAAGCACTGTGTTCCTATTCTGGTACTGTACTGATGTTTACCGTATGAAAAAGAATTGGTTTCACTAATACTTATCAAAAAAAAAAAAAAAGAATTGGTTTCAATAATAATTGGATGAGAAAACCAAAATAAAAACCATTAGTGAGATAAAGTCAGCATATTAGATCTTGTGTGTGTGTTCATATCTTTCTCCAGGATTACAGGTCATGAAGAGTCATAATACTGTTTGATTTGTTATTGTGGAACAACTATATCCTTCTATTAGGATTTTGGGCATTTCCTTATAGTTGAGGGTTTGAGTTATGAATACTTTTAAAATGTCACTCTCTTTGAGTTATGAATACTTTTAAAATGTCACTCTCTTTGAGCACTTGTGCTAATATCTAGTTAACAACAGGGAGTCCATGTGTGGTGATGCTAGTGTATTTTCTTGATCACTTAGTGAGATCTTCTTTCCCGTGTTCAGGTTAAGGTGGCGGTACAGTACATGCGGCGGATAATCCAAAGGAAGGCGAAATTTGACATTATGGACCTTAATTGCATAAAGGTTTGTCTATGTTTATTAAATTCTTGTGAATGATGAGTTTATCCTTTTTATCTTGAAGTTGATGTACTTTTTTATTCTTTCCTACAAGGTCCAAATCCAGTTTCCTTTTGCGAGAAAAATATCTTTGCTTGTGGGATTAATCAATAAATATATTTTTAAGCATGCATTATTCTGGATACGACAGAAACTTTTTTCCCCTCATTTTATTTTCCTACAAGACCTGTAGATTGAACACAACAATTTTATCCATTAATATTTCATTTGCTAATATATTTGAACACCTGCAGGCTGCACCCAAAACATTTATTCCTGCTTTATTTGGACATGCTAAGGATGACAAGTTTATTCAACCCCATCACTCTGATATCATCTTTAAGTCCTATGCGGTATCAAGTTATTCCATGATCTTATGGTTATTTCTTAGAGTGATAAAGCTTTGTAAAATACTCAACCATGTTTCTATTTTGTGCAGGGGGATAAAAATATAATAAAATTTGATGGTGATCACAACTCCTCTCGACCACAGTTCTATTATGATTCAGTTTCGATCTTCTTCTACAACATCCTTCACCCTCCTCGAGTTTCTTCTGCTTATTCAAGTAAGCTTGAGAAATATTATGATTTGGGGGACCTGAAGGTTGGTGCTGGTATAGATGAGGTAATTTTCATTTCATTATATCATTTTTTTATAGTTAATTGTTGTCTTTGACAGGGTGAATAATACTTCTGAACTTCTCTTTTGAAGGTTGGTACCCAGATGGTGTCCCAGGATACCTTCTAGTAAGAGGTTTGGACTTGGGGTTGGATCCAACTGAGCACTATCTTTGTGTGGTGGAGTTTCCCCCCACACCTTTTTTTTCCTTTTATGTTGCCCCGCAGGGGCGGCAGGGGAATGCACCTCCTAATGGGTTCATCATGTCATGGACTTGGGTACATGTATTTATCGACATAAGTGTCACACCTCCTTAAATCCCAAATCTTAGATAAGGGTTGAAATGTATCCAAAAGTTGGATACAGGTACATGGACACGTCTTGCATACTTAACACATAATATTCCACATAAAAGTATAATGTATGATGTTATTAATCTTCAAAATATTCAACAATAATTTAAATTAAATAGCATATGGTGAAAAATGGTAGGATACCCTTCTTTGCTATAAAATTTGAGCTTTTCGTCATCACAATTAAAAGATCCAAGTGTCTGATTTGGGCATCTGTGAATCGTGTGATGCCCATACCGATGTTGTATTGTATCGACACATGTATGTTGGGTGGGGAATAGGACTAACATAGTCTTAGTGAGGGGACTTCAAATTTCACTGGATGATTAAAGAAAATAAAGCGGATGGACATTGCACGAAATAAATAACGCTTATATTTTGTACATGAATGGATATACAAACAGAATACAATAAATTGTTCTTGAAGTGAAGATAAGAGTCAAAACTGAGGTGCATGAGAAGCTAGGTTATAGACTAACAACTAAGACTAGAATAAAGTAAAGGCAACATATAGCTGGGTTTTGGTTGACACAGGAGCTCTTCTTCCATGTCTTCACTGTCCTCTTATAGTGCTGGAAATAACTTCTTCTAGTTGCTGTAAACTTCTTTTTATCATCTTGTTGCAAGTGTCTTTTACATCTCTTTTAGGAATGCCAATTGACTTCTAAGTCTTCTCTTAAGGTTGCAATATGTACCTTCGGTAACCGCCCAAAGTACCACCTACATGCCTGTTGTGGTAAACTATCAGTTACCTAACTCTAGAACATAATCTGCAATCTCTCTCCTGAAAAATGTCCACCACAAGGTCCACACTAGATCGAATAATTTTGGTGTAAATAATGTACTACAAAAAAAAAATTTTTAATTTTTGTGCCAAAATGAGTGCTGCAACAATTGTCAGAAAATATTCAGGGGACTTTCTGGATATGATGGGATGGTGGAACCATAATGTACTTTGAAAGTCGGTTATATGATCATACAATATGGATATCAACCAAAAAATTTAGAAAAATCAATTTAAAGAACAACTATAAATTCAGTCATGGTGTGATGATCTTCCTTTGTAGATATAGTACGTCAAACCTTGTTAACATTCTTCAGTGTGTTTTGCATTGGTTGATTTTATTGATTTATGGTGTAATTACAGCTTTTATATTGCCTGATGACAACTAATTTGTGGTTGACAACCTGACATGGGACCTTAGTGCAATGATACCAAATCCTGTCAAGTTATTCGGGTGATGTTTCTTTCATGGACGATGACACAGTTTATGTTTCTTTTGTTTTTAGAGTCTGTTATATGAGATAATCACTGGTCTCCAAACTGTGGGTACTGATGCTGCAAGCTCATCATCTGCACCACCTAGTATTTTGAACACAAAATCTGTCAGTGAATATCTTTCTGATATTCCTCCAGTTACGAGTGTATGAATCTTTCTTTGTGGTTTTAGTTACTTTTTTTCCCCCTAACCATACTTGTCTGTAAATTACTGTTTTATTCTTATCGTATATGATAAATGCAGGATTCCATAATGAATGAAGATAATATACTAATTGATGATGACCCGTCAAAACTACAGGTGATTTTGGGTTCATACCATTTATCAGATTTCAAATTTGTAGTTTCTTGATCTATTATCCTATGAGGTCTAATGTTCAATATAAAATTATGGTTTCGTATTAATTTAAATTGACTCCCTGAACCAGAAGATAGTTCTTCAACACTGGTTTGGTATTAGTTTAGTGTTCACTCCCTTAACCAGAAGATGATCTGTTCATGTGTTTGCATGAGTTTTGTGATCACTCAACTACCTCTAATTTGTTCTCATTTTGACTTTATTACTCAGGATTGGCCCTGGCCCTGGAACATAATCTATTCTAAAATTTGAACTGTAGAATGTAGGTTTCCTTATTTCTCTGAAATGGTTTTACTGTGAGTTCTGCATTTTTCATCTGCATAGGATAAGCCAATTGGCCCAAATGAGGAATGTTGCTCGTATACAAGCTCAAATAGAGAGAGTTGGGGAAGATGCTCATCTTTGGGCAGTGATGATGAACCTTCTGCAGATTGCACAACTGCCAACAACAACGATCAGGTCTCTCTCTCTCTATCTATATATATATTTAATATCTAACTCTATCATGCACATTTCTGTACAGTTGCTTGAAATGTTTCTTTCCCAGTTATTTTCCCTTTTTAACCAGTTCGAGTAAGCCTTTCATATTATCATCAATTATAAGAGAAACCCTGGATTAGTTTGGGTCAGCAGCATGAAATGGGACAGTGAAATTGGCTTTAGATTGGTCAAAAGTAGGATTTAAGGAATAGTTGTCATTTTAAGGCGTAATCAGGATGTTGACATTTTTTTATGTGGTGTAGAAAGTAATGTTGTCCAAGTGAAACAGGCAACCCCTAAGCATCAATTCTATTCCCCAACTCCAGCCAATTTCTGTTTGTTTCACGAATTTTAGTGAGGGAAAGGAAAAAGATAATGCTTGGAAAATCATTTTCTCTTGTTTAGTTACCATGAAAACAGAACGGAAAACAAAATATAAGGAACGGGAGGGATAAGTTAACATTACATATCATTTTGCTTTTCCTTTTCTAATTCTCAACTTTTTTGAGAAATTTTAATTTCTTATTTTATTTAAGCAAGAAAAAGAAACACTAGCAAGTTTGTAATACCCCGCTCCAACACATGGTATGATATTGTCCGCTTTGGGCCATAGCCCGCACGGTTTTGCTATTGAGTTTACCCCAAAAGGCCTCATACCATTTGAAGAGAACATACTACATATAAGCACATCCCATTTTCCACACCCAGGCGATGTGGGATTGAGCACCTTGTACCTTGTCAGTGTGGTAGCTCAGCCCAGTGTCTGTCTATGCACCCGCCCACTCACACCAGTCCACAAGGGTTACTACAAAGATTGTCTTTTCATTTACATAATTCTTTTCTTTTCCCTTATTAAATCCGTAATGCAAATAGAGTCATAATGTTTTTAGGACATTTTTACATTAGTGAAGTTAACATTACATATCATTTTCCTTTTCCTTTTCTAATTCTCAACTCTTTTGAGAAAATTTTAATTTCTTATTTTATTTAAGCAAGAAAAAGAAACACGTGCAAGATCGCCTTTTCATTTACTTATTCTTTTCTTTTCCCTTATTAAATCCGTAATGCAAACAGAGTCGTAATGTTTTTAGGACATTTTTACATTAGTGACTCGGTTGAATTAAATTTCAATGCTGTGTTCATCAAGAACTCTCTCTCTCTCTCTCTCTCTCTCACACACACACACACACATGTACGTGTGTATGCAGCATATGGTTATGAGAAGATGCCTGCTTGCTTAGGTGGAAAAGTTTATTGGAGGTTGTACAATGAACCTGGGTTTAAGTTGCGGATTCTGCTTCAGCACAATAGAAATATCTGCACCTGCAACCCTTTCTGATTATTTTTTTCAAGTTTGGTTTTAGCCATGTATTTATTAAGCACATGCAAGGTTCTACCATTTAATAAATCCCAAATTGCTTGAAAGTGTCGCATGTGGAATGTTGCAAATGTGCTATCATCAGCAAACTAAATCAATCTTAGTTTTGCATAGTAATTTACCTTTGAATGATGCTTGTATCAATCTTCATTGCTCTGCATTTAGGTCAATGACTGTTTTTCATTTTTCCTAATATTATATTTCTTGATGAGCCACTTGTTATCTTTGTATTTGATTTAGATGATAGCAATGCTTGCAACACCTCTTCGAGGTATCCAGCAGAAACCACGAGACTCACCAAAAGAAGGAAAGAAGAAAAAAGCTCCGACAGTTGCAAAGAAGTCCAAACGCGAGAAATTTGAAAAACTAGAGGCCCTTAGCCAACGGCTGCGCCATTGCATTCTGAAGCGAGTTAATCACAGGAGACATCGCTCCTCATGATAGATACCTATGTATTATAGAAAAGAAGGGTGTTTGTAACTGTAGCAGTTCCCTTCAATTTATTTTGTAAATTTTCACATTTCCTTGTATTTTTTTATCCAAATATGCAACCATTAGTTCTGATCTAAATTTTGGATTCCATTTCAACTGTTGCATGTGAACATGACATGTGGTTCAGTGGTTGACGAGTCTCTCTCTACTCTCTCTCTCTCTCTCTCTCTCTATATATATATATATATATATATATATATATGTCTATTTGATGCTTTTCTGGGCAGATCACCCGGCAGCATGTGAAGGGTTGGAGTAGGATTTGACTCCACTCCACTTTTTATGAGAGGACATTACCGCATGATGCTGTATTGTAACTTGAGGCACAATTAAAGTTGGATAGTTGCTCTTTTTGATCTTATTCCGAACTTTTATTCTGTTTTAATTCTTCCTTTTATACAAAAGATATGGCCTGTTTGTTGCTAGCAACTTTTATTCTCTAGCTTGTAGCTTTTGCAACAGAAACACAAGTTCAAAAATTTGAATATCAATTTTTCTGATGACGCGTTCTAATTGACTGGTCAATAAAATACACCGTCGTATTAAAGACTCACTCTCCTCCAACCACTCACTAGGCTCCACTCTAATGTTGATGAAAGACCTGTGATTTTAGAATTTGGATAATTCAACATATAATATTGTTTGAATTATTTTTTGAACTTTTAAAATAAAGCACATTGCTTAATCTGATTTTAGAAATTGGAAAGAAGGTGAAAAAAAGAAAAGAATAAGATTTTCAGCATTTATAGGCAAATTTTACCATGTTTGCAAGGCCCATCTGTCTCATAAGTCGGAATTTTGACAACAAAGACTTCATTAGAACTTTGGCCTCTCCACCAGTTCAGAGGTCGCTGGTTTACTTTCCCCATGTTAAAACTGGAAACTTGGGCCTTTGACATTGTATGCAACAGCATTTCTGGGCTGTGTCTTCATAAGATGCAAAGAAAGTAGCACACCACAGTGCTCTTTCAGGTTTGCAGCTTTGTTCAACCAGGCATGATTCCTCAACTAAATTGAAACATTACCTAAACCAAAATATCCTGTCAACCTCAATATTGGTGGGATTTATGGTGCACCATCTGGTGGGTAGGGTAAAATTCACATTTTTAATGGGACCTCAATTATCGCATAGGAAGAAATAGAAATTCTGAAGACGAGTTTTCTAATGATACATTCTCTTAACTAAAACTGACAGGGTTCTTTGACCTAATCAAATTTATATTTTTTCCAGAAACTCCAAATACAAGGGAAATTGGAAGTCCTGATATGCAAATAACACATGAAATTTTACACCAATCTATAAATTGCTACCTGAAATTTTTCCCAGTTGATCTTTGCTGCCAATAGATATCCCAGCTGAATGATCAAACTGTTCTCTGGTCAAGAAAACCGAGTTTGGTTGCTGGTAAGGTGGGCTTAGGCTCGACTCAAATATCTGGTGTGTAAGCACCACCTCTGGTTTAGCATATACTGCACCCATGCTCACTCTTTGCTTCTTCAATGACCTCTCACCTTTGGGGCTCTCAGCTGGTGAACTGACATGGCAACCTGAATCGGGTGTCAGTGGCTCGTGACGAGAAGAGAACAATTCATCAACAGAAATGCTCTTGGCAGGGGATCGAACCTTGGTGGCCTTCTCCAGGAGTGGATACTCAGAAGTTGGGGCAGGGGTTGCTGGGTCAGTCTTATTGTCAGATTCAGGGCAGTTGTCAGCTGACACTGGGGCAGAGGCCCCTGGACCAGGCACTTCTGAAATAACTCCACTGAGTCGTTGTTGCTCTTCAATTATCTTCTTCAAGTACTTCCCTTGGGCTTCTATCCGTAACTGTAGCTGTCTTTGCACCTGTTGTATTTTGAATTTATAAATTTATTTGGCAAAACTTTGGCTCATGAATCAACAATGCTCAATTAAAAAAAAAAAAGAAAAAAAAGAAGAGATACGTTCTATTTCTATCCTATATTCAATCTAGTCAATTGGCCAATTAAAATAGTTACAAGCATATTCAAGATATTGTACCTAAAATAGCAGCATGAGTGTAACACATATTTGCAAAAGGGCATGGAACTTTATTTATTTTGCATTTTTTGCATGTACTTTGAATGATTTTGTTTCTAAAATATTTTACTGAGCTGAACCTATAAAGCATGGATACGCACACAAGATACTAACACGAGATGACACTACCATACTGACATGATAAATCTTAAGTTGGACATGAACACATTATGGACATTACAACTACAAAACAAATTTTTATATATAAGAACTGTATTTGACAAGCATTACTTAATGACAAGTAAATTTAGTAATTTATGACTTCTTTGCATGAAATTTGTAACTAATTGATTCATAATAATTGATAATCATCCTTGTCGTAAAAGAAAGACAAAAAAAAAAAGAAACATGTGTATGCATGTGATGACAACCTTATGGACATCCAAGATACATACACATTCGGCATTCCTACCATATGATTACCTAGAAAATTAAATTAAGTATATAGTCATTAATTTAAGTTATATCGAAGAAGGGTCCTTATTAAACAAATTAACTTATAAGGATTAAAGGGAATTAGAGAAATGGGAATTCAGAAGCAAATTTTGAAAAAAATTAGAGGGCTCGAGTGATCCAAGGGAACCTTTCACCAATATGGGAGACATGGCCATGCATCCCAGCCTATAATTAGGGCTGGGTTGGGACAGAAAAGAAGAGGAAAAAGGGATAGGGAACTAGAAAAAGTAAAGAAGAGAGCAAAAAGAAAAGAGGAAGAAGAAGACAAAAGATGAGAGGCAGGATAACAATCTTCCACTCACTGCAACTAAATTCATTTCCTTAAAATTTGAGAAGATAAGTTGATACGAACATCCACATTTAATTATGACTGTTGCATGGGAATTGATACACTTGTATAAAGTAATTTCTTTAAATTTTGTATAGTTGATGAGTAAATGTTGAGTTAGACTTGCTTGGATGCCTTTGTATGTTCCAGTGTTGTTGAATTCATGCAAATCATGTCAAGAGTGCAGGGTGTTGTCTTCTGGACATGGAGTTATAGACTATACATTTGATAAAATAACTAGCTTGATTGTAGGCTGACAATTATGTTGCATGCCTTAAAATTAGATCAAAAGGAGACCTTGGAGTTGCTGTGAAATATGCAAGTATTAGACTGTAAAAGAAATGGAATGATAGAGAATTGCTTGCTGATATCTGGAAAAGTTTATAGGAAAGAAGTTGAATTTGCATTTCTGGAGAGTGGAGACTATATTAGCGTCCTGTTGCAATCTCAAACAAACTCAGATGGATGTTTGAGTGATTGAGTGTCTGCTGGGAGTCATTTCTGGGTTTCTGTCGAGGTGTTCAATCAATTGAGCTCGATTCCAATTGATTGAGGGGTCACTAGAAACCCCACTGTTGCTCAGAAATTAATGTGCATGCCCATCTAAGATTTCCATAACTTCCATATTGTTTCATGTTGCAATGTTCAATATGCTGGGAATAAATGATTGTGAATGGTGATCTCATTATGATTGAAATTGCATGTTAGAAACTTCAAATTTAAATTATTGGATGAGTCTGAAAATGATAAGGTCACTGAATTTCATTGATTCTGAACATATAGAACTGAAGTCGAAGCAACATGACTGTTTGGAGCCAGCTTTGATCTTATTCCAGGAGTTTGATTGATCAAACTTCTAGCTCGAGCAATCCAATCCTCAACCCTTTGTGAGTGAGCGATAACAAGGGATAAAACAAGAATTCACTTATAATAAGTAATACAGGCAGGCACAACTGCTAGTCACTATTTTCCTTGCACATTCCTTTCATTTCCTCCCACTTAAAGGAGGAAGCAAAAACACTGTTCAAGGGATTAAAAAATACCCTTCTCCCTCCTTTCCTCCCTACTCACACCACTAATGCATTCTAAATTTGGAGAAAATTAGCAATTGTTTCCCAAAACAGGAAAGGGAACGTAATATGCCACTCTCTACAATGGAGAATGCGTACATAGTGAAATAGCTGGAATGTGATGAGGTAATTCAATTGCAAGGTAGTTCATTGTGTGGGTGGGCCTTGGTGCAATGGTACTATTTGCTCCAATGTGATCTGGAAGTCACAAGTTCAACAAGGGAAACATCCTCCCACTTAAGGCTGCGTACATCTGACCCTCTCCAGGCCCCACAGTGGTGGGAGCCTCGTGCATTTGGCTTGCCTATGAATGAAAAAGCTCATATAATTGAAGTGATCAAGTTGTCCATATACTCTTAGAAACCCACACATAACACTACATAAAAGCATTAAACTAATGGTTATTGTATAAGTTGAACTCTCCTTCTGCTATGACCTTTTTTCTTTTATTCTTCTGTTCAAGTACTCTACTTCTATTAGAATCACATTCATGATCACTTGAAATTTTCTTACAAAAAGAAAGCTACAAGAACCAGAAGAAACTTTTTGGATCACTCAATTAAGTGTTCACGAACGCAAGTGTTCCACTTCGTAGAACAACCATTCGAGAAAACTATATGTACCAGTGTTCATTAGCAACTCACAGTACAGGTGTGTCCAGGTGTTGGATTTTCCTAGTCGCGTATCTTAAGGCACAATCACGTGGCTGCATTGTCGAAGTATATAAATATCCTTCTTGTTTGTTGTTAGAAAAAACAAGTGTCATATTAAAATAGCATGTCCAACATAGATAGCCCTCTCGCTTTAAAATAATGTAGTAGTAGATTAACAATGTGATCTAGGAAAATTGCATTAAAAAAAGAGTGCCTTCCTCCCCTACATCATTTAATACACCTATTTGACACTTTCAGTTTCAGCAGTAGTATCAAAAAACAATCTCCAACCCATGGTAACAAGTCATGTTCAATATGGATAGATCACACAATTTCAAGTGTCCATGTATCATGGAAGTTATACCTATCTACTTAAATCCAGTATTTTTTTGTTCCTAGTTGGTACACACATACCCACCACCCCAAAGAATTGTTTGCACCCAAGATGATTTGATCCTTAGACCTAATGCTTGCTAGGCACTAGGGCCAAGTTCTTTATCCACTTGAGCCAACCCCTTGGGGTACTTAGATCCAGTATTCTGCTAGGTTGATATAATCATAAAATAAGGTAAGAAAATTTCTAATAATGATGTATCTACATGAAAGGAGAAATTGCTAAGAAAAGCATACCTCCAATTGCTCATGTAGTCGCTTTTGCACCTCCATTTGCAGCTTGAGTGCTTCATTAATTTGCACCCCCCTGAAAACAGAAAAAACAAATGCTTTCTCAGATAAGGTAGCCCAAGTTAATTGAGCATAACCACATGAATATGTCAGCTAGCTTAGCTGGTAGAATTTCCTAGTAGTCATACTAGATACATGGGATAGAATCCTGTCTTCATCCAAATTGGGGAACTTAACATTATGGGCAGGGCTAACCATGTTGTCTACCCATGCCATTGGACACACACACACAGAGAGACAGATGGACATAACCAGATGTTTCTTTACATAATCCTAGCCGCGCCACAAGTTCATTTGTTCACTGCATCTTTTAGACCATTAGCGAAGGGAAACAGATTAATGTGAATGTTTCTAGCCCCAGGATGCATTTCATGAAACAGGGACACAGGTACAATATTAGGAGACACACCATGGCACAGACAAAACATATCTTAAATGGTAGGACATAGACACAACAATAAAATCTATAATTTTATATATACAAAAATTATATTATATGCTACAAACAATACTTCATGAAAATTAAATTTAACATTCTAAAACTAAAATGAAGTTTATGACTCGTAAATTATATAATCATAATCACCCTTATCATATAGGAAAAATCATACAAAGGACACGACATATTTGTGTGTACATTTATGTATGCACTTCGATGTGTATATGTACACACAATTCAATGACTTCTCTGTCCTTTCCTACTTTGATCCCACTCCTTTTTTTTTTTGGCAGGTAACTTGCACATGCAACTCTCTCACACACACAGCCTATATTATCCATAGGGGGATTTGAACCCTCAACCTTCCAAATGGAAGGATGAGGTGATACTACTTGAGTTAAGGCTCAGTGGTCTCATCCCACTTCCTCAATAAAACCTTTTCTAAATCTTTTGTTTTTTGATATCCTTTAAGTCAAACTTTTTATTAATTTGATTTTTTCTTAAAATTATTCTCTTTTCTCTCCATGCTAAAAGAAAGTCTCATCCAACGTACAAGGTTCAATTAGTCACACGCTAGCAAGTGCGCGAGAAGTGTTGCCCATGTCTAGAGAAATAAGAAACAGCCTTAAATAGACAGGTCCAAATGAGTGGGACATGTTTAAAAAATGTGCAAGAGTGTCAATGTCTGGCACGAACACAACTCCTCTTTAGCAGTGTCTGACAACAACAACAACGACCAAGCCTTTTCCCAACTATTTTGGGTCGGCTACATGAATCTTATGTTTCCATTCTGCTCTATTTAAGGCCATAGCCTCAATTAAACCACATGCTATTATATCCTTCCTTACTAACTCTACCCACATCAGCTTTAGAACTGTCCATGCTTCTTAGTTTCAACACCTCTACCATGTGCATGAAATTTATGTTTATGGAAGGCATTCAACCTTCATTCATAAACTGTCCACTATAATCTAATTCTATACTTGTCACCAATGGGGAAAAAAAAAGGAAAGAAAGAAAATTGGGCAAAAGTACTTACGATGAACCATCCAAACTGGAAAGTGTATCCCCAGATTCTTTCTTGTCAGCTTTTTTCCCTTGCAATAACAATTTAAGTAAGAAAATCACTATAATGATCCTTTCAGGGAAGGTTCCATTTCAAGACATTCTTAAAGAACACTCACCAAAATAAGAAAACTGCCTATTCGAATTTTCCAAAAAATATAGTCATTATAGTAGGTCATATCATTATTACCGAAGAAAGAACAATGGAAACATGACACACCTACCATCAGATGACGAGTCCGGGAGGTATTTTGCAAGTCGATATTTCTGGATGCATCACCACAGCAGAATTAATGATAATCATTAAGGAGACAAGAATTTGAAAACAAAATAAGACAAAACAAAACAGAAAAAGCACCCTCAAAAGGAAGATTTGCATAAAACAGAATCAGGGGTGGACTTGGGACCTTTTCCTGTAGGAAGGCAAAGTCAAATGCAGGGCAAGGTGGCAAAATGTCCATCATTTTATCATTAAGTTAGGTTTGGAATTGCAGAGCAGTAAGAAAGTAGTGGACCTCTATTTACCAAGAAAGATGTAGAAATTAACTATCAAAATGGTTCATAATGTAATAATAAAAAAAATTAAAAAGAAAAAGGGGTGGGGGCTAGTGAGAGGTAGTAACATAAACACATAAGTCATCTTTTGGGGTCGGGCGGGGTGCATTGCTACCCCGGGCGCCCCTCTACATCTGCCCATGACAGAATAACCAAACATGTACCTGTAAATGGCTTTTGACATGATAAATAGTTAGACCTTGTACACCCATGACTCTGAGGACACCTTTAGGTGTTGCTCCTGAAAGAAACAAAAAGAATTATCTTAAACACTTGGATAAGCATAAGTTTCACATATAGAAACTTGTCGGATTTTTCTGTTGCAAACACCCAAGCAGTTAAATGAGTTTATTGAGAAATTGATCTAACTTCTCTAGCTGTTCCTGTTCTCAAATGTTTTACATAATAACCTTACCCCTTTGACCTAACAGTCAATTTTAGATCATGAGTAGTTGACGTATTGAATCAAAGAGAAACAATGTAAGTTCTAAAATAGGTTTATTGACAAATTAATTCAATGATTGAGTCCTAGCTGTACACGAGTTTCTAAGCACATTTTTTTATAAGTAAAATTTGATTAAAAAGCACTCAAAATGGGGGCACACCCAAGAGAACAACTGCACAAGAGGGCAACAAGAAGCTAAACTCTCAAACTATCCATGAAATCTACAAAGTCCAACAAGGCCACAAAATTCTCAAACTATCCACAAAATCTACAAAGTCCTCCATGGATTTACAATACCACCCTTTGACCCGTTTCTAAGCACACAGTCACAGACAGGATAATATTTCATCTCTCATTCATTTAAATTGTTTTAGATTGTGCAAGCACAGCTGATACATTTTTAATAAATTTTTCATGATATTTTATTATTTTTTGAGTGAGAAAGGAAAAACAGCACACAAAAAAAAAATTGAAGATGAATGTTATTCATCAAGGGAAAAATATAGCCAAATGAAGGTCTTCAAAACTCACTATCTGGTCCACCCAGTTGTGCTACTGCATCGACAAAGCGTTCATGAAGCTCATGTGTCCAACGCAACCGTTGCTTTGAGGCCAGACTAGGATTGCTGCTAAGACTGTTTCCTCCCCCACTAGGGTCCATTGAGCTGGCACCACAATCTAATTGCTGACTATGGGCAACTGAATTCTCGCGAACTAAACTTGAACTAGGAACACCCTTCAGTTGATACATTTGTCAACTATAAGCAAGAAACCAGAGAGTCACTAAAAGCATACTGAAAAAATTTAAAGACTTCAAATTTAACTACCATATGTATTTGCAAAACAAGTGGTTAAACTGCCTAAAGAGAGTGGTGAATTTCAAAGGTCCATAAGAGATTTGTTAGCTCAAAGGATGCCATCGTTCTGCAGTCCTCAGCTGACAGGTAAGGAATGGCAATTATCAACTTGACCTAAACTCACCCAGTTTGTTCAAGATTTTAGATTGCATCACATTAAAAGAAGTGTAGGCATGAAGCACATTTGCTTTTGGGATAACCTGAACCTGCTGGAAACCAACTCAATTCTACCATCCTGATACGTTCATGATTTCGTCTTATTGATTCAGAGCACTGCAAACCTCCTCAGATTTTGAAAAAATAGAAGGGAATAGCTGCCAAGAACTTCAGCAGAATGTTTCCAAATATCCTTGAGCAAAATAAAGTCATATGTGATCATGTTTTGAACCTTGCATTTAGATGTCCGGTTTTAAGTTAATCTCCTTAAATCCATAGAAATCCTACTCTTTTTTTTTTTTTGTTTCGGATAAGTGACAAAAATCTTACTTTCTCAAGTAGAAGTCAATGCATGAAGCCAAAGCAAAGTACAAACCTTAGTAAGAATAATACCGGGCATATATATGTATATACACAGGTAAACTCTATGTTTTAGCTTCTTGTTCTCCTGAGGTGAAATGTGTCGCATAAGATTATACTCTGTTTGGTAGGAGGATGGAAACATAAATGGAAGGGGTGGAAGAAGCATCACTAGAGAAGCACAGTATCCATTCCCTTTTGTTTGGTTGAGTGGAAGGAACACTGTACCCTAGGATATATAAATTAATACATTTAAATGAGAGTAATAACATCTTTTTAGTTTATCCAACAAATATCCTTCTTCTTTCTCTCCTTTTCTCTCAATCATGGATGGAAGAAAAATGGACTAGAGGGAAGGATGGGAGGATGGATGAAGCCTTCCTCCTCCTTCATGGCTATAAACATATTATAACTATGGACCTTTTTTTGTGTAGTAATCCTCTGGTCCATAATTTCTTACTAGATCCAATTATGGACTTCTAAAAGAATTAAATGGCTATAATAATATTACAAATTACACAAAACGTAAGCAAATGCAAAAAATATGCAAAGACGATGGTTTTGTTTGAAGGTAGGGTCAATTATGTATGTTTTAAAGCAAAATACAACCAGAAACATTAAATGGTTGATTCGCTGGACAAAATAGAAGACGGGACAATCACAATGCCAAGGTCTTCCAGTAAGCGAAAATAACAAAGTATTCGTCTCCATAGTCCATCCACATATAATATACAAAAATAAAAATCCACCAATATCCTACTAAAAGCTAGGAAGAAAGTTGCACAGATGGCCAGCCACAAGAATCCCAAAATCTTGAGACAAGTGCATATGCGATGGCAGGGCTTAGGGCAAGCAGTAATTGTTAGGAAAGGTCTTTGAGGACACGAATGTTCTTAGTTGTTTAGGGAAAGCAGTAATTGTTTGATATTTCCCAAATAAGAGAAGTCCCTTTAAAGCAGAAGAATGACATAATCAAACTAGAGAAAATTAAAATTCTTCTTATCACTCCAAGGAAAAACGACTACCACAAGAAGAAGAAAAGACCTTCCACCATAACACGTCATGATCACATGTAATTAGGGTTGCAGAGACAAGAATAAAAGACAATAATAGAAACAGCACCACCTCCACTAGATGGAGACTGATAGTTGAGAAATTCACAGAATAATCACAAACAAAACAACTCTTTTTTCCCTTCGTTGAAGTGTTCAAAAGAAACTCAGAGTTGACCCAGTTCATATAATCAATAAAAGGAGAAGAAGAGACATACCCAGATCTGAAAAATCAAGGAGAAGCTCGAATTCGAGAGTCTGAGCTGATTTTTGAAAAACAACAATTGAACATGACTGGCAACCAAAACCCAAAAGTCTTTGAATTTCGGTCAATTTGAGATTGAGCTTGTTGAACCCTTGGACTTGGATATACAGATGCTCTCTCACACACACAGGACTGACTTCCAATAGAAACCGTAGGACTTATATCTCTCTCTCTCTTATTTGGAAGGAAAGGTGAGGGAGAGCAGGTAGTAGTGGGGGATTTTCCAATTTTGCAACTCTTTTGGGTGGGGTTGTTTTAAATGATGTGAAGTTGCACACACACACACACATATATATATATATATACATACAATTACCTCTGAAGTTTTTACACTGATTATTGCCAATGGGATGACGATACAGAGTTAAGATTGAAAGTAAACTAATGATTACAATAATAAACTAAACACAACTAATGATGTGAAGTTGCATATATATATATATATATATATATATATATATATATATATGTAAATATATACATATGCTTGTCTAGATATATATATATATATATAATATAAAAAAAGTGCCCGCGGTCAGTCAATTGGTCTGCCCAACTAATGATGGACAGGATGACCGGCCTCGCAACGGACGGAATATTGGCTGTCATATTCCGGCCAGGTCTCTCTTTGTTTCGGCCATTTTCTCTTTTTTTAATGTCTTTTGACAGTAATGTTTTTGGACTGTCTTTTATCTCTTTTTTCTTTTCTTATTATTTTTTTAGAAAAAAATTATGGTGAAAGTGAGTTCATGTTATCAATGTTAGATTAAAGGGTGGTTAGAAATTGTTTTTGATCCACCGGTTTGAGAGTGCCAACTCACAGAAACTATTAACTTTTTTCTTCTCTTTTTTTAATAATTTCTCTAGATATTAAAAAGTAATTATAAAGTGTAGTATTTTTTATAAATATATTCCTCCCTTTTCCTTTTAAATTTTTTACCTCTACTAATAATCACAATTCTAAAAAGTATTAATTTTCTAATTTAAGCACTATAACACCAAAATCTCTGCCACAAAAAATTCATTTTCTTTCTCCAGAAACAGAGCAACTGAGTTCCTAAATTAAAAGTACTTTTGGCCTTCTAGGCACAACTTTGGTACATTGTATTTCTAAATATTCTAAGCAATGCCAAACACTTGCTATAATTTTATTTCAAATTGAGTTATAATTTGTTGACTTTATGTCCTGAGATATATAAATCATGTTGATTGAATTTGGACATGATTTATTCATGAAAATTTACCCAAGTTTGAACATCTTTTTTTATCACATAATCACAATGATTATTTAAGATTGAAATCAACTTTGATCACACATATTATGATAATGTATACTTTTGATTAGATTGGACTAAGTTAATCAAACAATTTTGAGAACAATTTTTTTTTTTTTGAACATTTACTGCCATCTAAATTATGAAATGAGAAGTGCCTTCATCCGAAAGCAATAAGTCTCGGATTCGAGACTTGAAAACAACCACTTCAAAAATAAAAATAAAACTAATCAATATTTATCTCTCCCAAATTTCGCTTAAGCAAGAGCCTTGTGGTGTCCTGGGTACAATCTTTTAATGCCATCTAAATCACGAAATGAGAATTTTTTATTATCATTCCCTACATGTTTAATCCTTCAAAATCAACTTCTTCCCTCTTGTTTTTTCCTAGAATTTTAGGGATAAGCCGGCGAAAACTTCGCTTTCGTGATAATTGTAGCAATTGGATTCTTGCCATCAATTTATCATTCACGAAATGGCCCATCTGAACACTTTGATGCAGTCAAAAGTTTTCAACATGGAAACATTAGCAGCTTTAATTTACAGCTTGAGAGAACTCGAGTCCACTACATTCTATTGTCATTTCTATAGACATGAACAGTTCTGCACTTCTACAACAAGAGTTGTACTTGAAGGAATGGGGGGAGTTACTGATTTAGGATCTTTTCCACAATAACAAGGTCGACATTAATCAGAACAATTTTACATCCCATACCCAGTGATTCCATTAGAATTAACTTGAACCACATTGACATCTTGGGTTCTCATATCTGATTCACCCCAAATCAATGATGCAGTGGTCAGCATCTGTCTCTTCCCTCCGGGTGGAGATCCCTCCAGAGGCAATCCCGCGGGGCTCTCATGTGAAGTCAGGCAGCTATCAGTGGAACAGTCAGTCCTCTGGGGATGGATTCTTGGTGACACTTCTTCAGGACCTTGGACTCTGCCCACCTCGGCAGATTGTAAGGAGTATAAGCCGAGAGGAATCTGTGAGGAACTTGCTGGCGTCTCTGTCTTCAAGCCCTGATAATTGTTTCCGTCAGTCTCTGAAATTCCGCCTCCAAGAATTTGATCAGCGAGCATCTTACAGGCTTTCTCCAACATGGCCATATATCTTCGTTCTGCATCCTGTCGTATCTTCAAGTGATTCTCAGCCTGCATGATAGATATAACAGAATCAGCTTGGCTGGAGTGTAGAGACAGTCCAAGTTGACAAGTTAGTAATGGAATGGTAGGTTTAGCATTTTGACTCAGTTATTGCATCTTCCACACATGTAATCACAAAACTAGGCGAAAAATCAAGTAAAGTCTTCCTCCCACTTAAAGGAAATTACAAGGTTACCCGATTGCTTTCAAACCCCGGCTCTAGAGTCTATTATTTTGATAAAAAACTTCAAACAAATCCACTTCTCATAAAATGAAGGGAACTTACTTCAACTTGCAGGTGTAATTTACTTTGTACTTCCATTTGAGCTCTCAATGCCTCCTTAACTTCATAACCCCTAAACATCGTCTGAATACTTAGAGATACTAGGTTGCAAACATTGCAATAAAACTGACATCTATAAGAAATTACAGAACTCTTGAAGGAAAAAATGTCTCTTACTCATTCATATCGGAAGTCGGCAAGCTTTGAGAAGAATTACTGGTACGAGGGCTTTCTAAAAGGTATGAAGCTGAGATTCCTTCCATTCAGTGGCAAAAGAAGTCAGTTGTGACTATATTTAGTTTAAGCAGCTTTCCCAAACTAATATTTCTTCAGAAATAATCAGTTACAAGTGAATATTTGAAACAAGCCCTTCTTGCTTTCAGATTTTCTCTCAGTTGACTGGTCATTTTTAATGGTTTTACTTTTTGTGCGAGAGGGGAAGGGGTGAGGTAGAGCGGCTACATCGTTCAGAATTCAGTGTAGCCGAATTAACATAACAAAGTTAAAGCTTGGAGTCTACAGTGAGTTTTAGAAGTTCAACTAGCAAGCATTCATGTAGCAAGGGACTAGAGCCACTGGAGAAAATTTTACACACTTGGGAAAAGCCATTAGAATTAAAACTAAACCTACCATCTTTGGAAGCCTCACCCAAATCTTTCCCAGATTGCTTACCTAGTCTGTATTTCTGTAACACAGCAAGACAACCAGAGTCAAATAACTTGGCAATAGTTTACTTAACTGAAAATAAAATAAAAATAACAAGAGTTTCATCTTCATATAAGCTCTATTAGTTGAATTGAGTGAAATCAGAAACTAGTTAGTTTAATAATGTAACAAACCTGGAGGTGACTCTTTAAATGGAAAAGAGTAAGTCCCTTTACACCCATTGTCCGCATTATAGCCTTTGGTGTAGCTTCTGCAGGTATTTTTCATGCTCAGATATGCATCAGATTACTGAAATTATGATAATCCAACACAACAGAAACATTCTTGTTCAAAATAGTCATTGCATAGATTAAGTACTAGTCATTGGTAGGGACTGTAAAAAGAAAAGCAATTCATGAACATCTCAATATAGGCTTACTGGTAAGCTCTTTCAAACTTTGTTAATGTTGAGAAATAAGCCCCCAAGCACAAACCACCAAATATTACGATGTGATGATAAGTAAACAAGCACGAAGAAATTTGCAAGAACACACCAAGAATTATACGTGGTTCGGCTAAACAAGCCTACGTCCACGGAGAGCCCGATTTCACTATATAGATTGTATCAGTACAAGTAGAAAGATTGTATCAAGAGTACACTCAATTGTACACCCAATCCCACTCAAAAAGAAATCACAAATTCTAAACAAGAAATCTCTCTCTAAGTGTCATCTCAAAAACAATGAGAGTGTTGTCTCTTCTCTTCTCACTCATCTCAACCAATAACATAGGTAACTATTTATAGAGACCAAAACCCAATTCCTTGGTGGACTAGGATTACAATTCCTTAGAGCCCAAGACTTGCCTAACAAGTACTTTCCTTACTCGAGACAAAGAATTGCCTACTAAGAAATTACGTAATAAGATACAACTCTATAATAGAAACCTAATCACAATAGGAATTTGAGCCAACCTAACAGTTTACAAGCTTAGAAGGCTGAGACAGTGAGCCCCTGCCTAAGCTTGAAAATTTCTTATTTAACCAGATGAATTGAAAAACACAGGACTTTGTTTGACACTTATATTAGTGTAAAGAACAGTTGAGACAGGTGTCATGCAGCTGTAGGAAATGATCCTTTACAGAACAAGCTTGGTTTGGCTAACAAGAATGCTCTAGCTCGGGACACCGGAACAATTTAAGCCCAAGGAGGGTTACCATCAAGACGAGATGAAACTAAATTGCACATTCAACCACCCATTGGCTCAGTGGGACTATTCTCACCTTCATTTTTACTGTTTGAAAATGTGGTGACAATCAAAAGCATCATCTTTGCCTATATTTCATATGGATGGGGTCAGCCACATGAATTCTCCCTTTCCATTCTTTCCTATTATACACCATATAGTTTATGGGGTCAGCCACATGAATTCTCCTTTTCTATTCTTTCCTATTATACACCATATATATTTCTTAAATTCAAGCTTTTTAATTTGTTTTTAATTACTTCATCCCGCATAAGCTTTGGTTGGCCTCTTTGTCGCTTACCTTCTAAACAAACAACTCTTCTTCTTTTAAGAGGTGCATCATCGGGTCTATGTTGGATATAACCATACCACCTAAGTCTAATTTCCCCAATTTTATCATTTATAGGCGCTATACCTAATGTTCCCCTCACACATTCATTATTTATCTTATCTCTTCTAATGATTCCTATCATCCAACGTAGCATCCTCATTTCCGCTACATGAATGTGTTGTATTTGTGTCTTTTTCAACACCCCACCCCATACAATATTGCTATGCTAATTACGGTTTTATAGAATTTTCCGCTTAAGCAAAGTGGCTAGACATACCCACTTAACCCAAGTACTCAAGAAAAGACATTTTTGAGTTGTGCGCTTGTGTTTACAAGCCCATAGATACCAGCTAAAAATTGTAGTTAAAGGGCAAATATGCTATCAACAAGCGTACTGCAAAACAATGACCTCCCCAGCCCATCCGCAACTTGCACCGCAAGGCAGGTATCTTCATGCAGCAAAGCCAACTAACAAAAATTCAACTCAACAAAACATTTTCCCAACTACTTGGGATCGGTTGTACGAATCCTATTTTTCCTTATCTGAACCGACATATAATGTGCAGTGTTGATGTAGGGTTCTACAAAATGAGAAATCACTTTTAACAATATATGAGCCACTAGTGAATAGAGGCTTAGGTGGAAGTTCAAGCTATCACCTAAGGGGTCCTCAAAAGGCACTTGGGGGGGAGACCACTCTTAAAATCTCCCTTCAAGTGAAGACAAGATTGCTTAGTCAATCAATTCTTTATTGCTTGGTTGTTTTAAATGAGCTATTAACTCCTTTTATACGAGGTTAGTTCCAATTAAAGACCAAGGGTAGACAACATTATTCATTGGTCCTTGGTTAGTTGGCTGCAGAGTACAGAAGGGGCAAGGATGTGACAATTTGGAGGCTCGAGACGAACTGTCTTCTCCATCAAGGTAAAGGAGGGGGACAGGCCATTTAATGCGACTATGACAGGACATGTATTGCATTAAATGTAATTGCTTCGGGAGTTTTCTTACTCTAGGGGATATTGCTTCTCCTCCTTCCTCTATGACAGGTCAAAAAGTGCCCCTGGCCGCGGTGGTAGCCCTTTGGCGTTCCTTGAACCTCAGTCACCAGGCCAACACTCCCTAGGGTTACATAAAGAGGGTATTACAACAAGGTCTTGCCCCTCTGGACCGCGAAGTATCATCCCTTCTTCGAGGCTTGTCTATAGGGAGTAGCTACTTGAAGGTCTTCACTTCATTCTTGAGGTTTATGTGTAGAGAGGAGCTCCTCAAGGGCTTTCAGTAAATCCTAAAGGGATCGAGGTTTATCTACAGAGACAAACTCCT
Source organism: Cornus controversa (assembly GCA_026545225.1). Classification (NCBI taxonomy): domain Eukaryota; kingdom Viridiplantae; phylum Streptophyta; class Magnoliopsida; order Cornales; family Cornaceae; genus Cornus; species Cornus controversa. Next base: position 48,477,726 of record CM048849.1, read on the forward strand.
CGAGTGGTCGAAATTTATTTCTAGAGAGGAATTCCTCAAAGGATTTTAGAGGCTTATCCATACAGAGGAGGTCCTTGATAAGAAAGATACCTTCTGAAGGGTTTTGGGGATCCCTGATGGAGTTTCAGCTAGCTCCACAGCTGCACCTGTGACACTTAATCATTAAATTAGTCAATTACAGAGAAAATTCTTGTGGGTGTGTTCTGAGTTGACAAGTTCCACACCACGTGGCATGTGTCAAAGCCTGAGCTGGCAAACTAGGTCCATAAATGTCAGGAAGGAGAAAAGTAAAAAAAGAAATGAAGTGCAGAAAGATCGGTTTTGGAAGAATCCAAAATTCAAACAAAGAGAATAAAAGAACCAATAAGGAGGGATATTCAGGGGCAGAGCTAGGAATTTTATTTGGGGGGCCGAATTAGTACCGTGTAATTAAAATTTGAAATAATATAAGTCAATTGTAATATAATTTTCTTTATAATATTATTCTTAATAGTATATAATCAAAAAAATGAGAAAAAGTACAACCGAAATGAGTAGAGATGAAAACTTATATGAAAAAAACATAGAGAAGAGGAAATGATAAGCTACAGGCAGAAAGAGAAGTTGTAAAGAAAAAAACATTATTAAAGAATTACCTTTTCTTCAACAATTATTTAATTTTTAAAAATTCAATTTTTGAACAAAAAACATTGAGTACTTTGATTCCACTTTGAGAAAGATATATCATTATTACCTCGACCAAAGATTAAGAAAAAAATATAACATTACTAAATAAAATTTCATAAGTTTTAACAAAACAAGATTATCAGGGTCAAAGACTCAAAATAGAGAAGTACTTTAGGAACTTGTACAAGGAGTAGCTATTAAATTTTTCATTTAACAAGTGACAACTAACAACATTAGCATATATAATAATATTATTATTGTTCGCATTTTTGTCATCTTGATCTAACAACACTTCTTTTTTTTTCCTAGTTTGGTCTAACAACACTTTAGAGCTTGCTTGGTTCAGTTTTCCGAGAACAGTTTTCTGTTTTTTGAGAACTGAAAAACAGAAAGCTGTACAAAAGTCTGCTTGGTTGACAGTTTTTGATAACTGGTAAAAAAATGCATATTTTCAGAGCTATCTTTTGAAAATAATTTTCTATTTTCTAAATTCTTGAGAACTGTTTTTTAAGTGACAAACCATGCATACCCTTAGTTTTTCCTACTTTGCAATGCTCCCATGACTCGTTGATGGAGATTGACATATACTTTTGATATTTTTCTTGAAAACACCATTTAACGAAAATGTTTGATAAGAAAGATTTATGTATTTTTATTAAATATGAGGGGACATTAGTGTAATTTTTCTTAAGTAATGATATATTGCAGTAAGGACTACCATAACAATGAATTTATATTTTTGTTTGACAAGATTTGAGCTTTCAAAAGAAGACAAAAGGTTTGAAATTTTATAAGAACTGTGAGGGGGACACAAGTTATATTATTTCTAAATTCATTATTTTGGGGACCAATAAATAAGGGTTTTGAAAGTTTAGGGGGGGACAATTAAAATTTTCTAAGAGTTTTGGGGACCATAAGTTAATTTATTTACAAAATAACTATTTTTTATGGGTACAATAAGAAATTTGAAAATTTTTGCCCCCCTCTCCCTCTGCCCCCGGGGATATTGGTCTTCGCAAACACTCAAGCATCCCAGCATCTTTTGGCTTAAGTTTTATGATTTATCCTATATGTTACCCAACTTCAAAGAGGAGGTACAAAAAACTAATGCAAGGCTGATTTTCTACTTTTGAGAAGACCACTCCAGCTATGCCTATTATAATGTTACTTTCTTCCTGACAACTGCAGACTTGCTTACAAGACAGACCAAAAAAAATGTCAGTAGTTCCCCAACCTTGGACAGTATGTTGGCCAGTGCCACCGACCTTGGACTTTTGTGAGAAAGAGAAATGTTACAACCCAAATAATCTTATAAAATCCTCTAATTCCTAGTTGCTCGCATAGTTAATCCAAGAAGGAAACCCAGAACAGAGGCAATCCCTTAATTATGAGTGGAAGTGTGAAACAATATTTGCCCCTCATCTGAAAGATGAATTGTGCTAGAAGTACTCCACCTATGAAGAAGCTTTCATCTTAACCATGTCAATAAAGAGTGCAAACAAGATGAAATGAGTTGCCCTGAGTCAATCTGGTTATCAGCTATTTGACATCAACTTGATTCTTGTTGGCTTGTATCTAGGCTTAATTTGAGCTCATGTCAAGCTTGGCTGAGCCGATCCAAGCTAAACTCAGTTCGACATCAAGTGAAAAATATTGACCTCATTTTCAGATTTATATATCCAAACGCTAGAAGGTAAATATGCGTATATGGTCCTACTCTACTTCTTCCATCAGATATGATTATACTCTTCAACTCTTCTGACGCATGCATACATCTTCAGACCCTCTTCTCAACTCTGATCATTCCAAAATTTTGTTGTTTCTCTTTACTACAGAAATTACTGATTGTAACACATCTTTATAGAATTCTCAGGGCTTTTCGCAAGAAGCTCACTATCATTTCCCATCAGTTTGATGGTAGTAGTTGGATTCAAATCAAGCATGTCCAAAAGACAACCTATAACCATCTAGATCAGAAGGCTCGGGCAAATGTTGGTTAGACTCTTTGATCTACCATTTTCCATCGTGTATCCTTTAATATATTCCTCTAAAAGGACATTTCCCTCTTATAGAAACTCTACTATCCCTGAGAATCCCTTGAATAAATCCATCCCTATTATCTTGAAATAGCCCCATAATTAACAGTTTTATTGTTTTGTATACTAGTTCTCTTATCAAGCAGTACCCCTTCCACCCCCCCCCCCCCCCCACCCACCCACCACGACGCGTGAATGGTGGTTAAATTTGTTTCACTTATGTATCAGTTTCTTCTCCAATGCACCAGAGTTTGCAATAACTACAGTTGCAAATAAATCGAGCTGTTCATTAACAACACGGACTCAACTCAACTAAGGTTCAACTCAAGCTCATTTACTAAGTTATCGACGCAAGCTTAAACTCATTTCTTATGTTCATTAATAAAGAAGCCGAGTCCAACCAACCCATGGCTCGACTCATTACAATCACGAACATGTTGTGACTCGTCAGTCGGTGCTCATGAACATGGCTCGTTATTAGGGATTACTTGGATGCATAACAACTTTTCAACTTATCAATCTTGGTCTCAAGTGTGAGTTTGAACCCAAAATCGTGTAAATGAGCCAAGCTGGAGCTCATTTTTTAATGTTTCGATCACTCATGTCCAGTCTCAAATAGAGCTCAAGCTTGAGTTTGTTTGTTGAGCTTTAGCTCAAACAGCCAAAAGCTTGACTCGACTTGGCTTAACCTAATTGCAGCCTGGCAATAACCAACCGTCGTTACATCCTTTTTACCTTCCCAACTAATTTGAATTTTAAATATATTTACTCATTGCATACTCTTAAATGTTACTCACTGTGAATCCTTATCATAAGCTTTCTGCACCTAATGATGCTTACAGCCTAAGTGAACTTTCTTACTTCTACCCACAATATAACATCAATGGAGCGTGCCACTTGTAGGCAACACCCCAGCCAATGGTTGCTGCTCAACACACTGTTACTAAAGGTACTCTAGCTTGACCTCATAAATCATAACTAAGCACCCTTAACTGCTTTGACCCTTCCTACATAGCTCCCAATAGACTAAATACATTGGTTCTTCTCATTGCAACAACCAAATCTTTATTAGCATTAGGCTTTAACTTAAAAAACCTTATTGCACTACAATTCCCTAGTTGCATTTTCCAGCATTAAAATAATCTCTACTATGGCTTGTGGAATGGTGTCCCTAAGGTACGTTATTCAGTTCTCATTGTAAATCATATTAAATAAAGAAAAAACAGATAAATTATTTACAATTTAAAAAATTGATACCCAACTATTCTAGTGGTAACACAATTCTTTTCTGCCATTAGTAATAGGCCATCATGACTTCTTCTCTCAGCTAATATACTGTTATCTTTACTTCTCCATGACTTTCAAGTTCCAACCAGAAATATATTGCCCATCGTACTGGTAAAATCCTCGATCTATAAATCATGAGCAGAATACTTCTACCAATTTATCCTAATTATTATAAAAATTAAATATCAGACACTCTTGTGAAGCAAGATCAAGCTCAAACTCGAGCTCAACATCGGGTCGTTTATGTAAATAATCTGAGCTTGAGTATGTGGGCCAAGAATCCAGCTCAAGCTGGCTAGGTCCCTTTGCTGTCCCAATGGCAATGCAGTCATAACCAGTTCAGAGAGCATGACAGACAACAAATTTCAGCACAAAACCATGTTAAGACACTCAAATACATGCAAATATATTCTCTATGAAAGCAATTCTAACAGTAACCAATAATCCACACACTTCAACGTCTAAGGGAGAGTTGCACAACCACCAAGATGCTTGTTTCATATGCTACATTACTAACCAACATTCCAAAAAGCCCCATTAACAAAACAACTTATCTGAGAGATGTATTATAGAGAACTACTAGTCTACTATTAAATATAGAACAATAATCAGGGAAATACAGTGAGAAAGCGAAATCAGAAAGCAATGCAGAAGTAGAAAAACTAATAATATTCATTGTAATACTCAAAAGGGAGTGAGAAACAAAAAATAATAATAATAAAAAATACTGACTACTGGCGCCTCCAAGCTGAGTAACGGCATCAACGAATCGCTCGTGAAGGTCGGCAGTCCATCGGAGTCGAGGTTTAGGATCGGAAGTCAAGACGAGACATGGGTCTATACCGTGGTGATTCGAACCACCACCTCCATGAATGTCTTCCTGGGTAACTATTGATTCGTGGGGTTGAATCGATCTAGGAAACATCTGATGGAAAATGCCTAAAACTGAAAGGAAAAAAAAGAAACCCACAAAGAATATCGAAATCAATGGAGGAATAGGAAGAGGAAGAGGAAGAGGAGGATAATCTCAATACCCAAGAAGGAAAAGAAGAAACAGAGATCAAGAAGACATTGGGTCTTCGAAAATGGTGAAAAAGGGAAGAGGAAGAAAGGGAGAGGAAAAGGGTCGTATCTCTGGCACTGCTTTATGTGATTTTGTTTGTTTCTGAGCTCACAGACACCATTGTTGGGTTGTGTACTTGTGTCATGTGATTGAATGTGTTAATATGAGTAATGTTGCTGTTAATGGAAGGCTTATTTCAATTTAATTTGAGCTTATTTATTTATTATGTTCTTGTTTGAGAGTCTCAGACCAACAAATAATCAGCCGTGTCTAGTCGGTGAAGAGGTATCAAATTATCAAATAGCAGTGAAGCTAAAACTAAGGAGACATCAGGTATGATGAGTCAAATTCATTCCAATTTTTTTATTCTTGAATAGAAATAGAAAAGAAAAAAAGTTATTATACTGCCCCTTTTTGTTCTTTGATTAAAAAAAAAAAAAAACTTTTAAAAATTATAAAAATATGAAACTTTTTTAGAAAATTTTAAAAGAATATTATATTAAATTTGGTCCTAAATTTATAGTTCTTCGTACCATATGAGTTTCATGAAAGATGCAATCAAAGGTATTTTTAAATAATTTTATAATCTTTCATATTCTGATAATTTTGTAATTAGTTTGATATCTTTAGAATTTACAACTTGTAGACCTTGCTTGGATCATACAAAAACTTGTTTAGTTGCAATTTTTTGAAAATTCAATTAAAAAATTATGTTATTAGAGAAATATTTTTTACAATCCTTTAAAAATAATTTTATATTTTTTGAGTTTTTGAAAACTGTTCTCACAAACTTGAGCCAAATAGACCATAACTTCAAAACTGTTTTTACAAACATGAATTCTAAAGGTAGCTGCAAGCCCGCAATTGTAGGTATAATTGTTGCACTGTTTGCCATGTAATTGGTCTTTTTATTTACTTATTTATTGATTTTTATAAAAAATTTACACAGTCATTTGTTCTTACTCGACTCTCACCTCTCAATTTAGTAGATATAAAAAATACCATTAGATATGTAATAGATTGAGTGGCTTAAGTTGACGTTTGCTCGAAAGAAAAAAAGCAACAGAACTCTCGAACTCCGGTAATATTATTATTACATAAAATTTAAATATATTTGGAGCATCGAATTGGTGTTCTGAAATTTAAATCAGAAGAAATTTACACGAGTTCAAAGTTCCATCAAGTATGGTGCATGGAGTGAACTGCCAATGCAAACTTCCATATAGCATTTCTTGAAAGTTGAAACTGATTTCTCTTCAAGCCTAAGATCTATCGCAAGACAGACAAGGACAAAGCAAATTGCAAACCAGATTAAGACCCTTCTCTCTTTCTTCTTTTACCTTTCCTTTTCTTTTCCTTTCCCTCCATATGTTATGGTGAAAATAATTTGTTTGGACCAAAAAGAAAAAAACGGCTGACTTTTGACAGGAACATCTATGTTCATAAAAGCAATCGTTGAAACAACTTATTTATTTAGACAAATCACGAATTTTTATTTCCCGAAAATTTTTATGTGACGGGAAGACTTTCACCCATCCTAGTATTATTATCGTCCAAACACACTTAACTGTAGAATTCTGAGGGGATCCCGTGCATTACAAAACACCATTTTTTTTCCTTTTCTGATTTGCAATAAATGCTAAAGTCAGAATTATCTTTAGCCAAATATAAAAACCAACTGAAACACTGAGAGAACATATGCCTTCAAAGATTCATAGTAGCGGTATTCAAACTTGCTGCTAACATGAAAACAATAGTTATGAACAGCTGTTAAATTTTTGGCAAATAGCATGAATTTCAAGAATTTACAAACAATTAGAAAAATAAAAAATATATATATTATTGTATAAACTCTGATCTGTCAGAAAAATTTGATGATGAGAAGCCCTTCGCTTGTCAGACTAGCTTAAGGTTGGACAAGAAAATGTCTGATAGAAAATATCTATTATTTGAAATGCTATTACCCAACAAGAGTCACAACTGAAGGCCTCACAAATATGAAATGCATATATATATATATGTCTTCTTTATTTTCATTTCTTTATGACCACCTATTTTTTGTTGACAGGGTCATAGGATCTACCCAGTGCGGTTTCATTAACTGATGGTGCTACAAAGTGGCTACTCTCAAGACTTGAATTTGCAATCTCACACTTGACATTTTGAGCTTTTACCACTTTATCAACCAAGGCCTCCTATTTTCTGGTTATGGTAGATAAGCTAAAAAAGATTCTTACTAGCATAAAGGATAATACAATGGCTCAAGATATGCTCAAATGCAACATAGAACCCACTATAAGTCCAGCGTGAATGCTACTGAACTGTGGAAAGGAAAAGATAAGAAAAAAGATAACAATTACAAATTGAATGGCAGCCAAATTCATAACAAGGCACCTGTCCAAAAATGAACCAAAGATGGAGTCGAGATCCAAATCCGAAATCCAGCAGCAAACTGGGATAGGAATATTACAGCCGGATATGAAATATTGTATGCCAACACATTGTTGGAACAAGGAGCAGAACACTTAAAAATCTCTCCAAGATAGGAATTAAACCCTAGCCCAGCCCACCCCCATCATGTGATGCCTCAAAATGCAAACAGGTACTAATTGACATCTCAGATCCACTGCAATCCAATGCAATGACAACTAAGATTGATGGGCTTGTTTACTGAGGAGAAATTATTGGAAGGAACAATTAGTACTGTGACAAAACAGATTTTACTTTGATTTGGATACTTTTTTGTGTCTTAATTTTATTACAAGGAGTAGGAAACAAAATATACAGATGAGGAGCTATAGACACCAGGAATGGCAATAGTGATTCTATTCTAGGGCTAGAATCAAAAACTTAATTACCATTCCACTCCTGAAGTCTGAAGACACTGAACTCCCCGTGAGCATGGAGTAAAGAATTTACTTAAAAAATATAGTGCCATGGCAATAAGCATGACAGCATGATGTATTACTTACATAAATTCGAATCTTGGACTATAAATATCAATTGCTGGTAAAGTACAACTCTACATAAACAAATTTTACCTGCCCTCTTGAGCAGAGATGTTGCCCAAATTGATGTAAAACCTGCAGCGATCCAGAACAACTCCAATGCAGAGGAATTGGTTGATGGTGTGAACTTATATTACAATCTTCAGCAGGATACTTCACAGCCTATAGCCATGCAAATGCTTGGCCCATCTTCTAGCCATGTAAGGATCATGGAAATCCCAGCTTTCAACATTGCTAGTCCTCCCACCTGTGCTCATAACAGCTTCTGTACCGTCAGTACTTTCTCTTTTATCCTCCACGCCCACCAGAATTTCTCCTGTCCTAATGCATTCATCAACCCCACCCTCGACATAGCTATATTCCACACAAACATGTCCAGAGTCACCCAGATTTAATGGAATTCTCCTCTCCTCACCACTTCTTAGTTCTCCTAGCCTCACAATCCTAGAATCCTCCTTCATCTTCAATTGGATCCCTTTAACCACACCTCCTAATACTCTGGCAAGGAACTCTTCGAATTCATGCATGACAAACCCATTAGAAGTGCCAAAGCCATATCCTACATGGAAGCGATGGACTGGTACGGGCACTTCCATGTTGATGCACTGGTAAGATCTTGTTGGACTGTCAGACAAATGCAGAATACAGGACTGTGGATTTTTGTGCGCACGATCTCCAAGTACTTTTATTCCTTTCCTGAGCCCTTCATTTGGATCTGCTTGTCCCATATAGAAAAGGCGATCAATGACTTGTAGTGCTGTCCGCTTCCCATAGGATGTCATGCGCCTAAGGGGGAAGACTCGTGATGCAGTAGATGAGTAGGTGACTATGGACAACCGATCAATGGGTCGAAGCGAGAAAACAACTAATGCCATGGATTGCTTTATAAGTCTCAGGTGAGGTCCATTGGGGCTTGCAACTAAGACCAAGTCAGTTGCTAGCTGATGTGCTAATGTTACAGAGAGATAAGCTCTATTACTGGAGGTGCAGGATGGGTAAGGCATTTGCCCAGTGGATTCAATATGTTGTGTTGCTGCTGCTAATAAAGATGACGAGCTGTTCAAGTGATGTAGCGATTGAAGTCCATGGGGATGGCGTGAATTGGTCCCAGTCACTCGTAAAGGTTGATGTGAGCATGGATGAAAGGTGGGATGCGTGAGTGAGACAGGTATAAGAGAGAGATGGAGACGAGGATGATTTGCTATGTGATCAGGCTCAATGGGGTCATCATCATCATAGCGGGCAGAGCGTAGAAAGGAGCGCCTGTGGACACGGAAAGTGGCAATTGAGTCGTCGAGAATTTGAAGAATGGGGTCAGTTCTGTTGAAAGAGAGAGAACAAGGTGGGTTTAGGTTACGAGGCAGCTGGGTCCAATGTGCACGGCAAATGGGACACGTGACACTGCCATGGCGTACATTGGAGGATATGCAAGCGAAGTGGAATGCATGAGAGCACTGCGCTGTGAATATAGCCTGCCCTGGGCTAGAGCCTGTGCCATAACTTAGAGGATCAAGACATATTGTGCACAAATTCTGCCACAAGATGGAAAAAGAACACTGTAAGGTCTCTGTTAAGAGAAATAAAATTGAAGCGAGAAATTAAGCATGAACAATACAAGAATATAACGTGGTTTGGCCACTACAGCCTACATCCATGGCACACAAAGCCGAAAGGGCTACATTTCTTTCATTCTATTCTCTCTTAATTTTGTTTACAATGACAAAAATATATTGATGGAGGATTCCTAAAATCAATCCCATAAATAACTCCTATCAAGGGCTTAAATAACTCCTATAATGATATTATCTAACATTGTTAGGCGGTGCTGCCTACACCTGCCCTTCTAAGTCCAAGACCCTCCTGTCCGTATTCGATGTGGACAATACCCTTGTGACACTTCTAATAAACCGGACGCTTGCCATCCGACCCAAAAACTTAAGTTATTAGAATAGATAGTGGTTAACATGGTATCATAGCAAGCAAGGTCCTGAGTTCAAACCTCACCGTCACCCTGATAATTAAAATTGAAAAATATGTTGGACCAAAAAAATGCCACACGTGAAGGAGCGTATTAGAGGATTTAAATATTAAAGTTACACCCTCTCTAATAGTTTACAAAGTACAAATACCACTTAAAAACATGACTCCAGATGTTTTAAAGTAATGCATAGGGAAGGCTGACACATTGTGCAATTATGCTGCATTGCTTAGTTTAGTGATGTAGATAGTGTCCTGATTGGTTTTATTCTTTTTCCTTGTAAAGTACCAAAAGAAAATCAACTGAAACTAAAAAAAAAAGGTTTTGGAAAGTAAATAGAAAAGTTTAATATTTACAATGATAAGTGTCCAATAGTCCTGCTAATTAGACGGAGAACTAGTCTTGCACAAAGCGTCAATAATGAAGATAAATTTACCCAATTCTTTCACAGTCAAGGGTAATTGGTGATTCGTGTTGAGCAGTGAACAACATGTTTAAATGTTAAACTTTAAAGCATATAGCATGATTCCACTGCACCAAATCCACATATTTATTCTGTTGGAATATATATATATATACACTCGCGGAAACACACACAAACAAAAAGACACATGACCAATGAGTATGATCCATATATAATGTCTTGATCGGATGACAAAATAAATAATTGAGACTAAAATGAGTGCTATGTAATCAAGGAGTGGTACTTCCTCAACTACTAAAGTAGAAGGTTGTTCAAGTGGGATAGGAGCAAAGTGGGTGTGTGAGTTTCAAATAGAAAAAAAAAAATGAGTGCCATGTAGGAGATTTACATGATAAAAGCTAGGAAGGAAATCAGAGTATCAAGTTATTAAATAAGGATGGAAATTTTCTGAAAAACTAAAGTTTTTGAATTAGAATGACAGTGAATTTCAAAGCTGGAATCTTTTATGGATTCTTATCTAATGCACATGTTTTTCATTTACAAAGGTTCAACACAAGCATAAAAAAAATGCTTAAACTGAATTGTGGGTGCATTGTTGCTAATCAGTAGCATTATTTGTGCTAATCCAGTTCTAGTCCCTTTTTATTTGAACTGCATAAGTAGGCAGAATATAAGAAAGAGCTCCTAAAATTGCTGTGAAATAAGTGTCAATCGACAATCAGGTATCCCCAAATCTATTTGTGATATGAGAAGACTCTCCCTGAAATGTAGATTCAAAAAAATTTCAAGTGGGAGAGACATAAAAAAAGGGGCAAATCTTCCGGCATTTCGAACCAGAAATAGAAGGCCTAACAAGGCCTTCTCGCACTCATTTAAATAAGACCAAGGGTTGTGGTCCTGTGGTCCTTCTTCACCTTATAAAGTAGAAGGTCGATGGTTCAAGTCCATAGCTGCAAAAGTGAGTGTGTGCTTCTTGCCAAGGTAAAATAAAAAAATAAAAAATCCTTATTTAACTTGTAGTTAGAGAGAGTGAGAGCTGGTTCTTAAATCTACCTTGCTAGAAGTTGCAGTGTCGGTGATGGTGCCGAGAGCCGCTTCCGACATTTTATCAGTACCATTACTAGTCTTTGAAGGAGGATTATTGGGTGAACCCAAGAATACCTGCAAATAACACAACATCAATGTGGAGTCAATTTTATTTCTTTTTTCCTTTTTAATTTGGCAGTTTGAATTGTGAATCAGAGTGGAGAAAATTTTCTATGAAATATAATGGAAAGAAAACCAAAAAGAAGCAGCTTGGGAAAAGCAAAAAATCACTTGGGTGTGAGCTTGAGAGAGAGCTCCAACATTTGGCTTTCCAAGTAAGAAAATTTTGTGCAAAAGAAAACCCCAAATGAAAGCAAATGCAAAAAGTGAAAAATGATAGATTTAGAGAGAGAAACACAAATTTTGTTGAACAAATTGCAGAGACAGAAAATTCATTACTGAACCCTAACAGCATTTCCAGCCACATTGCACAATTTTTTTTTTTCCTAACAAGAAAATGTAGTTAAGAATATACATATATAGATATATATACATATATATATATATATATATAGAGAGAGAGAGAGAGAGAGATTACAGTAGGATTAGGATCGACAAGGAGTTGTCTGCGCGAGAAGGAACCGCAAGCAGTTTGTAGAATCTTCCTCGCTGCTCTTTTCAGTTTGGATGAAGCTCCTTCTCCTTCACCCCCTAACATTCTCTCTCACCTATAATAGGAGTATCTTAGTATATATATTTCTCTCTCTCCCTCTCTCTCTCTCTCTCTCTCTCAAGTTAAATGTATCACTCTTATCACATTCTTCTTCTTCAGCTTCCAATCATTTTTTATGCACAGCTTGAATTTTGTAAAGAAAACCCACCAAGGGTAGGAGACAAAGGCTTCAGAGTTTCAGCAATTTATGCTCTTTCCTGTTGGAATTGCTTTTGTCAGACTTCCATATATGTGTGTGTGTGTATATATATATATAAAAAATAAATGAAGCACACGAAAACTACCCAATACAAACCAACAAAATTACATTTTACTGGTATTACTTTATTATTATTATTATTCTTTTTGAAGAATTACATTTTTAGTATAATGTTACATCTAGTAAAAGAGTAGTCCTAGTATAGAAAGTAATCTGGTGAGCTATAGTGTCTTGCATGCCACAATTACAAATACCTTTCACTTTTTTACTTTAGCTCAGTGCCCTGTTATTTACATAAGCTTTTATATTGTATACTTATATTTACTTTAAAGTTCAAAGCAGCAGAGTGAGACACTCACTCTCACTCACTCTCTCTCTCTCTCTCTCTCTCATATCAAATAGACAGGTCTGGCCTACGTATAATATTGACCTTATGGTTTAATGTGTTGCCAGGTATTCTGATATAGTCCAAACAAGTGTCAAAGATGCATCAAAATTACTTTTCTATTTTTATTTATTTATAAACTTATAATTACCAAGTAAAAAATAAATCAAATTACACTAAACTCATCTGTAATATGAAAAAATTACAAAATACTGTTTTTATTTTATTTTTTTGTCAACAAACACTTTCAATTTATTAAAAGTTATAAATTGACCCCTCTAAGAGTCAGATATTGAAATTCCATTTTACCCTTTACAATTAATTTTACAAATAAGAAGTTGAGTGTGTTTATGGCATGCGCATACTTTTGTCAAAACAATCAATGTCACTGGCGTGACACGTTACCATTTGAACACCATAATTTAAACATTCAACTGTTAAAGGGGGTAATTTGCTATTTTTGATAAATTAAGAGTATTTGTTGCCACAAAAAATAGTAAAGGAGATTGTTTTGTAACTTTTTATAATATAAGAGAGTTTAGTGCAATTGAGCCAAAAAAATAGATTTTTTTTTTTTTTTTGTATCAAATAACTCTCACTATATTTTTGAAAGATTCAAATCATCTATCTTTTATTTTAAAAGGAGATGGGATATCACTCGATCACAGGCTTTAGTAGTCTTAAAAAATTAAGATAGAAAAAAGGTGGAGGTAAAAAGAGGAGTGAGAAAATATTAGATCTCTAACTTATGCATAGATTTATATACCAAAACATAATCCTCTTTGCTACATTTGTTTTTAATAACTTATTTCTTCATTTTTTGGAGGTCAGATGTTTGAATTTTTTGGCATCATTTTTAAATAATTTTTTTAGTAATTGTTTGGTGTATGTAAAATGAAGAAATTGTATATGTCCAGTAATAAATTATGAAGTACTTTAAAAAATTCAAAGCCACCTTTGCCGACAAAAAAATAAATATAAAAACTTGAACTGTTAAATTTTCATTTTGAGAGTTAAAAATGCCTACTATAAGGTTTGGTAGTAAAGATATGTCCCACTTTTTTTTTCCCTAGATATGTCCCACTTGACTGACGCAGATTTTCATTTCTTTTGATAAAAAAATACAAACTATTAATTTATAGAGAGAGAGAGAAGTTCAAAGAGAAAAAACTGTTACATTTGAATTTGAAGTTTTAATTTTGGATATCATTAATGCTTATGATGCTGATATGTGGTCGTATTAGCTTCTTTTCGGCTGTCCAAAAAGCGCTTACGTTCAAACTTTATTTTTCACAATTCAAATCTTATGACTCTTTTTTCAACCTATTCAAATCTCATCATTTAACCAAGAAAATAATAAAAAAATCCTTAACTATTCGTTCCGTAACAAATGATGCCCAAATCCTTATATATTATAAATTCATGCTGCTTCACATTTTACTAGAAAACCTATTTGGACACACGGGCATGCGAGAAACAATTCCATATATATATATATATATATATATATATATATATATATCAAGTAAACAATTGTTCAATGTCAGTCACACGAGTCGATGGTTTAATATCAAATACAGTACTACAACACAAGGAGAGAGTTGTGTTTTGGCAGTTTGTGGTGGTGGGTACTGGATTTATTGTGGATCTAATCACGGGTTGCTTTGTAGGGCTAAGCTTAGCTGTTAAACCGGCTTAATATATCCAAACAAATCAAATTATAGGCCCATTAGTTGCACCTAATGATTGAGAAACCAACATATTCCACAAGATAACAAAAAATAAAAAGAAGAAGATGATTTTGTCAACAAATTTCAATTAATTCTTCCTTCATTTTTCCATAATTTATTACTTATCAACTAATAAACTAGTACTCATTATTTTATTTCTTATTTTTATTTAATTAGAGCAGCTAAGCTTGATTAACCTGTGATTCAGCCTATAATAAGACAATCACGAATGATATTATTGTTTAATGCAATTATAAAATTTTACTAAGCATGACAATGGTGACACCAATATATGAAGACAATTATTTTGTGCAAATCACATCTAAACTTAGTCTTCTTTAATTTACACGCATGCAGAAATATTTGGTTGGAGAGGCCAAAGTAGTATTATATAATTAAAATTAACACAGATCTTAATATAAATTATTGCATTGCATTCTTGTAACTATTTAGATTGAGAGACTTGCTTTTACAATCTTGTAACTCAAATGGTCAAAGTGTGCATGCTCAGTGAGAACACTCGTATAATAACCTTTTCATATTCTTAATATAACTTAACTAATGAGGAGCCTATAATTTATAAAATTAGGATAAAACAATTTAAATAAATAAGACGATGAAAACTAATACGAAAAGACAAATAAAAAAAAGAGAGAGAAGAGCATGTTTCTGGCGGATAAATAAGACTGTCAAGTGTTAATATTAACTATTAGGATAAATAAGATGATGAAAACTAATACGAAAAGGCAAAGAAAAAAGAGAGAGAGAGAGAAGAGCATGTTTCTGGCAGATAAATAAGACTATCAAATGTTAATATTAATTATTAGGTATTCATAATAATTAATATTTATTTTTTTATTAATATTGATATGTTGTAGTAAAGACTACTACTATAATAGAATTATTTTTAATTTTACTAAATTTAAATTTTCAAAAATAAGAATAAAAACATGTTTATGAATTTTTGATAAGTCACATGTAAGTTTTTTAAACTCAATATTAATAATTTTAAAAAAACATATAGAATTTTCAAAAAAGTGTGTGTATACACACACACAAATAAAGATCAAATTGCATTAATATTGTGGAAATGCATGTTTTTGCAAAGTATGTGAGGCTCACACAAGTTATAGCTCAATTGGTAAGGCCTTTGTGATCCATGGATTTTTTTGTTTGAGACTCACTAAATGATGCACATGATTTGTGATGGAGTTTGTAAACTATTCGACAGTTTAAAGTGACTGGGTTTAGGGTTACAACTCGGACAGGTTAAAAGTGACTGGGTTTAGGGTTACAACTCGGACAGATTGGACGGGTTAGAGGTACAGCTCGAATTCAACCCTACATATAAAATGTTCAATCATAACTCAACTCTAACCTTACTTCTAACCCTAACTACTCAACCCTAGCCCAACCCATCTTTAAATTTTTAAACTCAGGTTGAGATTTCGGATTAAAAAGTCGAGTTAATTCGAGTTATCTATATCATCAATCTCCATGTTAAAAATTTAAAGTGATCTTTAATAAGTTTTATATTAGTTTACTCTAACCACACAAAAAAATTAAGAACTTAATGCAAATTTTAAAAAAATTACAAACAAATTTTTAAGAAATTAATTATCCAAAGTGTTAACATACAATAAACTAAGATTTAAATAAAAGAAATTGAAAAGAAAAATGTTATCATAATTTGAATATTATATATAATATATTTAAAATAAAAAATATGTATAAAAATAATATTACAATTTGAGTTCGGGTTAAAGTTGGACTTGGGTTGTTGGCACCTCAAACTAAGTCTAACCCTAATTAAATTCGGGTTAAGATTTTTCAACTTAAGCTTAACCCTAATTGTAAAAATAATTATCCAATTTATAAAAAAAAATCGAATTAAGTTCAAGTTGTCCAAGCCGAGATTGATTCGTTACTTAAAAAGTTAAAAAACAAAAATAAAAATCCAAAGCAAGAAAAAGGACTGTACGTTTAAAGCATACTGTTGACAGTATTAAGACTTGGGGAATCTCTCCTTTTTGTGACTGACAAATAGGGAAGGTTTTTATTCGATCCTGCAATCGAGTTCTTCCCCCCTCAAAAGAAGGAAAAGCAGAAAGGAAAGGTCTCTGGTGTCCACCAACAAGAAGTTGCTTGTACACCAAAAAAACACACACACACAATATGTTATGTTCAGTAGCGTACAAAAAAAAAACAGGTGGTGGTGGTGCATTTGACCAAGTCAAATCAGGCAAAAGGGCTCTGTTAAATTCAAAGATCTCCTGCTGAATCTACTGATTTGCAGCTGGATTCTATGTTCAATGTTTCTTCTTCTAAGTTTGTTTACTTTCCCATCACTCTGATCACTTTTGATCAAATAAATATTTTGTGTTGATTGTTGGTTAGTCTTTGGCATCTTCTAATCATGTCACCTTTTGGACTAGTTTCCTCGATTAATATGATTGAATCCAAATCTTGTACCTAGTCAATTTAATTAGAATCACAATGTCTCAATTGATGATTGGTCTGATTAAGTACTTATACATAAAACATCAAACATCAGTTCACTTGGGTGATTCTGAGCTTGTAATTAGCTTTCTTTTTATGACTAACTACTCTGAATGACAAGTAAGGTCTGTCCCTCCCTCATCCACACCCAAATGTTAGTGTTTGGTTTATTTGTTTGGACTCCTTAGCTGGACTATCTAACATTATCCAATTGGAAAAATGAAGAAACAAGTCACAGTCAAGAGGTTTAGTTAGTTACCTTTACACATAGAGAGAGAGAGAGAGAGAGAGAGAGAGAGAAATTTGAAGCTGACATCCTTTGAGAATATGGATTTCCTCTCATCATGCCTGCCCGGAAGTCCTACCCACCAAAAGCCCATCTAGGCATTGACTGCTCTGTCAAATTTTACTTGGGATTTTCCTCTATTAGGCTGCATGAAGTACTGTTCTGGTAATTGTTCAGTTTCAGTCTTGTAATCCAATTCCTTGTCTATCGATAGTTAACTAATCTCTTTTATCTTTTCAGAGGATGCCATGATCATCTTCTACTCGTCAGAGTGTATCTAGCCTTCCGAACCTTCAAACAGAATTATGTACAGGCACAGCTAGTTGACTGTTAGCTTTGGTTACTTCCATCTTTGTGTAGGCACTTTCAACACATAGCAAGATCATCATCAAGCAAATTCAAAATGCCAAAATTCCATGTGCATAATCACAATGGGCAAAAATATGCTGCCTACTTTCAGCTTCACATCCAAACAAATTGTATGCACCATCAACCTTTTAGTTTTTCCTTAACAATGGTAAAACTCTCAAGAATTAGACATGTCTCTAATCTTCTCGTCCCACCAACCTGCGTAGACGAGACCAGCACTAGGCAACGACCTTTTTTTTTTATGAAACAGTCACTATTTCTTTTTTTGGTTCCCCAAAGGAAACAGTCTTTTTTTTTTTTTTTTCACCTCCTCTTTTATAAGCCGGTGTCCTCTTCCAGAAGCTAATATCCTTGAAGGCTGTACTCAGCTCTTCATTGCACATTCGAGTTTCACATCTTTCTCTGGCTTGGTCTTAATTCTTTGGAAGTGAATCTTACTAAGGTCTGTTTTTGGCTTGCATAAATGATCAAATTACCATTCATTGATCTAAAGCAAGGGTAAACCTGCAAAGTTTCAGGTTAGAGAGTGAAATGGATGCCATGTAACTGAAAAAGAAATGTCACTTTGCAAAGGCCTCTTCAAAGAACTTCCCCATATATGAGCTTTAGTCTCTTTCAGGTTAAACAACGTTTACCCAAATTTTTCTTCGGTACCTACTTAAACTATATCAGAACAGATTGGTTCCCTTTTGAGTATCCCATCTCTTGCATTAAAGGAAGAAGCTTCTCTTGTAGCAATTTGTAAATCTCCTCACTTTCAGGATGAGATTTGTCCCCCACAAAAAATACATGAGTCTTGCCATTTACTTCTATTTGACTAATTCCAGGTACTTTTTTCACTCCTCTCTCCTTCATCTTTTTCCTTACTTGAGCAAACTCATCCCATTTCTTAGATCTTGCATAGACATTCGCCAAGAGTATGTATCCTCCTGAATTAGTAGGTTCAAGCTCTATCAATTCCTTTCCAATGTGATTTGCCAGTCCAATGTCCCCATGCAATTTGCAAGAACTAAGCAATGCCCCTAGAACAACACCATCCCTTTCACCTGGAGGCATTTCGCGCACCACCCTCATAGCCTTGTCAATTTGTCCAGCCCGACCTAGGATGTCGACGAGGCAGGAATAGTGCTCAGCCCTTGGTGTCAAACCATAATTATGCACCATTGAGTTGAAAAGCCTTTGACCCTTCTTTACAAGACCTGCATGACTACAGGCCGACAAGACTCCAACAAAAGTAATCTCATCTGGCTCGGCTCCTGATCGAAGCATTTGTGCAAAAGCTTGTAATGCATGGTTACCATAGCCGTGATTTGAATATGCTAGTATCATCGCAGTCCAAGACACAATATCCTTTGCCTTAAGATTCTCAAAAGCAAGCAGAGCAGAACTAATATCTCCACTTCTAGAATACATTGTAACAAGGGCATTGGTATGCGATGTCTCACGCTCAAACCCAAGTCGTACAAGGAGTCCATGAGCTTGCAACAACTCTAGAATGCCTTCACATGAGGTCAGTACACTAGTGAGAGTAGTCTCATTTGGCCTAATGCAGCAGCGAAGCATGAGAGTTAGGTGCTTGAGGGCTTCACTTTTAAGCCCATTTCTAGTGTACCCACCAATCATTGCATTCCAAGTCACTGTGTTCTTTTCCTGCATCAGTTTGAAAAGCTCACTGGCTTCGGCCATGAGGCCTTCATCAGCGTAGGCCGCAATCATTGCATTCCATGCAGCTATGTCTTTTTTTGGCATCTGATTGAAGTATTCCCTGGCAATTTTGGTTGAACCATTTCGTGCTAGACCTGTAACCATAGTGGTCCAAGAAACTGCATTCCGATGAGGCAATGAATTAAATAGTCTAACAGCTTCATTTACTCTATTATCATCTAAACAGCCTTGAATCAAAATGTTCCAAGAATATACATTACGCTGAGGCATTTCCCAAAACAGCTTCATTGCCTCGTCAATTTGGTAATTCTCAACATAACACTTGATCATAGTTGTCCAAGAAACCACATTTTTTCCCGGCATTTGATCAAAAGTAGCCCGAGCTTGATCAATTAAACCATTTCGAGCATAACCCAAAACCACAATAGTCCACGACACCACATTTTTCTCGGGCATTTGCTCAAAAAGCAGGCGAGCCTCCTGGACTCGCTCGCTTCTGAAATACCCAGAAATCAAACTGGTCCAGGAGAACACGTTCCTATCAGGCATATGATCAAATACTTTCTGAGCATCGTCCATGCGACCGGCTTTTGCATAACCATCAATCATGGCAGAATCGGCGACAATGCTTCTTTCGGGCATTGCGTAGAAGAGCTTCTCGGCTCTAGGGAGATCATTGTTTTTGAGATAAATAGTGATCATTGAAGCATAAGAAACAATGTCCCTGTGAGGCATTTCATCGAACAACTTCCTCGCTTCTTGTAACTTCCCATGACGACCCAGGTTACTAATTTTTGTATTACAGTTATATCTAACATCTGCCGAGAGAGTTGAGCTTCCATACTTGAGAATGGAATTAGTGTTTGTTTGTGATTGAAGGTTCGGTTTTGGTTTTGGTTTTGGTTTTGCTTTTGGTGTTGGTGTTGGTGTTGAGTGGTGTATGTGAAATGAATGTCGGAAACAGGGGAAGAATGAGTGAAGCCTCAAAAGATAGAGGCGATTCATTGTAGTGTCCCATCAGTTGTGGTCATGGTTTTGCGTTTCAGTTAGCGATGATGATGAATTGATGATAGTTTACAAATATAGCAATGTTATAACCTTCTCAGATATATGAGCTTTTCATATTTCAGTGGAGTGAATTGAGACAGTTTTTCTAGATATCTGAAAAGTCAAATGAATTATAGATCACTCATGAACACTACTTTATAAATAAAACTAATGCAACATTTGGTATACAAAATTGAATGGAATGTAACGTCCATTTAACTATTTTATCATTTGATAAAAAAATTTGAAGTGTGAAATTTTTGGTTGATTTTTTCAGATAGAAAGAATAAGAATTAATTTATATCTCAAGTTATGAATAATTATTCCATTCTCAAAGAAAATAAAAAAAAATTACATTCTAAAAAAAATTCACGTTCCAAATCCAAAAATCACCGTCAATGTCGCAGTTATCACTGCCACCATCACAAGCTTCCACCCCTGCTACCTTCTACCACTACTGTCATTGTCGCTGCTTTCCATCACTGCCACCACTTACACCATCCTTCCACACTGATGTCGCTGCCTTCCACTACCACCGCTATTTCTTTTAAAAAAATATAGAAGAATGTTATTTTGTTAGTTTAATTTATTTGTATTTTAAATAATTCAATTTGAAATTCATTCCATTCTTGCATTCTTTCATATTTGCAATTAAATAGTAGAATAAGAATGACCATTCTATTTCATTCTTGTGTACCAAATGTAACGTAATACTAATACAACGTGACATGTCACAGAAAATATATTTTTAAAACCAAAATATAAGCATATCGAGATGCAACACTAAACAACATTTCTTTGAAAATGTAAATAGTATTAAATTGATGATTTAAGAATCATATAAATATGTTGCATTTTCAATTTAATGATGTTGCATCTCGATTCAAACTATAATATGATGCAACAAATTTATTCGAGAATGTAAACACTATTAAATCGATGATGCAACAATAACATAAATGTGTTGCATTTTTTATACAATAATGTTGCATCTAAATGTAATAAATTTTTGGTGCATGTTGTTGGATATCACTCTCATATTTGCTATTGGTTCATGTGACACTCCTAACCAGATGCGTGTTAGTCCTTAAAAGATTAAAGTTTATTTTTTTTAAAACTAATTAGTTTTAGGTAAGATGGTGGCTCAAGATCCGACATGTGGTATGAGAGCTAGAACATACTATCATATTTGTTGTTGATTCATGTAACATTTTTTATAGAAATCCTCTTGACCCGTAAGACTACGACTTAAAATCCAACAATAGTGCACTCCATGCATTGTATATGCATGTACGTGTTATTATTTGGACAAATTACACATAAGTAGAACGCTTGAAATTTATTACTTTCATCTTCTCTGAGGTTTGACGAGTGTGTTCAATTACACTCCTGACGTTTTCTTTTAGCTAGAACGGTTAATCAAAAATTTTAAAATGACTATTTTGCCCTTCCCTTTAATGATATTTTATATTAAAATATTGAGGATAAAAATATATTTTGCACAATAACTTAACCGTAATTAGAGATTTAATGTCCACAGGAAATGTGAGAGTAATAACGGCAAAACCTTCCATCCGTGTGTAATATGTTCAAACTTCAAGAAAGATGAGTGTAATTTATTCTTTATTTTGTATATAGTGAGGAGAGGTGGTGAAAGGTCGCACCTTGTTGCGACGACAAGTGCTGTGTCGTTGCCCAAAGCCATATGTTTCAAGTTCGAAATTTGGGAGTGACCTCTCTAAAAATAAAGATAAGACTTGCCGACATTTACCTCTCTCAAATCTCGCTCAAACGGAATCCTTGTGTATTGTTACGACATTTTCTTAATATATGTTGATCCTTTTAAATTGATGAATTTAATCATCTGAATGTTGTTTAGGAGGGGGAAAAATACACGAGACGTCAAGCGCTTCCCCAACTTCCTCTAATTCTAACGGATAGAAACATGGATTGTGCATGAATGAATGAGGGCATCCCAAAAATCGAATATGTGAGACCTTTTACATGAAGCATAATAGAACTCAAACATCAAACATCTATAGTATCAACGATGGCATCCTAATGAAGAGGAGGTTAATAGTTGGACGACTTTGACTCTCTTATTCTAAGCCTTACGAAGTGGAGGTTTTTAGTATGAATTTGACCCTCTCCTTTTGAAGCAAAAAAATTCAATGACTCAAGTTTGGAGGTCTAGGATGGAGCTAGACTCGGTCTAGGGCCCAAATATTGTTACTCTTATTATGGCTACATAATTTGCAAATGTTTTTTAATGAAAAGTCTGTAAAAGAATGACTCCTTGTCCTCCATTTCTTTTTTTGAAAGAGCCAATTTAATTTTTTAGACCCAGTCCTAGTTTTTTCCTTCCTTACAATTGCTTCAGCAGGAGCTTACAAGCAAGCAATGGCTGAAATGGTGGTTCGACTGTTGACTGTAGGTGCGATGATTTATTTCATGGACGAGGTCTCTGGTGCAAGTCCAGTATGGTCGAAAAAAAAAATAGAAGAAGCATCTAACTCGTCCATACATGCTCCACTTGACTTGGGGTGCTTCATATAAATAAGGCCACTTGACTTGGGTGCTTCATATGCTTCGCATATGAAATATATGTCGAAGTCCTAAATAATTTCTGAAGAGTAATGCTAGTCAAAATTTATTATGAATTTCACCTTACATATATATATATATATATATAATAAATCTCTTTTGTCAGATGAAACTAAAAAATTGCAACTTTGTGACAACCAACACAATTCAATCGCATCACAAGATGTAACATTTTTCTATAAATAAAGCGCATAAAATTTTATATAGTGTGTATCATGAAATTAATAAAAAAATATATATATATCTATCATTTTGCATACTAGAAATTAACGACTTTGACATTAACTAAGAAATTACTTCAAGACACATTAAAGAGTTGAGAAACCACAACACAAATCTCGCAAAGCCCTCTCAAATTTCGATTCATCCGAGACAACAATTTGGGGTAGTACTGTTTGGCTTCGAAAGTGGACTCACAATCTTCAGCATCACTATCAGCACCAGTTGCCAAAGTAGCCAATTCGAAGAAAGTCTCGGCATCCAAATCATTGATGGCCATTGCCAAACCCTCAACAGCTTTACCATAATAACTCTTACATTTCTTAAGACGACGAACCAGCTCTGTACCAGCTGATCCATTCCCTGTGGTGCCATTCTTGAGAAGAAGAGCTATGTAGTCTTGGGTATGCGTGGCATTGAGATAGGCCAGGTCGAAAGAGACGTAGGCCAGCACGTAGCGGTCGGCGGTGGGTGTGCGTGGGTCGGAGTAGAGAGATTGGACGCAGAAGGTGTAGTTGGTGGTGCTTTCGCAGACGCCGTCCACGAGTTGGGACGGCGGGGTTGTTGCGGCGGAGGAGGGGTGGCGGAGTAGGAGAGAGAAAGAGAAGAAGAGAGAGAAGCGGCGGAGAGAAGGAGGACAAGACATGGTTGATGGTTTGCTTGAGAGAATGAAAAATGGGTGATGAAAGGTGTGTGTGTTTATATGTGTTTGTATGCATGTGTGTTGGCTTATCCGCCGCTGAAATGATTATAGTATTGCGTACGTGGGTGTCATAGTTAATGCGTGACGGGTGAGATTCTAAACGAACTAATCCAAATAATTGAGACATGATGATAAATATGATCGTTGTGCTGTTGGATCTACTCATCTAATTAAATTCCAAAGAGTCTCATTTAGTGTGGTGAAAGGAGTAAAATTTCCACCAACGAAGATACGATTCTAGTGAGAAATTTTTGTAGTTGTGTTCGGTGACGTTGATTTCTTTTAATAGTAAATAGAAAATTTATGATATCATACATTGTAATGACGCGTGTTATCATTCATACAATAAAAATCTTCTCTACAAAAATGTATCGAGAATTGACCCAAAAATAATTGCTGGAAAGTTGAAGCTCCTCTAAAACCATGTACTTTCCAAGCTTTATTGGAACAGAACTGCTGAATTAGTTGTAACTAACGTTTAAACTTTTGAACCCAACCAATCCATCTAACTGTAAATCAATAACTTTTGAATCCAACCAATCCATCTAACTGTAAATCAATCTTTCCATCCAGAAAATTATGAGACAAGTCCAAGTACTCCAACATACCACAACCATGAAAAGTGGGCAAATGATCACTCAATTTAAGGATCACTCAATTTGAACCTACTAAAATTTAACAACTTTAAACCATCAATATCTTTTTGACTAAGGGGTATGTTAGTAATTGTTCTTTTAAAGAACCCTTGGCTAGTTGAGGGGGATTTTTGTCCGAAAAAAAAAAAAAAAAATCATAAGAGAGTTCAGCAAATCGATAATTGTCAAGATTTTTTTTATGCAATTCGTCCTTTTTTTCTTGGTTAGTGTCACAGATATATAAACTTATACAAATCGATAATTGTCCAGATTTTTTTTATGCAATTCGCCATTTCTTTCTTGGTAAGTGTCATAGATATATAAACTTATACAAACACGACTGGGTTACTGTAGGTGTCGGGAAATATAAACATGTAGAATAATTATATAATAATATCAAATGTTGATAAACAAAGAACAGATGTAATAGATAGAATAATCTCTTGTTTTATTTCATTCTCTCCGAAAAATCCTCCTTTTACAATGGGGGTCTCTCTCCTTTTATACTACTTCCCCGAGCATGAGGTGGTATGATAACGATGACTTCGTCTTTAATCATTATCCTCGGTTGTCTTTATCTTGATCCTTGATGAATAGATCGTTCAAATCATACGAAGCAAGAGGTGGTAGTGCGGGTGTTGTGTCAGATTTTTATTGGTCTATATGGTATGCTTAGGTTTGTTCTGCCCTTTATCATTCTGGCCCAGTCCATCATTCGTATGTTCAGGTCTGATTGGGTCTGTTCAGTCTTTTTTATCCTGGCCCAGCCCATCATTTGTATGGTTGGGTCTGATTTGGGCCTGGTCACTCCTTTTATTATTTTGGGCCGTTATTTTGGCCCACAGTTACTATCTTGTAGCTTAAAATATTGTTACATTGAATACCAAAATGATGAACTGGTAATACTATTCAACTTGAGGTTAAATGTAATTTTGTTTCCTATTCAACTCTCTATATTAATACGTATTACTATATAATTTTCTTATCGATTTATGACAATTCATGAGTTCTGGTTGTTAGTTCTTTTAATTTTTTACTTATGAGTTTGTTAAAGAGTGAATTTTTTTCCCCATTTTACTTTTTTTTTTAATTAAAAAGTATTTTTATTTATTATTTATTTATTTTCTTACCATAGTTGTTAGGGCTGCAAATGAATTCAGCTATTTATGTTTGATTCTTGGAAGGCTCGACTCGAGCTTGTTTGTTAAGGGAACGACTCGAGATCTAGGTTCGTTTAGGATATGAGCCAATCTTGAACAGTATTAGACTTGATTCGTGTAGGCTCGTGAACATAAAAGCTCATATATGTTAGTGAACATAGACTTATATAGGGTTTGTGAACATGTTTATATTTAATATAAGCTTATATAAGTTTATAAACGTGTAAAGTCATGAACATGTTTTTAAATATAGACTTGTGGTAGGTTTATATGAGTTCATGAACAAGTTAAAATAATCTTAAACGCGAGTTTAAATTCAACTTCAACCACTTTTGTTATTAAACAAGTCAAATTGAATTTAATTCGAGTATTTTAAAATAATGACGAACTCAACCTTTTGAGCCTATCACCATCTCGAGCCGAGCCGAGCCGAGTCTGAGCTAACCCAACTGGCTCGATCCATCTGCAGCTCTAGCTCTAGCTCTAGCTCTAGCTCTAGAGGTGACTTGGTGCACCTTATAATTTAGGTCTGGCAAATGCAATTTTCTGGCAATTACTACAAATTTCTAAATGAAACAAAAACATAAACGAAAATAGAAAGAGTAACAAAATCAGTGGCTTATGTTCACTTGAAGCTATGCATCTATTAAACAAAATCTTCAGAGATGAATAAACAAACAGATAACAGAGATATAGTAGTGCATTATATGCCTCTGGTTTTGCCTCTGACTCCTTCAACTCAATTTCTCTCTCTCTTTCATTTTCTCAATATTGCTCACTTTCTTTCTCTTCAACACGTAAAAGAGAAAGAAGCAAAGGAAAAATTATAGAAAACAACAAGGAAATCAGATATTGAGGCAAAATGGCAATCTCATCTCTTGGAATTTCGAGGTTTCCGTCTTCTGATTTCAGTCGGGAAGTGGCTGCAAACTCACATTGCCTCAATCACTACAACCAAAAGAATCGTCATCACAGTAACAAGAACAGGAACAATCATTTATCTACTACTTCTTGTTCTTCTTCAAGTGCTTCTCAGCTCTTCGGATGCTTGGAAGAGAGATTTCGATTGAATTCTGGGTTTGTTCTCAAACAACGGAAAATGTGTCATCATCATCCCATTTTGGTTTCTCCCAAAGCCGTCTCCGATTCAACCTCTTCCCAGACCTGTCTCGAACCTGATGCTAACAGTGTACGTTGTATTTCACTATTTCTCTCTCTCTCTCTCTCTCATTCGTTTAATCATTAAATTTTCTTCTTCTGATTGTTAGGTTCTTCTTTAGTAAGTTCATTTTTCTTGTACTTATTCTCATATATATGCATTTTATGTGTCATTTTGTTTTTTGTTTTAAATACATGAAATTGGGTTGAGTCATATTGTAATTTAATTTCTTAGACAGTAGAGAGTACTCCCTTTAATTTTTGGGGAATGCAGCTTTATGTATACAGTATATTATATGATACTATAACAATAATAGGTTTACGCTCTATGGGACTTCAATTAATGCCAGTCACAAGTTCAATTATTGCACTGCCAGTCACAAGTTTCTTTTCTTTTTTTCCCTGTATAACTTGCATGCATTAATACTTGCAGGCGATTGCGTTCATCCGGAGTTTGGGAACCATCCGAGAGTCCCAAGTGGCTAGCGGGTGGGTTGATTCCTCATTACTTGAAAAAAGATGCATGCATTATTTATTGCGACTAAATATTTTGATAGATTTTCTCTATATTAATCCTGACAGGATTTAATTCATTAATCTCAAATCATATCTACATTGATGGCTACTAGCTGCCTAATCAGCACTTCAATATGCACCATAATGGATACACACATATGGACTCCATAAATTTCTCATCAATCTAATTACTTCCTGCAAAAATCAAAGCGCTAACCATGAATGAGCTGCGACCATCTGAAATCCTTTGCCAAAATAATATCAACACTTGGCATTGATCAACATATGGTTAAGGTGCACCTCTGTATTCCCCCCTCCCTCCCCTTCTCCGGAAACATCAATAGGGACGAGATACAGAACACTTACACTATTTATTAGCTAATTATTTGTTTTCACAATTGATTTTAAGTTTCCGTTAAGGTCTGGAGCTACTCAAAATTAAAAGAGGTTTGGTTTATGTCATATCCCCGTAATTAGTGTGTGCAATTGAGTAATTACCTATTTAAATAGCCTCTTTATCTTGCATTCTTCTTAGCAACCTTACAGGCAAGTTATCATCATACCAGATGCATGTCTAGTATTTGAAAAATAAAGAATTCCTAAATGCAGATGCCTAAGTTCATTTTACTGTATGTACAGCTGTGAATGTGATTGGAGGCATGACTTCAGAACAATAGCAAAATGAATTTAGTCAGTGATACTTTGGGTATTCCCTTTCAGATTTTAAGGGGGAAATCAGGAGAAATATAGGTTTGTTATAGTTCTATTTTCTAGAAAATAGTTCTCAAGAACTCAGTTATATCATTAGAAGTTAGAAAAAAAGAAGATACTAATCTAGCTAGGTACATTTTAAATAACTATTCTATTGGGTTCAAACATTGGTGCTTATACAATCTACTTTGTAGATTCTTTGTTGTGAGTGTCTATGGCTTTGATAGTTGTGGGCCATATAGCTGCTAATAAAGAAGCTATTAGTTTTCACCCTAATTAGGATGTTTTATGTTCTTTCAATAATACTTTGATTGGCACTGCAAAAATATTGACCTTTTAGACACCAGTTATAAACTTTGTTATTCTTATATTTTAGTTTATTGTTCTACTTTACCACAAGGTGGATTGAAGAACTAATATTGTCTTGTTGATCATGCAGAGTGTTCTGGGAATCATTCTTGGGGGCGGAGCTGGTACACGACTATATCCTCTTACCAAAAAAAGAGCAAAACCTGCTGTTCCTCTAGGAGCAAATTACAGGTTGATTGATATACCTGTGAGCAATTGCTTGAATAGTAACATATCAAAGATTTATGTTCTCACGCAATTCAATTCTGCGTCCCTTAACCGCCACATATCGCGAGCTTATGCAAGTAACATGGGTGGGTATAAGAATGAAGGGTTTGTTGAAGTTCTTGCTGCTCAGCAGAGCCCAGAAAACCCAAACTGGTTCCAGGTAATGAGGAAATAAAAACATCAAATTATCTTTTATCTATCAGAGTGGGTCCTTATTGAAACCTGGACTAATGTCACTAAAAGCTTGATACTAAATTCAAATGATCATGTCATATATTTCAAGCATGCATTTTTATGAACTTTATACTGTGAACTCAATCTTGTACTGTGTATTACTGATTTAGTTGTTTAGGAATAATGAGAATAATCATCCAAAATTTGATTGAACATGTTTGATTTGAATGAAGAAAATTAGTAGGCATTCATTTCTCTTTTTCTGTACATGTGCTTCCTGTATGTCCGGGAGTCATCACTTGATAGCTTCTGCCTTAGAATATACTGAGACCATAAAGCATCCTAATCAGATAATCTTATAATCTGATTTATGTGATTGATTAATGTTTCAGTTTCCTGAGTTCAATGATAAACTGCAATTGTCACCGGTCATAAGCCTGTTGTGGGTTCGAGACCCCACCTCACCACATAGAGCCGATAGCATCGTTGTGGGTACTCCACCTTGTCACATGTCAATTCTGTAAGAGTTAAATTCTTTTGAATCAGCATTATATAGAGACTCATTTCTCTCGTTTGAATAGAGGATATAGCAATTTCTTTTGGATTTCTCAGTTTAAGCAGGAGACTATATACTTTGACATTATTGATCGTTCTTTGATTCAAAGTCTCATTCCATTTCAATTGAAAAAGCAAATACTTGTACAACTGAAGTAACCAATTCATAAAATGAGTGGTCAAACTACAAATGTTGAAATGGATGTGTGGCAAAATAAAGAAAGGACAAAGTTATAAATAAACTCATTAATTGGACAGTTGATGTAGCACCAATTGGAGATAAAATGAAAGAAAAATCGATTCATATGGTTTCCTAACGAGGAAGAGTGACGTGTTCCGCATTAAAGGTAATGCTAAGGAAAAAGATAATAGTTGGGAAAAGGTTTTGTTGAGTGGGTTATATGGAAATCTGATTCAAATGACTTTTTTTTTTGAATTAAAAATTTTTGGTATCTGATTCAAGTATAACTAAGGGGAATTTGATTGCAAGCTTTAGATAAGGTATTTGGTAAAAAGATTGATTTTCTAGATATGTTTCATAGTGTACCTAATCAGTTTGGGGTACTATTTACCAGAATAAAACTTGATATAATGTGTGTGAATTTATTCTCTTGTACCTTTTTTTTTTGGTAATTATACTCCTGTACTTTAGCAACTGGATAAAACATACTTGATTTGATTATCTAACTGTGTTCAGTTTTGGAAATTTTAGGGCACAGCTGATGCTGTCCGGCAGTATCTGTGGCTGTTGGAAGAACAAGACGTTTTGGAATTTCTGGTTCTTGCTGGAGATCATTTGTACCGTATGGATTATGAGAAATTCATTCTAGCACACAGAGAAACTGAAGCTGATATAACAGTGGCTGCTCTGCCCATGGATGAAAAACGTGCCACCGCATTTGGTCTTATGAAGATTGATGAGGAAGGGCGGATAATTGAATTTTCAGAGAAGCCAAAAGGAGAGCAACTGAAAGCAATGAGGGTACACATTGGAAGAAATTTATAGTTTCATTGCTTGATTTTTTTTTTAACATATATGATTGTTCTGTCCTTAAATTGTTAAATAATGCGGCTGATGTTTTTCCTTCCCCCCCTCCTCTTTTGTTTTCTGTTACATTTTCATCTCAGGTTGATACAACCATTCTAGGTCTCGATGATGAGAGAGCGAAGGAGATGCCTTATATTGCAAGTATGGGCATATATGTTTTCAGTAAAGATGTGATGTTGAATTTACTTCGAGAGAAATTCCCTAGAGCCAATGATTTTGGAAGTGAAGTTATTCCAGGTGCAACTTCAATTGGAATGAGGGTAAGCCATGTTATAGATGGTATTGTTATGGTTGTTTTGAGATGTTTTCATTTGGGCTTGTACTGTCCTGTACAACATTGTACAACATAAAAGGAGTTTCATTCAATGGATCCATGAGCCACTTGCCATATAGTGCAATTTCCCAAAAACATGATGAAACAATTCTCTTTTATACTTCTTTCTGAGTTGCAATTAATTTTGGCTAGGAAGGATGTTTTGTAGTTGGGCCTAATAAAACTATATTATGTTTTCATGTGATTTTGACTCAATTAATAAACACAATAAACATATCAATATATTATCCGACTAATGTACACAGTGTGCATTATCAGCAGTTTCATACAAGGTACTAAATGTGACTTGAATAGTTTAATTCTCTAGGAAATTTTATACTCATCTTGATAAAAATTACTTTAGGCCTTCGGAAATTGGATCTGTCCATTTCAGTCTCCATAGAATTTGAATGCATAACTAATCTTGTATATGGAATTTTAACCATAAAGATGGTGAAATTTTGGAACATAGTTATATCATGGAATCTTAGAGGGTGTTCTTTTGAATGGGTATTTACAGACTTGTGTAAAGCACTTTGGGCTGATAGCAAGTGTCAAAATGTCGAATTACATAATACAATTTGTTTCATGTTCATTGAGATTGCTTATATGCAGCCCCTTACTAACTGAAGAAAAAAGGATATAACATTTCTTGTTGTAAATTCCAAGATTTATTTATCCTTCCTATGCATTGACATTGTAAAGATTCTCAAAGCTATATTTTTGTTTCATACTTCAGGTGCAAGCCTACTTGTATGATGGTTACTGGGAAGACATTGGTACCATAGAAGCTTTTTATCATGCAAATTTAGGGATCACTAAGAAGCCAGTGCCAGATTTCAGGTCAGTTGTTTTGATAAAACAGTAGCAAGAGAATCAAACATTTTTTTTTTCGGACATCATCTTAACGTGGCTTGCATTTGTATGACTTGATCTTCTGATGCAGTTTTTATGATCGTTCTTCTCCAATATACACACAACCCAGATACTTGCCGCCTTCCAAAATGCTTGATGCTGATGTTACAGACAGTGTAATTGGCGAGGGTTGCGTAATCAAGGTAGGTTCCTTTGAAGTGGGTTTCTTACGTCTGTAGTTTGACCGTTGCACTGAATTAAGTCTGTTTAGGACTCCAATATCTCAACACTAACATTTATTGTTTTCCATGCAAGTGTAACTTAAGTGCGATAAGCACAAAGCTATGCCAAATTCTCTACCATGAGTCTTGATGCCCTTCTTTGAATTTACACTTCAAGTAGGATCTTACTAAACACGATAGGTTGATATGGATTATGATACGAATTTGATTGAGGTTGGACAATTTGGATGGTGATGGTAGCTATATTTGAGAATTAGCTCAGATAGTAGACCTACTGACTCTTCTTCTCCATGCAGAACTGCAAGATTCACCACTCTGTTATTGGTCTAAGATCTTGCATCTCTGAGGGTGCAATCATTGAAGACAGTTTACTGATGGGGGCTGATTACTACGAGGTAATTATCTCTAGAAAGTTGAATGATTAGTTATTTGGAGCATGAATGTAATATGATGTGTCTATGCTTGCTGCAAAAGAACTTCTAATTTGAAAATTGTGTATCCCCCCATCATTTCACAACCCACCACACCCCCCCCCCCCCCTCAAAAAAAGTAAATGTTCAGTTATTGATGATCATGTTGTTATTGCCTCCTGCACCAGACTGATGCAGACAGAAGGCTTTTAGCAGCAAAAGGTAGTATTCCAATTGGCATTGGCAAGAATTGTCACATCAAAAGAGCAATAATTGACAAAAATGCTCGGATTGGAGACAATGTGAAGGTTGTGTTTTTTAATTTTATCTTTCTTCTCTCCGTCAATTTTTTCGTTTACTTTGAATTGTAGTTTGCTAAGTTTTTGATATATATCTGGTTTCAGAATAAATAATAACTATATTCAAGATGGTAATGATCCAAAGGACTTGAGTTCAAAGAAAAAATAAAACACAAGGCCATAAGCAAAATGCTTGTTGTAGTGTAATCAATAAATAAAGGAGAAGCCATAATGATCGGACCTCACTTGATAGGGCATGGCCTAGAATATACAATGTTTTGTCAATTTTCTGTGAACTATATATGTATATTTTTATATAATATCACATTATATATCATATATTTTGAAAGAAGTACCCGGAGATGGAGTTTTGTATCATCCTTTCTAGCATCTTTCATCATATCTCCAGCACTTGTGATGGAACGTGGTATATATAATTAATAATCAAACAATACAATGTATATATATTAAAACTCTTGAGGTTCGAGAAGGGAGGTTAAAGCTAGTTGAGATTGATCTAATTATGTATTAGGGTTTATGAGAGGAGAAGAAGAAGAAGAAAAGACGGAGAAGAAAAGTCTTTGTATATTATTGTTGTATATCTCTCATACCTAAATACAAAACCTTTTATACTCTCTTCAATAATAAAGAAATATAACAAGAAGACAAAAACACCCTTAGTAACCCAAACTCTCTAACACTCCCCCTCAAGCTGGAGCATACAGATTGAACATGCCCAGCTTGAAACACAACCTCTGAAAGGCACCACGTGCCAATGGTTTCGTAAAAATATCCCCCAGCTGATCATCGGAACAAATATAGGGGGTAACAATATGCTTCTGCATCAACAGATCACGAATGAAATGACAATCAACCTCAATATGTTTGGTGCGCTCGTGAAAAACAGGATTACTAGCAATAAAAATGGCCGCTTGGTTATCACAGTGCATAGGCATAGGAGCAGGAACTGCAACACCCATCTCCCGAAGAAGAGAACGAACCCACAACATCTCAGAAGCAGTGTGAGCCATAGCACGATACTCAGCCTCAGCACTAGAACGAGCAACAACAGTTTGCTTTTTACTGCGCCAAGTAACAAGATTACCACCAACGAACGTGCAATATCCAGACGTAGACCGTCTATCAGAGCGACTACCTGCCCAATCAGCATCACTAAAATCTGTCACAGAGATGGAGGAAGAGGGTTTATACAACAAACCATTCCCAGGAGCACCTTTCAGATAACGCAAAATACGACAAAGAGCCTCGAAGTGGGGATGACGAGGAGCATGCATAAACTGACTAACCACACTAACAGTATAGGTGATATCAGGACGAGTAACAGTGAGATAAATCAATTTCCCAACCAAACGACGATAGCGTCCAACATCAGTAAATAATTCCCCCTGTTCACCATCCAGTTTAACGGTAGAGTCCATAGGAGTATCAATAGGTCTAGCCCCTAACATACCAGTCTCAGATAAAAGGTCAAGCACATATTTACGTTGAGAGAGAGAGATACCTTGAGCAGACCGGGCAACTTCAATACCAAGAAAGTAGCGTAAGACACCCAAGTCTTTGGTATGGAACTGTTGACCCAAATGTCGTTTCAAGGCTGCAATACCGATAGAGTCACTACCAGAGATGATAATATCATCAACATAAACAATTAACACAATAATGGCAGCAGAAGAGCGACGAATAAAGACAGAATGGTCAGAAGTGGAACGCTGAAACCCAAAGGCAATGACCACAGCACTGAATCTATCAAACCAAGCACGTGGAGACTGCTTCAAACCATAAAGAGCCTTGCGCAGTCTACAAACAAGGTGCTCAGAGCCAGCAACAACATAACCAGGAGGTTGGGCCATGTACACTTCCTCTTGGAGATCACCATGAAGAAATGCATTCTTTATATCAAGCTGATATAAAGGCCAAGAACAACAAACGGCGACAGAAAGAAGGACTCGGACGGAATTAAGGCGAGCAACAGGAGAGAAGGTCTCTAAGTAATCCACTCCATACGTCTGTGTATATCCTTTGGCAACCAACCGTGCCTTAAGACGCTCAACAGAACCATCAGGAAGATATTTAACTGTATAGACCCATCGACACCCAACAGTTTGTTTTCCTGAAGGAAGACCAGTAAGCTCCCAAGTCTGATTCTTGTGAAGGGCACTCATTTCCTCATCCATAGCGTGTTTCCATCCAGGCATAGAGATAGCATGCTGATAAGAGGAAGGAACAGAAATAGAGGACAGGGTAAAAGCAAAAGTGTGCAAAGAGGAAGAAATACGATCATAGGACACAAAGTTAGAAATAGGATGCTGAGTACAAGTACGCTTACCACGACGTAGAGCAATGGGCAAATCATCAGTAGAAGAAGTGAGTAAGGGAGGATCAGGAACCTCTGGTGAAGAAGATGTGGTGTCCGGACCAAAGGAAACAACGGGCCGAGATTTAGATCGCTGATAAACCTACATCAAAAGACTAGATGTCCGTATGGACTACATCAAAAGACTCAGTCTGACGACTATGACTACGACTCGGAAACGAACTACGGTGATGCTTGCCTAACTGACAAGCTTCACATTCTAAAACAGACACATGACTCAACCCTGGAATAGATAATCGTAGTTTTGCCAATGATGGATGGCCCAAACGAAAATGCCACTGAAGAGGAGAGACTGTAGCACTCAAAGCCGACGACTCGACCAAAGAAGGTTCATCAGAATCCAAATAATACAGGCCGTTTTTCTCATGCCCCGAACCAATCATCTTCTTCGTTCGGAGGTCCTGAAATACACAAGCAGTAGGAGAAAAGGTTATAGAACATTGTAAGGCTTTAGTCAATTGACTCACAGAAAGTAAATTAAAAGGAAACTTGGGAACATATAGACTGGATGATAAAGACAATGAAGTAGTGGGATGAAGGAATCCTTTCCCAAGAACAGGCCTAGAAGAACCATCAGCTAGAACAATGTGATGGTTAATCGGTTTTAAAGCAGAGAAAAGAGATGAGTTACCAGACATATGTGAGCTCGCTCCAGAATCAATGACCCAAGAAGGGGATTGAGCCACACATGTAATATTACCTGAATTGGCTAAGGTAGCAATAGATGGAAGAGCATTGGAGGTGGATGAAAGAGCAGTTTGTAGTTTCTGAATCAACTTGCTAAGTTGAGTAGTGAGTGCATCCCGAGAACCAGAATCAGAAGCTACATGTCCACGAGTTGTACTAGATTGCAGTGGTTGTGAAATACTCTCAGTGACCTAATGCACATAATCTGGCTTCCCATATTTCATCCAACAATAAGGTTCAGTATGATTGGTACCACCACAATGATCACACTTCCTGTCACCACGTCCACTAGAACGACCACCACCACGAAAACTACCACGAAAGCCACGACTGCCACGACCACCACGAAAGCTACCACGAGAATTACCACGACCACCGCCGCTAGAGACTAAGGCAGACGACGCAGAAGGAGGCACAATGGAGTGTTGCCCTAAGGAAGACCTCAATAAGCGAGAATATGCATTAGCAGCAGTGGGCAATTTCTCGCTAGCAAGAATCTGATCTTTAAAGCCACGAAGATCAGAGTCCAAACCAGACAACAATGAAGCAATCATAAACTCTTCCCAATGGCGCTTCTGTTGTTCTAAATCAGTGGTAAACGGACGATACTGCAATAATTGATCCCACAAATTCTTAAGCATGCTGTAATACTCGGACAAAGATTTCCCAGACTGCCTAGAAGCAAAAATCTTCTCATACAACTCATACACCCGAGAGACATTACTCTGTTGCGAAAAAGATTCGGCAAGAGACTCCTAAATCTTCTTAGAGGAATCGCAAAAAGCAACAGTAGAGGCAATATTGGATTCCATGCTGTGCCACAACCATCCCATAACAATGGAATCCTCACAAATCCAATCCTCATGTTTCTTTGTGTCTGCAGGAATTTCTTCTGTTAAATACTTAATTTTCTTTCGCCCACGAAGGAAAACTTGCACAGCATGAGCCCAAGCAAGGTAATTAAGACCATTCAATTTTTCTGAGGTAATAGACCGAGGCATATCATCAGTCTTGACAGGTTGTGGTTGATTATCAGCCATGATTATATGTCAAATTCACTCAAAAAGAACAATGGAAATAAAGAAAACAAAGTTGAACCAAAAAAAAAAAAAAAATGAGTTAAAGGAGCATATAGGAATCAGATTTGATCAAAGAGACAAGGGATCATCTAATTTGGTCATGCCCAAGTCCCCACAACCTCTGCAGCAGCCAGACCAGCCATGGAACAGCAGCATACGCAAGGAACAGAAGCTTCACGCTACAGCCGAGCCTTCAAATTGACCAAAAGCACTTCAAAAAACATTCAAGGAACCAACAACCACCACACGAGCCTTTGCTAGGGCTAGGCGACACCCTCTGGAGGAATCCAAACCAACAAAATCCACCGGAAAGCCTTCAAATCACAGATCGCAAAAAACGAAACCCAAACTCTGAAAAAGTTTCGAAAATTCAAAACTCCTATCAATCTGCTTCAAATCATGAAACAAACACCACCATAATTCTTGGAAAATTCAGGCGAACCAGATTGCATGGTTTTCGACCTGTAAATGATGACGTCATCATGACGTCAGCACCTGTATGCTGACGTCACTCCTCTCTGATGTTGGCCAAGTGAATAGGAATGAATTCTAGGTCTTGATCCCGCTCTGATACCAAGTTGAGATTGATCTAATTATGTATTAGGGTTTATGAGAGGAGAAGAAGAAGAAGAAAAGACGGAGAAGAAAAGTCTTTGTATATTATTGTTGTATATCTCTCATACCTAAATACAAAACCTTTTATACTCTCTTCAATAATAAAGAAATATAACAAGAAGACAAAAACACCCTTAGTAACCCAAACTCTCTAACAAAGCTCATGGTATATTGTCGTTAACCCACTGAAATTAATAATTCAACATGATAAAAATGCTTATTTATCACTTTATGTGGTTGTCTGTTGAATCTTACTCAAAACCCAAGTCATTGGTAGGGAGTTGAAATAATGATTTTTGAAATAATAAACGATTTTTGACATCTGACCTTTTTTTTCTTAAACTAACATGATTCAGATAGTTTAACAATAGTGTTCAGCAAGTCTGCAGATTAAATGATCTAATATCTTCAGGCTCAATGGTTCTTGGGTTGCTCATTGTCCCAAGTTATTGCTAGTCTCCACTCAGCATGTGCTCTGTCCGCAAAGATAATGTAGCTAGAGAGAACAGCTTGGTGACTGCATTGGGCCAATTATCACCTTACCTAGCATCTTCCCCAATGCTAGTTAATGAGACAGATAGAAAAAATTGGAAAAAAAGAAAAGAAGTATTAGGTGCTGTTTTCTAGGAGCCTCTTAATTTGATTATAATTCCCTTACCTGCTATATTTGATGCACACTAAGCACCCAATAGACATGCATGTTTGACAGTAGGGATCCCAATTTTGAGATTTTCTTCACATCACAAGAAGATATATGATATGAATGTAAGATTAATTGGTTCTATGGCCAATTATTGTTGTTGCAGATCATTAACAGCGACAACGTGCAAGAAACAGCAAGAGAAACAGATGGGTACTTCATCAAGAGCGGGATTGTTACTGTAATTAAAGATGCTTTGATTCCCAGTGGAACGGTCATTTGAGACTCGGATCATTATGTTCAGTTGAAACTGGGATAATTGTGCAGAAATCTGTTTAAACGCTTCTTTCTTGATCTTCAAATAAGAAGGTAGGATATCAAATTTATTATGTTTTTACCATGGCTTTATAATATTAGAGGGCTTGTTATGATACTTGCAACTGGATTTCAAAAAAGCTGAGAGGACCATCTATGCCAGTCATGAGAGCATTTTCATGACAATCTCAAGAATCTTCTATGGAGCAAGAAGCAGCTGCAACACAATGCTTATAGTCATTTACACAACTCTGTTAGGGTGTTGATTCCTCTTGTCTACATTAATGGCTTAGGAATCCCATCTTGGGCATCTGCACAGAAGTCCCTTTCTCCCCATAAGACCTCTGTGAGTTGATAGTCTGCAAGTCCCACCTACTGGAATTGGATGTAGTATGCTATAAGGGAGTGTCTGGGGCTAGTGTGTTTCCACATATAAGTTGGGGGCTTGGGATTCTGATTCCTAACTAAGCCTTTATCAGACAACACACACAGTCTAACGTGTTACAACACTAGATTGCGGTCCTAGGCTCCTAGCCTGTTTCCATATGTAAGCGGGGCTTGGATTTAGATTGTTGTAGCATTTCGCGGTGTTACGGTGTGTGGTTATCTAATAAATGTTTTGACAACAATTCTAGAAGAGAGTTTTGTTGGGAAAAGCCTTGTTCCCATGCTAAAGTGCCGTTTGGGGTTTCTGTTAGACTGGAAAAAATACTTGTCAGTAGAGCTGTCAAAAAATTGCTGTTGGTAAAAAAAATTTCTTAGGTGTTTGGTAATACATTGTACAAAGTACTTTCTATTTTAAATATGTTTGGTAACAATTTTTTTTAAAAAATATATATATTGCTAATTTTACAATAATGCCTTTTAATAAAATGTTATTATACTTGATGATAACTTCATAAAAGAAAGGGTAATGCTACTCAGGCAGAATTCTTAGACAGAATTCGTAGGCAGAAACATTTACATTCATTAGATGTATGTGATAGGCCCCACCACATACACTCACTACATGTATTCAATGGATGTAAATATTTTTGCTTACGAATTCTGCCTGAGTAGCATTATCCTAAAAGAAATAGTGAAATTGTCTTTAAAAAAAAAAGATAAAATTGTTTAAGGAAAAATAGTTACCTAATATATAAAACTTCTAATTTAAACGCAGTTTTAAAAGTTATAAATCTTAACTTCATTCAAAAGTTCTACCAAACTAAAATTAATAACTATTAAAAGCGTTTCTGATGATTATCAAACACATCTAATCGCAAAATTTTAAAATAAAAGTACTTTTTAGCTGTTGAAAAACAATTCCAAACAGGCTCTAAAGACAAATCTCAGTGATCCATTAGGCCATAGTTATGTTGATTCAACTCTTCAATTAGACAGATCTCATTGGAAATCCGAGGGAGCAATGGTCCCCCAAAATGACCTTTCTCTTCTGGTCGATAAGATTAATGACAAGCAAGGAATATACATTGTCCTTGATATGCAAAAGATATGGCATGCTACCATTTGAGCAAAGCAAGAGATTGATGTCCAAAGAAGTTCTTTTTTAAATAAAAATAAAAATAAAACAAAAAACAAATCTCCAAGTTAACTGTAGTAACCGACAAACCATTGCTTCTCCTTGTCCTCTTGCCTTCGTAGGATTTCCCAGCCAGACAGTGATTCTAGGATTTTTCTTTTTTTAATATTGTTTTAAATACTTCGTTTTCTTTCTTTTAGTTTCATTCACATTTACAATCTTGTGATGATTATTATTTCACATAGCTAACTTGTATAGTAACTATGAAAGACCAAAATTTGTTTTTTTCTCTTTTGTTAAGAGAACGTAATTTTTGACCACAACCTCTCTTGTTAATATGTAAATACTACTTTTGATGTTAAATTACTATTACTATTACTATTACTATTACAAAGAAAAACTATTTCGACTTATTTCCCAACCTGTGGAAGAAATTTTTATCCATTTGATGAATTGAATGAGATCCTGATCTCATCAATTTCATAAAATGAATAAAAATCTCTTTGACTACACAACATGTAGGAGTGTAAATGAATCAAGTTAAGCTTGAGTCTGTTTTAACTGAACTCACTGGTTCGTAGACTCACCTTAGAATCGTGATGAGTTCGAAAAGTTAAGCCCGTGCCTGCCAAGCTGTTCAACTTCAACTCGTTAAATAACAAAAGTCGCCCGGGCTAGATTTGAACTCATGTTCAAAATTATTTTGCCTTATATGAATTTGTACGAGTTTACACAAACTTATGTTCATGAGTTTACGTCCATGAACCTAAATAAATTTATGTTTATGAACGCGTTCATAAGTTTTATACAAGTTTATGTTTACGAACATATACAAGTTTACAGAAATTTATGTACACGAGCTGAGTTCAATCCTGTTTAGAATCGGCTTGCTTTCTAAACCAACTTAAAAATTGAAGAGTTGAGCATAAGCCCCTAGAAATTATAAACCTAGGAACACGATTTTTTAAAATCGATTAGAATATAATTATTAAAAAAAAAAAAAAGGGGACAAATGTTATAGAATTAACTTTTATTTTCATGACAAGTATTAGTGGCTAGCATTAACAGTTTTGGGTACGAAGAGTTGAGCATAAGCCTGCCACACACATTGGATAAGGAGCTTTATCTACTCGAGCTACTTGCGATCTTTTGAAAATAAATAACTTAATAGGCAATAGTTTCATTACTAAAAACAAATCCGACGAGACCGACAAAAATTCACCGTAGTTACGGAATAATCACTGACCGACACATTGCTGAAATGACCGACACACAACTGATAGTGACAAAAGACCGACACATAGCTGACAGTGATAGCGGCTCCTTCACAAAAAAAGCAAAAAAACAAACATCAAAACAACGCTGTAACTTGTAATGTTATAAGAGACCCAGACCCACCATATCATGCACGTGAATTCTTATTATTATATAGGAATATATATATATATATATATACACACATGATATATGTATAATATTATGGCTAGCAAGAATGTTGGATGTTTCTGGATTCTGGACTGTAAAGTAGCAAATACTTGCTTTGTATTGTATAAATGTATTTATGGAGCTAATCAATAATTAATAAAATCGGAGAAGTAGCACCCACCCACCCACCATGTGATTTAACAACCTAACCACAGCTGTTGAGAACAACAGCCTAGCTGTGGCAAAGCTGGGCCACAACTACGATCATGTGAATCTCTCCCTCTCAGTTAGTAAAAAGGTAAAAGTGGTGGTCTATGCCCAACAAACAAAGGCGCATTTTCCATTGATGGTGTCCTCTAAGTCAGTAAGCTGATGCTTTTGCGGGTCCGTGCTTTCTATCGTCACACTCTTTGCATCACATAAACTTCTTCACTTCTAATAATAAAAAGTCGTTCAAGTCTAGTAGAGACGTTTGGGTGGACAAATTTTTAGGTGAATCAGGACCATGTAATGCCGATAAAAAATTATGGAATCAAAAAATTAAGTAAAACTAAGATATCTGCTTGTATAACTTCTTTTGATTGGTTGAGATCACGTAATCTCAAATTATTTAATCATTTTTTCACCGTGTGAGTTTCTTACCGGACACTCACTTGGGAGGCTATTTCTAGTATTCTACAAAGCGTACCTACCAATAGTAACTTAAGTATTTAATTTGATGAGTCTCGCATTGCATTCCCAACTGTCGGTGGGGGCAACCATTGCGAGACACAACTTTGAGTAGGTTGCTAGAGTTTCTGTCTATTTAATGAAAGTAAATATTGTCCATTTGAATAGCTTTCTTGGAAAGCTATTGATACATTTAGACCAGTCGTTGTATAAATAGAAGGCTCACCAATAAATGAAGTGTAAATACCACTTATACCCTTATAATTTAGACAATATTTTGACTAGATCATCTCTAGTTTCAATAATTTAGACTACACCCCTTTAATTTTGGAATCATATATCAATTTGTCCCATCCGTTAGTGTAACATTAGCAGACAAACGGAATCTGTTGATGTTAGCAGCTATAAAGTGTGTGAATGGTCCTTTCTGCCCTTCTAATGCATAAAATGACATATTTGACCTCATTAAGTCATGCACAATTATAAAACTATCCTTATCAACCAACCACACTCTCTATTCCTATATATATATGAGCAATAATTTCTTATTCACCGATGAATAAGAAATTTTATATACACCAAGCACAGTAACCATTGGATATGATCTAAGTGTAAAAAAAGTAATTTTTCAAAATCATTGCAATCATATTCTAAGGTTATCATACATGGTGTGAAAGAATTTCTTGTTCACCGGTGAGCAAAAGATCATTTCTATATATATATATATATATATATATATATATATATTCCTATCTCATCACTCTCTCTCTTATCACCCTCTCTCTCTCTTCTTTTCTTTTTCCCTTTCTCTCTCTCTTTACACCAGTCGTCCCCTCTCTCTCTTCTTTACTCTTTCATTCTCTCTCTTTACAGCTCACCCTCACCGGCTACCTCTATTCTAATAATCACTCTCTCTACAATTCTTAATAATGGCGGACAGTGGAGTTTAGTGGTCGGGACAGCCATAGGCATGGAGCTCCAGTATAGTGAAAGGTGATGGGGGACTGAACGGTGGCAGACCTGTTTGACAAGGAAGAAATGGGTCTTCGATAATGGTTCCCAGAGGTGTTGATGCATGGGTCGGCTTATAGAGAAGAAAGGGGGGACTACGAAGCCAAATTGGATTTTCAAAAATGTCAGCAATCTAGTTGCAGACTATGGTATACTTGATTTGGGATTTGAAGGTTACCCCAGTTATAGGCCATGGTGAGTCTATTCTGGCGATGGCGGTGGACCTCAGTGGAGGTTGTTTATGGGAGAAGGAACAACCATGGAGACTTTGGTGGTGAAGCTTCGGTTGTGCTTCAATGGGTTTTCGTTCCTGTATGGCTTTGCTAGAGGATGAAGATGGAGGAAACCCAAATTAGTGGTGTGCTGTGGACCGAGCTCGACAGTGAAGAGAGAGATGGAAAGAGAAGAAGAAGAAAAGAAAGAG
Source organism: Cornus controversa (assembly GCA_026545225.1). Lineage (NCBI taxonomy): Eukaryota > Viridiplantae > Streptophyta > Magnoliopsida > Cornales > Cornaceae > Cornus > Cornus controversa. Next base: position 48,521,087 of record CM048849.1, read on the forward strand.
AGAGGGGGCAATTCAGTCTTTTAACATTACTAATTTTATTAATTAAATATATTAATCAGGAGTAAATTTATAAAATCACCAAAAACCGTTAGCAAGACTAACGGCCGTTAGTAACAAGGGGTGTAATCAAAATTATTGAAATTAGATATCTAATCAGAATATTGCCTAAATTGAAATGGTGTAAGTTGCATTTACCCATAAATGAAAAAGAAAGGGGAAAAAACAAGATCCGTGCATGCTTATCAATTTCACAATCCACTCATGTGATTAAACCAACACAATAGGATATATATATATATATATATATATATATATAATCTCTTATTCACTGGTGAGTAAGAAATTCTTTTACACCATGTATGGTAACCATTAAATATAATTGCAATAATTTTTGAAAGTTACTTTTTTTACACTTAGATCATATTCAATGGTTACTATACTTGGTGTGCAAAAATTCTTTTGCTCACGGTGAGTAAGAGATCATTACTCGTACAAAAATGATTTCTTGCTCACTGGTAAGTAAGAAATTGTTTCACACCATGTATGATAACTGATTGCAATGATTTTTAAAAATTACTTTTTTACACTTTAATCATATCTAACGGTTACTATGCTTGATGTGCAAATTTTTTTTTGCTTACATGTAAGTAAGAGATCATTACTCTCTCTATATATATACATATATAAAATGATATGGTAACTCTTTCACATGCTGTTTTCACTAATATCTGTGAAACAATCCTCTCTTCTGTCTATATCAAATCAATTCAGTATTGTAAACTATTCATTTTCATTTTCATTTCTGATTTCCTACTTTTAAAAAACAAAACAAAAATAATTATTTTAACTAAGATGAGATTTAGAACCAATAACTAACCCAACACATGCCCATCTGTATACCACCTGAGACCAAGGAAACAAAAACGCAGTCTTCCCATAAGAATTAACAAACGAAAGTTTCTAAAATTGGAAATTTTTTGGCAGTTCAAATGCTAAGATTATGGACCAGACGAATACCAAATAATTATAATATATCAATTATTTCTCACATACAAAATCTCAAAGTACGTAGCAATGATTCTCTTGCAATGAATCAACAGTCCACATTGTGATTCATTTCTAGATTCAAAGATTTTTTTCATTATCAATGTATGTCCTGCCTACGAGGGATTGTTCAGAGGGTTCTAGATTCAAAGATACAATTGGGGGAAAATGAAAAAAAAAAACAAAAAAAGAACTGCAAAACAAGAGGGAAAAAAAAAAATTATACTTCGTAGAATCTGCAATTACTGGTGCAAGGATACCGAAAGAGGAGCTGCAGCGACAAAGTGAATCTAAAAAAAAAATCATATACATGACCTCGAGGAGATGACATACAGCTTAATGAATTATAGCCAAAAAAACTAGTTCCCAATCGTGTACATGTACATCTGCACTTCAGCGTATCTGTAACAGAGATCGCAACTGCCGATAATTAATATATAACACTAATCATGGCTTCAAAAATCTACAATGCTCTCAGAAAAAAAAACTACAAGACAATGTAAAGCGGAAAAATAACTAAAAAGCTTTTAATTTGACAAAAATTAAAAAGCAACAGAAAAAAAGAAAATATGGTGAAGAGTAGCACTGACCTGTAAAAATAAATGTCAAAATGGCACTGGTAGGATAATTATGCTCTATAGATTCCACGGGGGCCATTTTACGGATTAATGTTGCACTCCCGCAAATACAACTGTTCATAATCAACATATTTTGCCCAGTAGCTTCGAAACTTGGGTATGCCTATCTCAAGCCACGGTTTCAAGTTGCCATTGTAGTGTATGACAGCTGCTCTTTCGATATCCTTCTGGCTGACAGTTGGGTTGTACCCTAGGCCCAGTACATGCCAAGTCCGATCAAGGGAATAAGTGCGTTTCCAAAATGTTATTAGACCAGGTGGCAGGGTCCCCAATTTCCACAACTGTCTGTCATGATTCTGCATGCGAAACAAGTTTTGCTTCAGAATTGTCAACAAGATTAAAAACTTGGAGTCAAATTTTCAGGCATTAACCCCCACACCCCCGTGGCAAGATAAAAAAAAAATGCCACCTCCCAGATGATACCTTTAATGCTGTAATGTAGTAATACTAAACTTGTCATTTCAAAATAAAATAAGAATACGCGAGTCAAATTTGAACCTAGAATAAGTGAAGGGAGGAAATATGATTATACAGCTAACTTCAAATGATGGGAGAACCTGTAGTTAGGTAAAATTGACTAATGTTTATATAGTGTTGCACTGCATGACGGATGTGCAGCTTAAGGCTTCAGTTTTACTATTCATCCGCATGATTTTAGGGATTCATTTCATTTAGTGCTTATAATAAAATTCATATAATTAAGTCGGACAAGAGAATTGTCTATCCAAAAATAGCCTGCCAAATATATCTTACCAGTTTCTGCCATGAGTGGTACACGTCCGTGATATTTTGCCTCTTCCATTCCTCCAAATCAAAGATATTCATTCCAAATGCCCATCCACAAGCACGGGGTTCAAATTGTTTTGAAATGAGAGGATTTGAAAAGTTGAGATAACGATCAAACCGATGGAAGCTTTCTCCACAAGTCTCGACCACACCAATCACTTTCTCATGCAGATCAAGGGACCAGAGAGCACTGAGATCCTTCTGCACCACTATATCATCATCTAAGAACAATACTTTATTGAGCTTTGGGAAGATCTCTGGCAGGTAAAACCGGAGATGATTCATGACTGAGAGGTACTTCGGATTCCGAAATTTCAAATTTGAATCAGAATCAGCACGACGAGACCTAAAGTAATAATCTATCATGGATGGAGAACCCAACTGCTTGAGAACCGGACTATAACTTGAATTTAACCAAGTAAATTCTTCAACATTCTGCACCTCTATCGTGGCTTTGCCTGGTGAGTTTGCCAGAAACCACATTCTCATTGCTGCGTAGTTGAGCCTATCAGTAACAATGTGGAAAACATGCTTTGAAGGATCCTGTCAAGAACAACATGCAATGTTAACATAATTTTTTTTTAAGATATCAACCACAAGCAAATCTTTCAGATGTTGACATTAACTGATCAATACCCAACTTGTTAGCTTATAAAATGAAGGAATAGAGTCTTTACAACGACCATTAAATATTGTCTTTCAACATTCAGCAAACGTAATCAGCAGGTGACAATTTCATTGATAAACAGATCATACCTTGGCATGGGAAACCGTTGAGTTTACAACAACTGCTGCTGCCAATATGTTATCTGAGAATAGTGCATAGTGGTATAGACTGGGGTCTTCTAGTTTATCTTGGTTCGGGAAGTGCTGTTCAGATGAATTCAAGTTGAAGTACTCGGTTGAAAGGCGCAAAGGAAGACAATGAAGACCTTTAGGAAGCGTTTTAGCAGTTAAATGTGTCAAAAACACAGTCTGCTTCTTGTGGACTCGCAGCTGCTCTTCTGCAGAGTGAAGCATAGCACGGAGCTTCTTTATGACAGCAGTACAGTCGTCTTGAATTTGCTTGCCTTTTGCTAATGTTTGCTCCATCGCCCTCAATTTCTCATAGGCACTGCATTTAAATTGAGAACCACACTTATTGATCATTTAAAAAAAAAAAGAATAAGAAAAGAAAAAAGAAAATTGGATGCAAAACTTGAAGCAGAAGGGATGTTACATTGCTGCATTCTGAACAAAGAACATAACAAGAATATCAATTAGCCATTCGATAAGTTAGATTATCTTACAAAAGATAGCAACAATAATATATCTAAAGGAAAGACTTACTTTCTTGGTAGGTCAGAATCCTTGCTTGCATCTCCAAGTGCTCGTTGAACTTCCTTCATCCGTAGTCGGAGCTCCCTTATAAAGTGAGCATTGTTTCTTGTAGCAGCAAGGGAAAGGAATACCTTTCCCCTAATAAGCTGATCTTTAAGTTGCCGAACACGAGCATCTGGAAAAACTGTTTGGTCATTCTGTTTGTCGGTTTTAGTCCTTATAGGTTCCTTGATGCCAACTTTCACAGAGGTTCGAGCAGATTGTTGGTCGTGTTTTATTTCCTGGAACCAAAGGGACAACCAAAGAAAAGAAAAAAATTAAATCCAAAATGTGAATATGGTTGAATCCTTGAAGCAGAGTCAAAAGTTCAGCAATAGATGTGTGGTCAAAGATCAAACTGGAATAAAGCTATAAATTTTTTGACAATAACGCTGTTTCTACCAAGGTATTTTATTATTATCAAATGTCTGCAACTATAAGTTTGCCTAATGGTAAATCAAATGGTCAAACACGAAAATATTTTTGATGGTCAAGCATTAACTGAGGAATTATGTTTGCACAATGCTAATTTTCTTGAAATAGTACATCAACTGTTTTTTTAAAACTAACATGGTCGTTACAATTACTAGTCCAATATCCCAGTTCAAAAAGTCTGCAGAAACCTTCAAAGTAGAGAAAGGCAACTAAGCAGCCAAGTCAGATCAGCTATAGTGAACCACTCCAACGGAGTGGTTTGACCCTCACAGGATGACCATTTCCAACACCAAAAGAAAATAGCTATTACAACAGAATTCACTAGAAACAGATTGCAAAAAATCCCTGAAACAAACAACAAACTCAACCATGTACCATCCAAATCTTTCATCATATAACTATATTCAGAAGCCCGAAAAAATCCACAAATGTATTTCAGACCCAAAAATGGAGCTACGATATGACTTTTAATGCTGGCTACTCCTCAAGAGGCGTGAAATTGACAGAGGAAAAAAACAAATAGGAATAATAACAAGAACAACAAAACAGCATAGGCATTATTTACCACGTTCTTAGTGGCAACATCAGATTTCTGCTGAGATGCCCTTGATTTCACTTCTTTCTCCTTGTCCATTTGATTTTCCCCGCCTTCCTTTTTACCTGTTGGTTCAGCTTTCTGAGAGAGGTTGTCACCCTGATTTGCTTCATGAACTCCATCTGTCACTTGCTTTATGGGGTTTTCCTCTACAGGATGGTTATCTCCACTGGTTTGTTGCTCCATTGATTCTGGTAATTGCAATTATAAATAATTGGCAAACAAAAAGCATAAGAATTGAAGGAAAAATAAACAGAAAGGCCTTTGACCCCAAATTCTTTAACTCCCAGAAACCAATCCCATATTTCTAGAGCAAATAAGACATCATCTGAAATCAAATCAATTCAAGGCTAGGAAAAGCAAACCAACCTTCAGTGAGTTGTCTAGTTTTGTGGTAGTTCTCTCCGGTGGAACCATCGGAATCCGAAAGAGATGTGGTAGAATTCTCCAAATAAACAATCCCCAGTGGTTCTTTTAGGGTTATGGATGTCTCCTACACACATTTAAACATAAACAAACAAATCAAAACTGTAAAGATCTGAAATTTTTAGGGGGAGTACAATATGCAATTGAGAAAAATGGAGAAAATTGAGAGATCTTCACCTGGGGAAGCAGATTGAGTGGCCTGATTTCCCCACCAAATGTCTGCACATAAAATTTCAAAAAAATAAAAACCAAATTTTAATTTGGGTTCCAATTGAAGCCGATAGTACATAAATTTCAGGAAAATTATGAACTCACAAAAGTCGAAACATCTTCTACGAATTCGTTTCCAGCTGCAAAAGAAAAAAGACAAATTAGTTAATACAGATAAAACCAAATCGATTACTCTAGAGGGGAAAAATGAATAATGTCAGCAAGAATTAGGGTTTACAAGGGGAAGTCTTGAAGCTTAGTCTGTCAGTGTAGAGAACAATGGGGGCTATAACGGTCACCAACAACAAGAACACCACCGGCTTTCTCAACTTCATCTTTCGTTCCACCACCACCCCCAAAAAACCCTAACTTTCAAGACCAATCTGCAAAATTAATGAAACAAAGTCCTCTCTCAAATCGACAGTTTGCTCTATTTTTTTTTTTCTGCTATGGGTTACCTCAACAAAGCCACGCTCTAGTACCGGAGTCTTATCACAATTCACATATAGAGAGAGAGAGAGAGTCGGTAGAGAGAGAAAGAGATGAGGATGTGATAATAAGAGAGAGAAATCACAATCACTGATGCTTTAACAAGAGAACAAAACAGTTTTGTCGTCCTATTAAAATTTCAGGAGCGAATTACAATATTACCTTCACAGTACATTCAACATAATATATATATATATAGAGAGAGAGAGAGAGAGAGAGAGCATCACTGTCGCCTGCCTACAAATTACTACTGATAAAGTGTAGCGAAACTGCTTTCGGCCTGGTGGTGTATGTATGACTTTTTGAGAGAGACATTAAACAACGGTTAACTATAAGTGTGGTGTAAGAAAAGCAGTTGTTTTGAAAATCATGTGCAAGTAAACATCAAAGACCAAAGAAATGTGGCATTTGCGTCAAAAAAGGCAAAGAGCGCGTTAATTATTACACAAGGACACACGATCAACCAGACCGAGAGAGAGAGGCTTAACTTAAGTGTTTAGTATAGCTGTGTCATTATTACAAGGTTGGACTCATCATCTACTGGCCCCACTTCTGTTATTGCCTCCTTTCATTTTTCCTAAAGAGTAACATTTTTTATGATTGTGTGAAGTTACCACCACCACTCCTGAAACGAAAACATCTACCATACAATTCTATGCACCGGATGAAATTGAAGTATGCATGCGCACGTCGTGAGTTTTATCGCAATTTGAGTGTATTGTAAAAATGCTCTTTTAAAACATTCATCTCTTTTTAAAGTAAAAAATTATAAATAATATCATATTACATGACTAAGGTGGTATTATTATCTAATACATACATGTGTTAGACTAATATGATTGACTTGTATCACAATTTGATAATTACATTGTCAGCCTTGTTTCTCAACCACATGTATTGAATGGTAATACCACATTAGTTATGTAATATGGCGTCATTGGTATAACGTATAATTTCTCATCCATAGCATTTTTAACTGGAAGAAATTTTTTTGATCTCGATCAATCAAAAGAAATCATACAATCAAAAAGATAAATAAAAATTGTGAATACAATACATTATATCAAAAACGTAAATTTATGTAACATTGATCTAAACACTCGTGCAAGACATTTATTTTGAGAATGCAACACTTGTGCAATCTATTAAATAGAGATCCAACACTAATAGATCGAGAATGCAACATATTTTCACTATTGTTACATCTTCAATTTAATGATGTTCCGTAATGTTCTTGATTTAATTGCAAAACAAATATACATTTGAGAGCGACCTCGTATCGGAGAAATTAAATAGTACGTCAGGGTCATTCCTGTCGTGCGTGTACAACACGCACACTAGGGATTACTCCATGGGTACTCTATAATTTTTTCTAGTACAGGGAGCAAGAAAAAACTTTAAGTTATTTTATTTTAGTTTTCAATTTAAATTAATGATTTTTGGCATGTTGTAAAACACACATCCAATATATCTATATTTCATTTAAGGATTGTGTTTGAATCTCCTTTTTTAAAAAAATTACAATCTAACGGTCAAAATGCTTTAAAAAATCAATCTTACGGTTCAAAATATCTATATTTATTTACGGTCTAAAATAATTCTCTTTAACAGTCACGATTCACCCACTACATTCACAACTAAATTTACATATACATCCACCTACTCTCACACCCCTACATTGATTATATGAAATCAACTTTCATTTCAGTCCAATAATGTGATAGGGATAAACAATACTCGCGCGCGCGTGTGTACAGAGAGAGAGACACACACAAAAGGTAAGTATGCTGTACATTCTCAGGTTAGGGCAACTTGAAAGGAAATTTAGCTCAGAGGATCTCGCACACTTGGCATATTATTTGAATTTCTTTTTAGGCTTGATGAATGACAGATTGTTTTCCTACAATATGTCTAGGTGCGATGTGCTCTTTCGCTGAGCTCCATGATCTATCTTCTGATCTTTTGACATTAAAATAAAACGAAAACTTGTTAGATTTAAATTAAGTAATAATAAATTATTTAGATTATTCTTACATGGTCTCTTATTTTAAATATGTAAGTGGCCATTTTATTTTATATTCCATGTGTGACGTGAGATCAAATTATATACTATATAAAATGCACACAAGTCCAATTATTCTTCCAAACAACCCCCAATCACAGCCAAACGTTAGGGCGCCAAAGATCTGGTAAATCCATTGACTAAATTAATCAAATTAAACTTGTAAAAATCTTGGGTTTCAATTAACATACAATTTCTTCAATTCCAACTCAAAATTCTCCAAATCCACCCAATCAATAATGCTAAATACTACATCACTCACCCAAATCACCTATCTAAGTATTTAATCCATCAATACAAATCAATTTAATATGATATCACACGTGTTTATCAAAGTTATGTATTGTTCATGTATATATAACACACACACACAGACCAAAGTTCTGTTCGCTTAAATTTTAGATCAAGCTACCCAATATATAAACATGATTATCTGATTCGTTGATATAGACACACACATTGTTTATACACAAATTCATGAAAATTGAAATAAGAATATTAATTCTAATATATTATCATGATTATTTATACAAGTTTTACATAGAAATCCATATTCATTATAATCAATCACCTATACATAATTTGCATGTATAAACATCTATAATATTTTATATTTATTAAACTTATTAAATTAAATTCTACATATTATCTGGATATAAAAATTCTTGTAAATTAGTATAACATCACCTACCTGATAATTTTGCAAGTTCTCCTAATTTTCTCTTATTCTCTCTCTAACACTTAATTTGCATAACTCTAGGGGTAGACAACCCCCCATTGTTGGACCGAATCATTTTAGGGGTATGAGAATAGGTGAATGTATATATAAATTTAAGTATGAATGTAGTGGTTGAATCGTGATGGTTAAATCGACGATAGAGAAAATTATTTTAGACCGTATATAGGTATAAATATTTTAAATCGCAAGATTAATTTTTTAAATATTTTTTACTGTTAAATTGTAATTTTTTTTTAAAGGAGATTCAACACAATACTTAAATGTAATATAGATATAGTCTTCCTAAACATATTGTTCTCCCACTATGATTAAGATTATATTACCCACATCCATATAATTTTAAATTATCCTATTTAGATTATGATTCTATTTTATTTTTATTATTTTTTAATTTATTAAATACTCTATTATTTTTTTACAACTTTATCCTTTAATTAATCACTAATTTTAGTGGTCATTAAATTGACCACTGACAAATTTACTTTGAGATCTCTAACTATTCACCACGCTTCCACTGGGCACTCTTATCCCATTAGTGTTTTATAAATAACCAGACCTCAATAAATAATCTTGATACATAGTTTGCATTCCTCAAGGTATGTCATGTCACTCTGTCGTCTATCTGTCTTCTTTATGAGTATTTAAATCCTATGAAATTACTATTCTACCAAATTTGTCATACTTATTGTTGGACAGTTCGAAAAGATTTAATATTTAAGCTCTAATACTAAACTGTTACGGTTAAATCCGATAATTATTCTAGCTAATCGACAAAAACCTTCACACCTCTCCATTTCTCTCTTTTGTAATAGTTAAAAACTCATACATATACATTCTCCCTATAAGAAAATGAATTCTGCTTTAGAACATGAATTTCATTTTTAGTTTGAAAGTGAAAAAGTAACACTAGTATTTGAAATAAGAGAGAACGTGTACGATTTTTTTAAATAGTACGAGACTTTCGAAGATTTTTTTAAATGGTACGAGACATTTGACTTTTATTCAACACTCCACTGTTTGAAATTGTGTAATTTTCTTTTACAACAAATGATTATTATAAACGTACTCATTTAACTGTGAAAACATTGGCATGAATATTGAGAGTACTCACTTTTTGCCAAAAAAAAGAAAAAAAAAACATAGGTTTGTATTGAGTCAACTCCTCTCATGCTCTCATTTAACAAAAAATATACTGAATAATGCCCCTTTTTTATTCTGATAATCCAAACATTATAGAAATTGTTTGAACTCTAATGTACTCCATAAGTTCAATAGTTTTGAAGAATGAATAAAATAAATAAATTGCAGTGACAAGAATATTTATAAGAATGAATAAATAAATAAATTGCAGTGACAAGAATATTTATATATCTTCATATATATTCATAAATGAAACACCACTAAACTCCACCTTGTCAGATAAATTGCAATGGCGTTTACTAGGTTGTAATTTTACAAATTTAACCTCACATTGAATGATAGGTTGATACTTTTTGGATGAATGTTCAAGCCTCAAGGTCTTCCTCAAAAGCCATAATAATAATAATAATAATAATAATAATAAAATAAAAGGCTTGACACAAGACGGAGCAAATCCTCTCTCCATATATATATATATATATATATATACACACACACATATTTGCTTTTCTTTTTCAACACCCGAAGAATCTCCTTGTTCCCTCAACAATTTATACCCACTCATCCCCAAATGCCATCATTTTGAACCCCACAATTCGTTCTTCCCACCCAAATTAAACCACTGCTTAATCTAGTAAGTTTGTTACACCTCAGATTCTTCTGTTGTTATACCCTATCAAGCACAGCGATATCTCCAAAAAGGAAGTAGCCGTATAGTGTCTCGGGTGTTGAATATTAGGGGTGCACAAAAATTTGTTCAAATTAAAAAATCGGACTGAACCGAACTGGATTGAACAAAACGATTGATTTTTTACAATTCAATTTTCAAAAACTTCAATCTGTAATTTTTTAATTTGATTACGGTTTCATATCCATCAAAATCGGACCGAATCGAACCGTTTATATATATATATATATAAAATATGATATTCAGTTTTTAAAACTATGATTTTTTTTGCCTTTTGATAATAGGCTTGTAGTAATTTTTATGGTAGTAGGCTAGTAGCAGTTTTTTTAAAAGATCTAAACTATTATGTTTTTTTTTGCCTTTTTGTACCAAAAAAATTGATGATAGAACCGTGGTTAGAACCATTTCATCACAGTTCGATTTTATACTTGAAACAGTTTGGTTCGGTTTTATGGTTTAATAAAATCGATCCGTACGATTTGAAGTATTTTCGAACCGAACCGAACCGTGTGCAACCCTGTTGAATACTACATTTTTTGAATACTTGCAAATATTTGTTCAATAACTAATTTTTTTTTTAATAGCTGATACCACATGTTTTGAACTTTAAAATGTAACATTTTTAAGTATAATATCATAGTATAATTATTATAAAAAAAACACGAGTTTAACACAAAAAGGAATTATGATATAATTATACATATTGTGGCTAACTTAGTCCACTGTTTATGCATATGCAAATTTGTAATGTTACTCGAAGCTTGTTTGTCATATTTTTATAAGATTAGTTATGATATATATAACATGACAAATAATTATTATTTCAAGTCTTCGATACCATTAGCCCACTTGTTCACACTATAACAGCTCCAAATCTTCAATTGAGATCAAAACCGCCCATTAAATATAGCATAGCCTTAGAGTCCATATGGATTGATGGAATTGAAACGAATGAATAAAAAAATGTGATTATTTAAGGGTTAAAATGTGATTGGTTTAAGGGTTTGGTTTTAAGTCGAGAAGAGAATGAAAAGAAAGATAACCGAAAAGATAGCTTAGGGCATGTTTGGTATTCGTTTATGCTTTGTGTTTTTTGTTTTCGCATATGTACTTTATCGCCACAGTAATTTAAAGCATGTTTGGCAACCGATGTTTTGATTTAAACAGTGGGCTTAGTGTTTTTGGAATTTGGGCCAAAAAGAGAAACATAAAATCATTGTTTTTTTTTGTTGTTGTCGCACTATAGCCCAAGTTACTGTAGCGGGCTAAACCAAACATTGTAGCGGGACTTAATAACTTAATAAAATATTGTAGCCAAATATACATAGCAAAAGCTAAAATGTTTTTGGCCTAACCCTAATTTCTATCGCAGCCGAAGAAACAAGGACATGGGTATGACATGACACGGACACAACGATACAGGAAATTTTAAAAAAATAGGACACGGACACGGCGAGAATACGACTATAAAATAATAATATAATATATTAATATATATTAATTATTAAAAAAAATACTACATTACAAAAATACGTCAATTTATCATCAAACAATTAAAAACCAAACAAACTTATAAACAAAAATAGACAAATAGATTAAAATAAATTAAAGAACTAGACTTATTTAGTCTTCTACATATATTTAGCTTAGATTTTAATCATAACTTTGTATTATATAATTTTCATTCGAAATATTTGAATATACATCACTGCTATGAAGTGCCCGATACGTTTTCGAAGAATGTCCAAGAAGTGTCCTAAAGTGTCCAAGGAGTGTTCGAGAAGTGTCTTAAAAAGAAAAATGTCAGGACATTTTTACGAAGTGTTCGACACATGTTCGAGTGTCCAACACGGGTACGGCACCCTCGGTGAAATATCCGTGCTTTCTAGATCACACTTTCTCGTTCTCATGATTTTTTGCTAAAGTTGATCTCTATAACTCGAACTCGATCTGCAAGCTCCCCGTTCATCGCTGCAAGCTCCGTTCTCTCTCTTCATTAGAACCTTAGCTCTACCAAAGCACCTTGCTCTCCATTGCCGATGTTAGCTTGAAGCTTCTGTTACTGAAAATATGAAGGACGACGACCTCCAAAGACCGAATATCACCTATGCTAAGTCTTCTTTGTTGGATTTATTCCATTCTTTCTCAATTATATTTGTTTCACTAACCCTACACTGTTATATTTGGCTAAAACTATTGACTTACTTTTATTTTTTTTTTAAAGCGAAACCCTACTTGTGCTTGAAAGAACGAAACCCTAATTTTCAAACTAGTGGATTTCTTTCTGCTATTTTTGTGCTTGCAAGAATGAAACTTTAATTTCCTGTAATTTTTCCCCTACTGATTGGAGTTTTCTTTTTGGTTTTGTTCCTTTTCCCGTTATTAGGACTTCTACTCATTGTGTTTTACTGTTCTATATTATGGTGTTTTTCTTTTCTGATATGGAGAATAAATTATGAGCTTCATTTTTGTGGCCTTTGTCTAATCTAAAGCAAGTTAATAAGCATTTGATATGTAATAATGTGAGTTTGTTGTATTAAATTTTTTCCTATTGGGAATTTTCTTTTTGGTTAGGCCCATTTTCCTATTCTTGGGACTTTGACTAATTTTTCTCTTATAATCTAAAAGTCAATATATTTTTTGGTCTAGTATAGAGAACTAGTTATTGTGTTTTGTTCTAATATGGAGAATTGAATTATGGCATTTATTTTTATGTGACTTTTGGCTGAAGCAACTTCAATAAGCATTTGATATTTAATAATGTGAGTTTATTGTATTTTATGTTAGGCTACCTATCTGTTGAAAGTGGTAACACAAACATTGAAGTAACATATTGTGAATAAGATAATCTTTGTCACGCCCTGATTTGTGACTCCCGAAAATCGAGGGTGATTAAGTCATAAACCCACATTCCTAAATTTCAACTCTCTAAGCTTACCCAAGTCTCCTACATGGAATACTTGGGTTCAACTCTCAATCGTCATCGTCGTAACACAACAGAAGCTTAAATTTTATCCACCATGAGTCCCTATGTAGGACCCATGAACCTTATAAGCATAATCAGTAGATAATGAGCCCACAATCAGGGTTTGGTCTGCTGAAAGATGTCCCATCAGCCAGCTGAAACCTGGGTAATCCATCGGCTGGCTACCCTCCAGCTTCAGTCGGCTGAAGGAGGCTTTTCGGTCGGCTGAAAGGTTGTTTCTGTTGACCGAAACAGGTACCTACAGACTCTACAGATGTGAATGTTCAGCATCTCACCATTTCGGTCGGCTGATGAATGTTTTAGCCGGCTAAAACTCTCCATAACCTATTTCTCACTTCTTTCAAGCCTCAATTTTTCCTCCACAAGGTTCATAACTCAAATGAACCATCTTATGCATGCGTACACCTCATTTTATCAACTTAATTACACATCCATTCACACGAATTTATACATGTGGAACATAAACATAAATGAGAGATCATCATTTAAACATTTAGCATTATATCATGCTCAAAACCATGCTTATAATGTATGAGATCATAAGTCATGAACAATACATGCTTAGGAACCGTATTTGAACGTATCAAACCATAAAGCATAATCAATACATGTTCTCAAAACATAAATGGTCTTTTACATATTCATTGTTTGCATATGGTCCACAATCCGAACATGTGTTCAAATAAAATAAGTTAAGTCTTTAAATGAAAACTAAGATCCGCTCCATGCCAATACTTTATTGGGGAGACTCCACAACCTCCTTTTCATTTCTTAAAAAGAGTTAACCATCATGGGATGAGCAACCACACACTCAGTAGGAATGTCTAAAATATAATTCCTCAAGTTCCGTGAATACCACATAAATATACATTTGCATTTAATCATGTTAAACAAATATCCATGTATCATAACCATATCATAAATAACGTGTAAATGCGATATGATATGCACAACTCTTTATCCTCTCCACACATCCATTGAGTTTCAGTTTTATGGGCCGCCTAGTCGGACCTAACCGAGGTTCCAAAATTAGTTTACCTCATCAAAAGACTCTGTTTTAGGGATTATTCTCTTCCATTCTAGTCCGGAGCCCAAATTAAGGTTCACTTCACAGGGTTCCAAAGCCGGATTGTCCTACATGGATTTATAACGAAATACCATGCCACCTCAAGATGGCTCTTAACCTAATTAAGCTCACCACCCTCACCAAACAATCAATGATACACCCCACATGTTCATACCAATATGCATTTGCAACTCAAGTCAAGGGAACATTCAATTATCATGCTTATACAATTTCTGATTTAAACATCACATGCATACACATTTCACATTTCGTGTCATTTCTATATTGACAATTAAATCATACATTAGACTTTGCACATTCCATATCATCTACATTGACAATTGAGCATGCTTTCACATTTAAACACACTCCAAGGCATTTCATCAAACATACAAGCATCACCTTCACGAATATACATGAATTTGCACAATTCTTTCACAATTCAATCCCAAGAGACTTCATAACTAATTATGGCAATTATAAACATAAAATTATTAAATCTAACATAATGAATTTATCAATTGGCATAATTAGGCATGCTTTACTATTGAAAAATATCTCATTGTCCCACATAATCAATTGGTTGTCTTAACAACCAATACACGCACAAAAACTCTAGATTTTATGGGTTAGACATCCCTACCTCAATTTGAAAGAGCTTCTAAATGAATTTTCTTCAATTCTCTCAAAATCTAACTTTTTTTTAAATTGATTCTGGACCGATCAAACTCAAACCCTCAATGTGTAGACCATTTCTCTCTTCTTCGGTGAACTTCAATTATAGACCTAAGTCTTTCAAAATCAATAGAGAAGGGAAGAAGATATATATATATATATATATATATATATATATATATATATATGTCTCTCACGAATGCTAGGAGAATGAGAATGAAGAGCTGAATTCTCCATTTGCTATTTATAGAATCTAACTACTCTTATTTATAAAAATGCCACTACCGTTTCACTAAACCTTCCTGGACTCGTTTTCTGAGTTTCGTAACTCTGATTGGTAGAAGATTGATTCCGTAGTGGGTCAAATCTTTTATTTAACATACCCTCAAAATTTGGAGTCATTCCGACACTTTTGAATTTTCTGGGCCCACGGGGCCCGCATCCCCAGTCAACTGGACCTGAAAAAGTTAACTTTTGCCAAACGCTTTCAAAAATTTTTCAAACCTCAAATAAGTTCTATAAACATGTACTTTACATTTAAAACACACATATAATCATTTAAATCATTAATATGATAATAAATGAAAATAAAGGAAAATCAGACAAAAATGGTCACGGCTCTTGTAACCTACCCAACTTAAAAGGATTTCATCCCCGAAATTAGGCCATACCTGAAGAAAACAATTATGGATACTTAGAGCTTCTTACTCTCACTCCCAAGTAGCTTCCTCAACATTGTGATGGTGCCACAAGACTTTGACTAAAGGAATTGTCTTACTCCTCAAAACTTGATCTCTAGTATCAAGAATTTGAGTGGGTCTCTCCTCATAGGTGACATCCTCATCGACCTCAACGTCTATCCAACTCAAGACATGTGATGGATTAGGTTCATATTTCCTCAATATCGAAACATGGAATACATTGTGAACCTTTTCCAACTGTAGTGACAAAGCCAATCTGTAGGCCACTTTACTGACACACTCAAGGATCTCAAATGGTCCAATGTACCTCGGTGACAACTTGTCACTCCGCCCAAAGCACATCAATCTTTTCCGTGGAAAAACCTTAAGAAACACATTGTCCCCCACCTCAAAGGATAATGGTCTCCTCCTCCGATCGGCATAACTCTTTTGTCAACTTTGAGCTGTCAACAATCGCTGCCTAATCAACTTAATCTTTTCAGTAGTCTCGTGAACAATATCCAGTCCTAAAGTTACGATCTTGCCCACCTCAGTGAAATAAACTGGAGATCTACAAGGTCTGTCGTACAACACCTCAAATGGTGCCATCTCAATACTGGCTTGATAACTATTGTTATATGCAAACTCCATAAGTGACAAATGGTCCTCCCAACCACCGTCAAAATCAATAATACAGGCATGAAACATATCCTCTAATATCTGTAAAGTATGTTTTGACTGTTCGTCAGTCTGGGGATGAAATGTTATACTAAAGTGCAATTCGGTGTCCAACACCATCTACAATCCCTGCCAAAATCTTGAAATGAATTGTGGATCCCTATCAGATACAATGGATATTGGAACCCCATGTATTCTCACAATCTACTCACTTACTAAGTCTCCTCACATCATCATTCAACCTTATAGGCAATAAGTGAGCTGTTTTGGTTAATCTATCCACAATAACCCAAACTGTATCATTACCCTTATTTGATCTCGAAAGACTCATGATAAAATCCATGATGATATGTTCTCATTTCCACTTTGCCACTGGCAATGGTTGCAACAACCCAGCTGGTTTTTGATGTTTCACCTTTACTTCTTGACAAGTAAGGCATTTATCCACAAATTGAGCCACACCTTTCTTTATACCCTTCCACCAATATTGACGTCTCACATTGTGGTAGATTTTTGTACCACCAAAATGAACTACAAAACAAGGATGGAATTCCTGTAATACACCATCACGATAATTAGAATGAACTATTATCAACCTTCTGAATCGTAGACCCCTATCGGAATGCAAGGTTCAACCTCTCACTGTCGTGCCACCAACAATCTATGAGTGAATGACCTCCAACTCACCATCTCGTTTCTGCACCTCAATCACCTTACTCATAAGCATAGACTGAGCTACTAAGCTAAACAACGTAGCTGGCTCATTATCTTCACTAAGTAGAATCCCAACTCTGAGAAATCTCCCATCATTTTCTATTCCCGAAGGGCTATGCTAGCTAAAGTCCCGTGAGACTTCCTGCTTAACGCATCTGCCACTACATTTACTTTACTCAAATGGTATTGCAAATTAAAATTATAATCCTCCATGTAATCCACCCATCATTTCTATCTCATGTTCAAGTCCTTTTAGAAGAAAAAGTATTTGAGATTTTTGTGATCTGAATACACCTCGAATCTCTCACCATTCAATTAATGTCTCCACCCCTTCAAAGCAAAGATCATCGCCGCTAGCTCTAGGTCATGCGTAGGATAATTATACTCATAAGTCTTTAAATCTTTAATTGTAAGCAACTACTCCGTTACATTACATCAACATACAACCTAGCCCACTCCCCGAAGCATCACAATAAATCACATATTCCAAGCCATGCTCGGGTATCACCAAAATAGGAGCTGTAGTCAATCGCTTCTTCAATTCACGAAAAACTAACTCATATGCTTCATTCCACATAACTTCACACATTTATAAGTGAGTCGTGTCATAGGGCCAGGCAATACTAGAGAAGTCTTTCACAAACTGCCTGTAGTAGCTTGCTAAACCAAGAAAACTCTGAATCTCGAAGACACTCTTCGGACTTTCCCAACTCATCACATCCTCAATCTTAGATGGATCAACTAAAACTCCACCTCTAGAAATAACATGCCTAAAGAATTTCACCTTTTGGAGCCAAACAAATCTGGGGACCTCTCTATGCTAGGAAGACATGACACAACTAATACAATTGTTAAGAAGAAATACAGATGTTTTTACTTGGGATCACATAGACATGCCAGGCATTGATCCGTTAGTATCATGTCATATGCTCAACGTCACTCCGAACCTTTCACCTGTGAAACAGAGGCAAAGATGATTCACTCCAAAAAAAATTATATCATAGCAGGTTTCATCAGAGAAATACAGTTTTCAAATTGGCTCTTAAATGTGGTAATAGTCCAGAATAATAATGGCAAGTGGTAAATCTGCATACATTTTACCAATCGGAACAAGGCTTGCCCCAAATATAGTTTTCCTCTTCTAAAGATCTATCAGATGTTCGATGCCACAATTGAATATGGGCGTTTAACATTCCTTGATGCATATTTTGGATACAATTAGATTATGATGAATCCAGACGATCAGGAAAAAAAGGAATCTATTGTTACAAAGTGATGTCGTTCGGCTTGAAGAACGTTGGAGCAATTTACCAACGACTGATCAATAAAGTCTTCAAAAACCTGATGGGCCGAAAAGTTGAAACATACATAGATGACATGGTGGTAAAAAGTCTCAAAAAGGAAGATCACCTGAGACATCTGCAGGAGGTATTAGACACCCTGCGAAACCACAACATGAAACTGAACCCATCAAAGTGCTCATTCGGAGTTTCTTCAAGATAGTTCCTGGGACACATAGTAAACTGAACGGGGATAGAAACAAGCATGGTTCAGGTGAATGCCCTTCTTCAGAAAGAGGAACCAAAAACTCACAGAGATGTTTAGATCTTGACAGGACGCATCACTGCTCTGAGTAGGTTCAACTCTCAGATTTCTGACAAGTGCAAGCCATTTTTGATGCCATCAGGCAAAAGGAAAAGAAGTATGGGGAATTGAGCAGAACGAAGCCCTCGCAAAACTCAAGTGTTCTACTCAAGCAAGACTATGATTGAGGCAAAACGGAGATACTCGAAAGTTGAAAAGACTATGTTGGCCCTAATCCAAACAAAGAGGAAGCTTAGGCACTATTTTGAGACTCACCCAATTATTGTCCCGACCAAATTCCCGATCAGAGCGATTCTTCATAAACCTGATCAAACGGGAAGGGTCACCAAACGGGCAATTGAGTTGGGCGTCTACGACATAACCTATGAACCTTGGACTGCAATAAAAGGATAGGCACAATTAGCTTCATATTCGCCATTTTTACCTATAAACTCTCTTTGTTTTGCAGGTCTAGCAAACTTTGTGCAATGCTACTCTCAAGTACTTGGACGATTGGAACACTTTTATCACTCAAATAGAGTGTTTTCAAAATTTGTGAGCATATAATCATTTATATTGTAGCCACAGATGCATAGGCATCTTATATTATACAATGAAGGTTCTGCATTGAAATTTTTAGTCTTTCTAGACTTCTAGGGTTGTTAGTTAAACTAAGAAATTTCAAATTCAGTGATTTAAGTAGTAGGTAATCTCTTATATTATCAGTCAAGTTATTAGACAAGGTTCTGCATTGAAATTTTGAGGCTTTCTAGACTTCTAGGAGATTAACTACTACTTAAATCACTGAATTTGAAATTTCTTGGTTTAACTAACAACCCTTTACCAAATTGACAAAAGAATTCTCATTTCTGCACAGTTTATCCATTAGAATGATGAAATCAGAATGCTAAATATTCTGTATGTAGTCATGCAAATAAGAACTCATATAAATTACTCAATCAGTATCCAAATTCAATAACATACTCGTTTTTGAAGATTCAATTCAATTTATTTATTTTTTTCAAATCCCCTTATCTTATCAGTCAAAAATGATGGATTAGAAAATAACAATTATTGTACAATACACCATCCGAAACCACATAATTTGATCATGGATAATCTATTCCAGATCCGGAAAAAACTCAACAGAGAAAATTCCTCAGTTTCTTCTTGAAAAATCCAAATAGAGAAAACTCTTTAAGTTGTCTTAAGCTGCATAAATTCAAACTTTCCAGAATGTTTTGCAATACTGGATAATCTATTGCCTGGTCTTATGATTGTCAGCTAGTTCTCTATTCCATTCTTAGTATAGTATATTGAACTCAGAATGTTTTGCAATACTGGTAGCACAGTTCCTCATTGGGACAGGCCATTCTGTTTTACCCTATAAAGATCAATGCTTCATCACCATAAGTGCGAATAAATCGCCATTTGCATCACAAACTATTGCAAATCAAGCCAAATTTTTTAATTACATAGCAATACAATTCCACATGTTAATTATTTTCATGGGTAGCAACTTATTTATTGGTATATCATTCTAACAACATATGGAACATTGCCAAAGTAGGTCTCTAGGCACCATTTTAGCTCTTCTTGCGCGCCTTCACTACAATAGGACTCCTCACATGGTGCTTCCCATCAGACCATACAATCCCTCCAAACACATACTCACCTTTCACAATATCTCTCTTGGTCTCAAGAGTGACCTTAAACATTTTCTCTTCCCCCAATTTCTCAAATTCTAGAGACTCAGGCTCAACCTTTACTAGTATTCCCTTAGGCATATTAATGCCAACTTTGTATATGCCTGGTGTTCCAACATTCTTTAAGGTTCGAGTCACACTTTTCTTGCCAGAAAGTTTAGGAACACTGATAGAAGGATAGTTGAAATCTGTGAGACTTTTGGGATTTTCAGGACATGTGTATGGTTTGTGCACAAACTTCGCCATTTGAGTCTCGTTATAGCCAATGGCACACAGAAAATTCAAGTAATCAGTGATGCTCAAGTCATAGACCAGCCCCGGATCCATTGCACTGTTTGGTCTCAGATGTCCTGCTCCATAGTTTAAGGGGCTTGCCTCAGCAAGAGAAGCATTGGTAATAGGTTGTCTCACATTACCTCTGGTTCTAGCTGAAATGTCAATAAAATGAAACAACAGTTAATTACAAGACATAAGTGAATCATAAGAGTATCACATTGAGGGTAATTAGGGACACTGCTCTGATTAATTGGAGGCTTACTAAATAGGTAAGGGGCACATACCAGTGGTCATGATTGCGGATTTGATAGCAGATGGACTCCAATCAGGATGGATGGTTTTGAGAAGACCTGCAATCCCCGAGACGTGAGGGCATGACATAGAAGTGCCAGAAAAGATGGTAAAGGCAACACGGCGCTCATCAAATTGTGAACGTGAAGGGCCCGCTGCTCTTGTGTAGGCAGCTAAAATGTTCACTCCTGGAGCAGTGATGTCAGGCTGAAGATAAAAAAGACCACAACAGAGAGATTGAATTCCAAAGGAAACTCCTAATGAAGTGTAGTTAAATCTTTCATAGATGCCATTCTAAAAATTATAATACACATAGCTGTGGGTTCAATAATATATTTCGTAATGACCCTCATCTTTGATGCAGAATTTGTAGTTGCTTGTCTGGTTTCAAGAGGGAGACTACTACCAATCTTGTGAAGGAAAACTGTGATGCTGACTATCTTCAGAACAGTCATGAAGTATATCACAATCTTTCCTAATATCTTATTAGAATGTTCAATTCTAGCTTCGCTGTGGCTTTGCTTGTTTGATTCAATCACGCATTTACTCTTCTTTATTACTTTGTACTTCTTGCATATTCTAATAGCTACTCTTATTTGGTGTAATCTTTGGTTATTCCCATCAAGGAATAAAGGTTCCATGTTCACTTCTATTCTATACCTGTACCTCATTTCTAGTCTCAATATGGGAATTAAATTCCGATAAATTTAACAGGAATAAAGCTTTATATTTGGTTGATAACCCACCTTAAGGATCTGTGGTGTGATCGTATTAGGTCCAGGAGAGGAGAAAGCTGCCATAACTGGTGCTGGTACTATGCCTAGTTCTGTTGCACCACTAATATAGGCTACTGGTGACCTGAACAAGAAATATCCGATGTCAGAATGCATTCTACAAAGTTTAGCAAAGTGTTTTTTTTAGATTATTAGCTTGACCTAGAAAAATGACTTGTTATGAAGATGACTTACTTTGTACTATAGATGTATGACAAAATGGCTAGGCCATCAGCTGCAGAGACATGTGAAGTGGGGAGGAAGTGAGGATCAGGAGAGATTGCTTCAGTCGAAAGCTGATTAGCCAGGATCATTCCAACTCCGCCTGCCTGAGCAACCACAAAGCTCTTCTCGATTCTTGCATTCACACCTCGAAGGCAGTGCACAATCTTTCCTTTCACCTTCATTGGATCAAGGGATCCAACGAAACAAAGTTGTCTGCCATATTAAATCAAGAAATTGAGACTGGCTATCAATCAGAAAATATATTGCACTACCAAGTCTATCAATTTATCCAGATATAAGTATGTTCAACTCAAGTGTAATTTTTTTTTTATCTAGAGCTGTCAATTTAGCTTCCCAAGAGCTGGAAATTCAGTTGTTGTGAATTAGACCTTGGAACTTAAGCACAGCCCAGGATTCCCACTACTTGCCTACATTTACTTTAGCTTGTGCTAGTCACCTGAAGTCATTGAGAATTCAAGCTTTTGCACATCAAAGCATGAGCTTGCCGCACTGTGAATCAGACCTTAAGTTCAGGCCAATACATGCAACCATGGTGATTAACAAATAGGATATTAGATTATTCTGCTGATAAAAAAAAGAATAACTTATACATACGCTTGTCTAACAGAAGCATTGAAAGCTTTAGCATCCACGGAACGAATTAAGGGATAGTACTTCTTCAGGGGTAGGCTATTAGTTGAGAAGCTGAGTCCCTAATCAAACACCAAATCTTTAAAACTAACAAAATATATTGAGAGCATATTGTAAAATTATGAAACCAGGAGAAGACTAGACACATCTTGATTCATAAGTAATGACAAACCTTGAATTGCTTGTTATTGCCAAGGGTGACATAGGATGGGAAATCCCTGTCAATTGTGCTAGCTGCAACAGTGAAAATCCAAGGGGCCAGATTTGAAATGGTCCCTGCACTTGGCCCTGAATTTCCTCCTGAGCAAACAACAATAATTCCTTTCTCAACAGCATGAAATGATCCAATGGCAATACTATCGAAGAAGTAATCCTCAGGCTCGCCTCCAATGGAAAGGGAAAGCACATCAACACCATCATGTATAGCAGCATCAAAGGCAGCTAATATATCAGCATCATAGCAAAAGGTACCATTGACAGTGGGCCAACAGACCTTGTATGAAGCAACTCGAGCTCTAGGTGATCCACCCTTTGCTGTTCCATTGGCTGAGCCAAGGTGGTTTGCTCCTGCTACAAAGCGACCTCCTGCAGTGGAAAGTGTGTGTGTCCCATGGCCATGGTAATCGCGTGCTGTGTAGAAGGATGAATTAAGTGGGCCAAAAAGGGCTTCATAGCCTTTGTTGAAGTACCTTGCTCCTATTAGCTTCCTTTATGTGTGATCATCAGGGTAGGCAATCTTAGTTAGTTTCAGGAAACAATACACACTATAAATATGCATACAAGAAATGCAAGTGTAAGTTGGAATCTGGTTTGAAGGGATAGAAAAGTAAAACCTGTTGCATTGAACTCCATCTATTGTTTCACAGTAGCCTTTCCATTTAGAAGGAATAGGTCCCATTCCTTCATCATTGAAGCTCTCTGATTCTGGCCAGATTCCTATTAACCAGACGTGCACAAAATTGAGAAGAAGAGTGTAAAGAAAACATTATTAAATCAAAATAAATGCACAAAGAATAAATCAAAATAATACAGGAATATATGCCTTGTTCTATGTGTATCTTCATGTTCAAAACTCGTGAATTAGGAGCTAGTCTTCTCTATTTAGTCGAGCTGCTAGTATCCCATTTTGGTTTCCCTCCAATTGTTTTATTTCAAAAAAGATGAAATGCTTTTCTTTTCTTTTATTTATAAAATTCAACCTTAATTTAAATTTTGGAAGCTTGTTTGCCTTAATGCAGTGATGGCCATTGTAGCCAGATGAGTTTTCACTATGAACCAGATAATACAAAGACAAGCTCACCAGTGTCAAGGTTTCCAATTATTGCATCTTCACCGAATCTCGCCTTTAGCCAGATAGATTCAGCAGGAATTTCCCCATTTCTCTCTAATCCAAGAAAATCCCATGACCTAGTGGTGTGTAGTGTCTTAGCCTTGTTTGAGAAAACCGACACTACCTCTGGATGCTCTGTCGTTAAAAAATGAGAAAGTTGAGCATAAGAGGTTGAAAATAAAGAGTGGCAATACAAACTGTGGATGAAAATTTAGTACCTGAGAGTTTTTCTGCTTCTTCATCATCAAGGGTTGCAGCAAAACCATTGATATATCTGGTGTACGAGTAAAAAATAGCTTCTTTTGCCTTCTTCTTGCTATAATAACATGATGACATTGTTACATAAAAATAGAAAAATAGAATGCATAATGATAGTAATTCAAGAATATATATATATATATATCTCACCTTCCTAAGCTGGAAGCAAGAAGTTCATGGTGAGAATTGGTCACTTGAACAAAATCCGCAGAAGAAGGTTTGGTGCCATATGAATGTTTCCCTAGGTACACCACATATGACTGCTAAAGAATACAATGCACCGAGTAAACCATAAATGTTATGCTATGAAATATATAGATATATACTAAGAAGCATGAAAAGGTAAAGAAAATATGGATAGCATGCCTTTTTGTTAGCAAGTGTTGGTTTCTGCAGTATGCAGAAATGGAGAGCTAATAAAAACACAGAAAGAAACTTCATATTAAACAATTTTCTCAGCTACTCTCTGTACTCTTACAAGACTTGAAATATTGTTCTATGCCACTCAGATAAAGTGCTTCTACAATGTGTGATAAAATAGTCTATTTATAATGTACTAAAAATGATGGATAAGAGTTTCTCATATTGTCAGTCAACTTAGACATCGAAGTTTGTGGTTTGAAATTGAGTTTGAACTCTTCAAGGCTTTAACTAACTAACGACCCTTCACCAATTTGACAAAAGAAAACAGTTGTGTCCTTTTCATCTCAGGTCTGCAATATTTATCCATCAGAATGATGAAATAATATATGGAAGGTTCTGAATTGAGATTGAAGTACTCTTCCAGGTTATAACTAAATTTTTTTGACCAATCTTACAAAATAAAACACTAGTGTATTTTTCTCCTTCATGTCTGCACAATTTATTAAATCAGAGTGATGTATTTATAATTTTATATAGTCATGGAAACCACTCAATCAATATACAAATTCAGTAGCAAGCAAGTTATTTTCCTTTGTTTTCAACTACGGTAAATTGCAACCAACTCATTTGTGGAAAACTATATGTTACTTACTGTAAGCATCAAATTGGATTGTTTGAACCTCGATTTAATGATGTTGCTATTAGTGTATTGCATTCACGATATGTAGAAATTTACTCTAGGGACATTATTGAACAAATGAGATATAAAATGAAATTTTTACTTGAGCAAGATTTGGTGAAAAAGGAGTTTAGAGTTTCTTGTCAAGTGGCCTAGAGTAATGTGTCAGATGCTTGACTCAAAAGTCTAAATTATTGGATAGTGTTGCTTATTCACTTGTTTATACTCATTTTCTTTTCTTTTTAAACCTGATGTGAAATAAAGAAGACTTCTCTAATACCAAGGGCCAAGAAATGATTGTGCTTCTTGCCTCAGAAGAAAGATTGAGTAAAAGAGAGATGGATGTGAATATGTTGAGTTGTGAGAGAAAAGAGAGAAATTGTGTGAGCAAAAGTTTTTATCACTAAAGTGATTTCAAAGTGTTCTGCATAAAAAAAACTCAATTGTTGAAGCATAGCTTTCTGACACTAATTGACTTTATTTATAAAGAAAGGGTTTACATTTTGTTTGAAAACAAATTGTTTTGGGAATTGAAATTGGAAGTGGAAAAGGAATTGGATTGTAATTGAAATGAAAATTTATTTGACTTTTGGAATAAACTAGAATTTGTAAAAAAGAATTTGAAAGAAAATAAATTTTGTACCATTTTACCCTTATAAATATGCCTGTGCAAATGTATATTTGCAAATAATTTTGTTAACTAATAATTTCTACACAAAAAACGAAAAAAAAAGTGCAAGTGGCTCTAGAGGTGGTGGTTGTGGGAGGCGACGATGGTGGTGGGGGAGGTAGTGGAGGTGGCGGTGTTATAAGGTGGTGGCAATGGTGGTGGTGAAATGCGTTTGTGGTGACTGTAATTAGAGGTGCACATGGTTCGATTCCTTACAGTTCTTAGTAGAATCAGAATCGGAACCATTCCCAACGGTTCCTTAATTTTGGAGTCGGAATCAAAATTGTTGAGTTTTGTTCGGTTCTGATTTTTTGTAGTTCCGGTTCTCCAACGATTATTTGTCAATTTTTTTTTGTTTTTATAAAAACATTGACAAAATACACACTTATACTTGTGCACCCCTAATTATAACAATAGATTAGAAACTATTAGTATTGATTTATATATTTTATGTTATATAAATATATAAAACATAACTTAGAATATATTAGTATTTATCTATATATTATATATTTTATACTTTATATATAAATAGAACACTAGAATTGAAAAAGTATTAGTATTTATTTATATATATATATATATATATATATATATATTTCGGTTCTGTAACTTGGAATTGGAGCTGGGACTGTAGTCAATAGTTCCTAAAATTTGAAACTAGAATCGAAACCGTAGTGAACGGTTCGGTTCAACTATAGTTCCTTATCGTTTCGATTTCGATTCCGATTCTACCGATTTTTTGTACACCTCTAATTACAATAATGGTGGAAAGTAGCAGGAGTGGCCACGATGGTGATGGCAGTAGAGGACTAAAGGACAAATAGAAAATATACTATAATATTGTCGATCTTTGAGAAATAGGAAGGTAATTTTGGTTGGTTAAAAGAATTAATTTGGAGAAAAGTAAGTTTATTTCATTTGGAGCTCCTTCAAGTCCATTTCCTTTTAAAACCGTTTGCTTCCAAACAAGTAAATTCGTTTTAAAATCCAGTTCAAAGTTTTTTTTTTCAATCTAAATTATCCCAAGTCAGAACTTAAGAGAAAGGGGCACCCACCCAATATGGTGTTGGGGCAACTACTACCTCTTACTAAAACTTGGCATCAGTCCATTTCTGCCGGGCCCACAATGAGGTCATCAAATTGGTGGGTCCCATTGTTTAACTTCATATTTTTCATTCTTATTGGAGGTGTAACTTAGGTTAGACAACGAATCTAATTCGAGTTCAGCTCAACTTTTTACAAGTTTGGATAACTATTTTTACAATTAAAGTAAATTTTAGGCTGAGGTACTAACAATCTGAACCAAACCTGAAACAGAATTGTAATATTAATTTTATTTTAAATATATTATATATTATATTCAAATTACGATAATATTTTTTTTTTCAATTTCCTTTATTAAAATCTTAATTTGTTGTATGTTAACACTTTGAATAATTAATTTTCTAAAAGTTTGTTTGTAATTTTTTAGAATTTGCATTAAGTTCTTAATTTTGTGTGTGTTTAGGAGTAATTTAGTGTGAAACTTATTAAATATAACTTTAAATTTTTAATATGGAGATTGGTGATATAGATAACTCGAATTAACCCAACTTTCTAACCTTAAATCTCAACCCGAGTTGCAAACTTGAGTTTAAAAATTTAAGAATGGGTTGGGCTAGGATTGAGTAGTTAGGATTGAAAGTATGGTTATGATTGAATTAGAGTTAAATATTTTATATGTAGGGTTGAGTCCGAATTATACCGCTAACCTGTCCAACTCTCCCGAATTGCAATCCTAATTTTCACCCATAAACACTCTTTGTTTTATTAAATTGTCCACGATGCATAGGCATATTATATTATCAGTCAAGTTATTAGACAAGGAAGGTTCTGCATTCAAATTGCTAGTCTTTCTAGACTTCTAGCAGATTAACTACCACTTGCATCACTGAATTTGAAATTTCTAGGTTTAACTAACAGCCCTTTACCAAATTAACAAAAGAAAAATATTACTGTCCTTTTCCCCCTCATTTCTGCACATTTCATCCATTAGAATAATGAAAGTGGAAAATTTATATGCAAATTAAGAACTCATATAAATTACTTAATCAGTATCCAAATTCAATATCAATAAAGTCATTTTTTATTTGTTTACATGTAACGGTAAATTGCAACTAACTCCTTTATTAAGTGTTAAAAACTATATATATATATATATATATATATATATATATATATATATATTCCTGTTATTATCAAATTCGATGAGCCAAACCTACTCCTTTTTTAAGATTGAACTCAATTTCATTTTTTTTTAATTTTTTTTTGGGTTCAAATCTCCTAATCTTATTGGTCAAAAATGAAGGTTTATTCTAAACCACGCAATTTTCTCATGGATAATCTATTCCAAATCTTGAAAATTCTTAATAGAGAAAATTCTTCAGCGAAAAATCCAAAAGAGAAGATTCTTTCATTTCTCTTAAGCTACGTAAATTCAAACTTAATTTTTGAGAATTTTTTTTTTTTTTTGTTGCATAAATTCAAACTTTCCATAATGTTTCGTGTTGGATGAAAGTTCCCGGGCCAAGCCATGGACTGAGTATTGCAACATACACATAAATCTGAATTTCGGGAACTTCTGTTTAGAATTTCGTCTCAATGGCAAAACTAATAAAGAAAAGAGTAATGATATAGATATCGAATTCGGTAATTTTTGAATGAATTTTTGTAAATAGAGAATGACATTCATCAACATAATGATGTCACATTCCACTCACATAAACTCATTTAAAAATAACTGAATTCGAAAGAAGTATCATTTTACTAAAGAAAAACAGAAGGAATTAGAGGTAGGACTACAAAAGATGAGTACCTAACTTAGATAGCTACCCATTGAAAATCCACTCATAAGTTTTAAATGTTGTGATGACAATCCCTTATTCAATTTTATATTGTTTACCATGACCTATCTTGGCCTAATAATTCCATCTCATACTGCAATAAATTACTACTGAGTGTCAAGGAAATTATTTAAATCCAACCAGTGCCATAGTGATCGAAAACAAGCTCCCAAAAGTTGACAGAATAAAATAATATCATTTTCACTATTGCATAAAAGAGTTTTCAAATAGTGTACTACATGCAATTTATTTACTTTTATATTCCGACTAAACCCAGGATATTGAAGCTTTAAATATATACGACATTCTAGAACCATACTATCATATCCCATAAATAAGAGCGATTAAAAATGTTTACATGAACAGAAAAATAGTCACTACACTTCTAGAAGAATTTTTTATCTCCCACTTTATTATTTCATCCTCCCTTTATATAATTTTGAGAATACATAAATTGTGCTTGAGATTGTTCCATCCTCTTTGTGATCTTCTTGCGATATTGCCTTAATTTATTCCCTGAATTGTGGCATCATTCTTTGTGATTCGAATGATGATTTGACTTTCCATTGAGCTGTTTGTTTATTAGAGAACAGTCACTTGGAAGGTGGTGACGTGGTTGCCATATGGCTGTCCTGTAACTGTAGAGCTATCGCGTCCACGTGTCTTCCTTTGGAGAGTATTTTTATCTTACTACACTTTGCCCCTAAAACCCCTTCTCGAATCTGATTGGATTTGAAAGGGTTTTAATCATGGCTGACGGTTCATCTGGCTTTGCTTGGACTCCGTGCTTGCGGCTGCCGCCGAAACGTCATTTCTTAATAAATGTTGGCTTTATCTTGGTTTATTCAAACATTTCTAGTTGTGTTGAGGTATTGTGTATGTCGGGCGGATCTGAACTTTCCACCATTTTCCTTCTCGTTTTTTCTGTTAAGGTCAATATCTATCATTCCTCTTTTCTTATAATTTTGTTACGAATATGATGAGGTGGAGATTGTTGATGTGTTTGGACCCGCAACTACTTATCAATCTATTGATGAGTTTTTAGATGAGGGTATTTTGACTCCTACTGGGAGTCTTTCTTCGGCTCCACCGGGTCCAGCCATTACTCCTCTCTTAGGGCAAGCTGTTACTTCTGAGCAAGGTCCCTTGGATTCAGAATTAGATGATGCTGATCCTGACATGATTAGGACTCACATGGATTTAGGAAAACGTTGAATAGATTGTGAAATCCCGGCGAATGTCACCCTTAGGAATTACCCCCTTAATTTTGACTTTCGATCTGGGGAGGGTCTGAACAAGGATGATATGTTGTTTTCGGCTAGGCATTTTCCAGCATTTCGGTTTCCCTTTCACCCCTTTTATCATCTTGTCCTTAATCAATTGCACTTGGCTTCTCTACAAGTGAACCCTAATTTCTTTAAGGTTATTTCTAATATTTTTGCTCTCAACCACTTCACAAACTTGAACAAGGCTTGCCTGAAGGACAGCTTCCCACTACCCAAAATAGACCAGATGGTAGACGCCACTGCCGGGTACGAACTGCTAATTTTCTTGGATGCCTATTCGGGTTACAACCTGATCCCAATGGACCCGAGGGATGAGGAGAAAACCTCATTCATTACCAAACGAGGAACCTATTGTTACAAGTAATGCCTTTCGATTTGAAGAACGTGGGGGCAACGTACCAGCGAATGATCAATCGTGTCTTCAGAAAATAGATCGAAGAGACTGTAGAAACATATATTGATGATATGGTGGTCAAAAGTAAAAGGAGACAAGATTATCTGCGACATTTGCAAGAAATATTCGAAACCCTTAGGAAACATCGACTGAGGCTAAATCCAGCAAAATATACGTTTAGAGTATCATTGGGTCAGTTCCTCAGCCACATGGTCAGCCGAACAAGAATAGAAATGAGCCCATCCCAGGCATCAGCACTAATCCAGACTTCGGAGCGAAAAACTCAGAGAGACGTTCAAATCCTAACCGGACGAATTGCCGCCCTCAGCAGATTCATATCACGTCTCTCGGACAAATACAAACCTTTTTTTGACGCTATCCAAAAGAAGAAGGGCAAGATTTGGGGAACAGATTAATCGGAGGCCCTAAAAAGGCTAAAACAATAGATGGCCTCAGCACCAATACTCTCGATACCGAAGCTCGGGAAAAAGTTATATCTATACTTGGCAGTGTCAAAAATATCAACGAGTGCAGCCCTGATCCAAGAAAAGAATGTGAAGCATCACTCGGTATACTATTCCAGCAAAATAATGACGGATACCGAAAATAGATATTCAAAAGTAGAAAAGCTGATCCTGGCCTTGGTACACGCAAAGAAAAAACTAAGACATTATTTTGAATTACATCCGATAGCTGTTTTGACTAATCTGCCACTCAAGGCAATCCTTGGCAAGCTAGACATGACTAGGAGAATGATGAAGTGGGCCATGGATCTCAGCGCCTACGACATCCTCTTCGTACCTCGAACGGCTCGCAAAGGTCAGGTGTTGGCCGAATTCCTGCTGGAATACGATGAATGGGTTGAAGAAAAAGGAAATCTCTCTCAGTGGGAGATATATGTAGATGGGTCATCTAGTTAGACCGGGGTAGGGGCCGGAGTCGAAATAAGAACTCCCGATGGGATTACTTTGCACCATGCCATCCGATTTGATTTCGATGTTTCTAACAATGTGGCAGAATATGAAGCTCTCCTTGCAGGACTCCGGTTAGCAAAGTCGTTACAAATTAGGAAGTTGATGATGTTCAATGATTCACAACTAGTTGTGAATCAAGTTAATGGAGAATTCCAGGCCAAAGAAGATAAGATGAACGCCTATCGAGAAACAGTGCTCGAGAACATGAAGGAGTTCGACGAAGTAATACTGAACCACATTCCACGTGAGGAAAATGAGGCAGCTGACAGGTTAGCCTGCTCAACTTCCAGTGCGGACGAATCCTTGACCAGAGTATCCTTCGTGGAAGAATTAAAGGACCCAAGCATCAAAAAATCATTGAAGGTATTTGTAATCCCAAGAGAGCCTAGTTGGATTGATCCAATAGAAGCATACCTAAGGAATGGGACCCTTCCCGAACAGAAAAAAAGCAACGAAACTAAGAATGAAGGCCTCAAGGTACTCTATCATCAATAACCACCTCTACAGAAGATTATTCTCGGGGCCATTATTAGAATGTTTAACACCATCCGAAGCCAATAGAGTCCTTAAGGAGATCCACGAGGGAGTTTGTGGTAACCATTTGGGAGGTCGATCATTAGCCCACAAAGCTCTTACGATTGGGTATTTCTGGCCCTACATGTCACGCGACAAGTGCCAAAAACACACCCAGTTGCTGCACCAGCCACCAGGGAACTTGAATCCAATGACCAGTCCTTGGCCCTTCGCCCAATGGGGGATGGACATGGTGGGACCTTTGCCGATTGCAGCGCAGAAGAAAAAATACGTCCTCTTGACTACAGACTACTTCACTAAGTGGGTTGAGGCAAAAGCATACGCTTCAGTAACTTACGTGCAAGTTAAAAAATTCATCTGGAACAACATAATATGCTCATCAATAGACTGATAAGTAACCGCTAGGCCAAACTCGTCCACAATTTCAACCCTATTCATCCTATCCATAGTCGAAATAGAAGAAAAGAAAAAGAATAAATACTGACCTTGACGGAAAAAACGAGAAGGAAAGTGATAAAAAAATTCAGATTCGTCTAGAATATGCAGAACCTTAACACAACCAACGATACTTAAAAAGATGAACATAAAACCAGCATTAATGGAGAAATGACATTTCGGCGATAGCCGCAAGCACAAAATCCAAGCACAGCTAGGCGAACCGTCAGCCATAGTAAAAACCCCTTTTTAAAATCTAACTAGATTCGAAAAGGATTTTTAGGGGCAAAGTGTAGTATAAAAAAACTGTCCAACTAAAGAAGACATGTGGACACGACAGCTCGGCAATTATGGGGCAGCCACGTCACCACCTTCCAACTCATCATTCACTGCACAACAAAGACAAGAAAGAAAGTCAAATCTCCTCCTAATCACAAGAGATGACGCCACCATTCAAAGAATAAACTAAGGCAATATTATAGGAATATCCTATGAAAAAGGGAATGATTGTAGGCACAATTAATGTATTCTCAAAATTATAAAAGGGAACGATGAAGGAATGAATAAAGGGACAAAAAATTTCTTCTTAAAGTGTAGTGACTGTTTTTCTGTACCTACACTTTCTGTAGGTACAGAAAAATAATCACTACACTTTTAGAAGAATTTTTTATCTCCCACTTTATTATTTCATCCTCCCTTTATATAATTTTGAGAATACATAAGTTATGCCTGAGATTGTTCCATCCTCTTTGTGATTTTTCTGCGATATTGCCTTAATTTATTCCCTGAATTGTGGCATCATTCTCTGTGATTCGAATGATGATTTGACTTTCCCTTGGGTTGTTTGTTTATTAGAGAACAGTCACTTGGAAGGTGGTGACGTGGCTGCCACATGGCTACCCTATAACTGCTGAGCTATCGTGTCCACGTGTCTTCCTTTGGTGGGTATTTTTGTCTTACTACAGTTACCATTCAGTTTCAGAAAATTAGACAAAACTGAAAGACCTCTTCCTGTATGAAAAAGATAAGTGGTAAAATGGTCAACATTAGAATGGTAGAAAGACCTCCTCGTAAAATTAGCATGGTTGAGAAAGTAGACACATCTCTCTCTAATTTATAGAGTCATTGATGAGAGAGAGAGAGTAACGAAGAAAGATGAGAGAGTTTAGGGAAGAGGGGTAAAATAGTCATGCTTTCCTTTTTGCAAAAGGAAGGGTTCTTTGCAACTTTTGAAAGCACATGAGTTTATTTGGTGACAATAGTGTATTTGCCACTTTTTAAAAACACAGAGGATTTAGCACAATTTGGCCTTATATTTACTTAAAATATAGTTTCTAAGTAAATACACTCGAATCCCACCATACACTTGTGGTATTGGCAAGATTAACTTCCACAATATACTTAGGGCTAGTTTGGTACGCATAAATGGAGGTGGAATGAAATGGTCATTCCACCTTTGATTCCCTTTCTCTTATTTGTTGTGCTACATTAAAAATGGAATGGTCATTCCTAGTCATTCCCTTGGAATGCTCATTTCAACAAAACCATTCCTCTTCTTGAGCTATGGAATGACCATTCTATTCCCACTTCTTATTAAAATCATCATCTCTCTTCATTAATTTCTCTCCCTCTTTTACAACTTACTCCAGAATATAATAGTAATACTAGCATCAGCCAGTACAAAGAATAGCTTGATTGATGATAACTCCAAAGACTGGCTGAAAGACATCCCTCAGCTAATGATCAAGATGAGTCTAAAGGGGCAAAGCATATCCAATCAGCCATGTATTTGCTTAGAAAGTGAAGAACTTAGTCCTCCCCGTAAATCTTCAGACCCTGGGGGGCAACAAGGTTGGATAGAGGTGAAGTTGGTCTCATGGAAGAAGATGAATCAGCTAGTCAATACAAATTTTATATGGCCGATTTCATGTTACATAATGAAAATTGTAAGGCTAGAATACTAGCATCGGCCAGTGTGAAGAAGAGCTTGGCTGATGCTGACTTGATAGAATTGCCCAAAGATATATATCGACTGAGAATTGAACTTCATTGGCTGATAGATGAAGAAATTCAAGTATATTGGGGCAATGTCATTGTGCACGTAGTTCGATCAACCAACATAACATTGCATAATAATTTGATCCCGGTCGATCATAACTATGCTATGATAAATTTGAGTATATGGCTGGCCGATGGGTATCAGCCAACTTTTTGGCAGGCTGTGCAAGAATCGTACTCAGCCTACTTTAAAGGATGAATCGAAGAATATATGTTTGACTTGGAATAAATACCACCTCAATGGTAATCCAGAATAAATGAAGTGCACCTTATTTTGAAGTCTTGTTATTTATCATTCCCTTATAAGTCCTAGTTCGATCAACCATGGTAATAAAAGGTCCCTTCTAGTATAATTTTAAATTTTAAAAATCTTATTGGCCAGATCAGCTATAAGACATTTGAAATTGGAGGCAGTTGTTGGCACCCAAATATGGCGCCACTTGGTAGCCAACTTAGGAGTCGTTTGGGCGAATGGGTAAGGCTAACAAAGAGTCCATCAAGAAAAAAACTCTAAGAGCTGAGGACTTTTAGCAAGTTATCCTAAAAAGTAGCTGGCACCTATATAAATGCATGTGTGGTTACGTGTATACATATGGGTGTATATATATATATTTGTATGACTGTTTTTGTAGGCTGGAAGCAAAGAGTCCAGTGTAACTTGGACTCCAGTGAGTTTAATACAAAATGGAAGAGTAAGTTTACTTAGACTCTATATGGTTGTAGGGGATAAAGTCATTCACACTTTAAACTCTAGATTAAGTTTAAGTACTAATAGACTTTTCATGGATAAGGACTCTTGTAATCAAGTTACAACTATTGTGAAATTAGTTATACAGAATATACGTATAAACATGATCTGTGTATATGCATGGATTAGTTTGTATTGAACAATGACTCCTATGAATTTCAGCTACCTTGGAAGACTTGGCTGAACATGGACTCTTACAAATGAAGGCTGCATTAAGGATAAAGTTGAGTAGGACTTGGACTCTAGAAAGGCTACGTTAATACGCTATAATCACAGGCTACTGAGTACATGGAACATTAGAATATAGTTGATTTATTTCCTTTTGTTGTTTTATTTTGCAATTATATATCTTGGAACTTAGGTTTAGGATTATGGTTAGTGATGTAATCTTTACTATAAATAAATACAAAGGGGCTCTGTATTAAGGGTTCGCAACAATCACAATTCAACAATTGCATCGCGTGCAATCTATGTCTCTCTACCAATATTCTCCTGAATATTGCTCTGTTTCTCACTCGATCTACATCTTTCCCATTTTTTTGCTCTCGGCCTCCTTTAATCAATCAGACTGTCTATTTTTTCTCAGTTTCTACCTCCCTCCTTGCTATTTCCCTCCTTCTACCTCCCTCATTGCTACAATTCAGTCTCGCAATTCTTTGCGCGCGATTTAAAAGTCCTTTTGATTGAGGCAAGAAAAGAACTCAATAGGGAGTTTCGCGTTCTCTCTTCCTAACCAATCGTCTGATCCAACACGACCTCCAAAAGTAATACTTATGTTCAACCAATTAGTTACATCGAGCTGATACCATGGCTCTGGCATGCCCACAAACAATTGGCCTACCTGGCTGATTAATTAAGACCGAACAGATACTTAAATCACATAGTTTGAACTCTTCTAGGTTTTAAATAAAAATTATTTACCAATCTGACAAAAGAAAACACTAGTGTCTTTTTCTTTTATCAGGTCTACACAATATATTAAATCCGAGTGCTATGATTTACCTTGTCACCCTGTGCATGTGAAATGAGCTTGTTTGTGTCTGGTAGTAAATTGTAGGATGCTCTAAGAAGTTCAATAGTAGAAAAAAAACAATTAACTAGGTAGGCACTCCTCTGTCACGGCATGACAGCCCAATTAAGATTTATTTCTAGCTCTGTTTTAATTCTCGCATTTGCTAAGCCGTTAAAGAAATTGTCAAAAATCTCAACTGGATTAGTATTGAGGTATGCTGATTCTAAAGTTACTCAATTCGAGGTCCAAGCATCGATCCAATATATATGATTATGTGTGTAATTATATATATATATATAAAGGTTTTTGAAATAAAATCACAACTACAAAGAAAAAAAACTTTGGTTGGTATCTGCCGGAAATAAGTGTAAGTTTTGCATTGGTGCAGAACTATTGTTTAGACATGAACGAATTATATTTATAATGCAAGCTCAATAAGGTAAGTCATTAGATGAGTATCCACGTGGATGTTTGCTATCAAGCTTCTCCAATATAAACACACCCACACACTAATCTCTTTTATATCAATTCAGTTCCTAATTTAATTTCAATCTTATTCCTTGGATTGAGAAATAATTTTTATATAGATTTCAAAAAAAAGAAAAAGAAGCCGTTGTACTTTATTTGATAGATAAATACTTATCAAATTAAGCTTATTTTTTTAGGGTATTGATTAGAGACATACTCATATATTAGTAAAAATTGGTATAAAGGACTATTAAATTAGAAGAATTATTTTTGAATTATTCTATTAGTATGATTATACTATTAATTGATAATTAAAAATAATGATAGATTGATAGTTGATATGTTAATATGTATGACGTGTTTCATATTTTACTTAATTATTAATTTGTGATATTACTACATGAATTTTGTATTTGTTTATAAATCAAAAGTCTAATTGTTTAATTGAAAGCTTTTCCAATTTTAGTTTAATCTTTTTCTGTCCTTGTTAGGAAAGTTTGATAAGAAAATTTATTTAAATAACTAATTGATAAATTTTCAGATTAATTGATTATTTTGGAAGCATAAGCCTAAGTCTAGTCAAGCCACTAAAAATTATTCACGCTTGATATATTTGAATTTGGGCGACGCTCTACCTGAGTAGTCTTGATATTCTGGTGATGCACTTGCTCCTTATCCTTGCCCCTAGTTTGCTATCTGCAATTGTGGGTACTACATCAGGCTTGAGTGCTAACAAAAAGTAGACAAGTTCTTAACTTTTTCTCATTAATATAATTGATCTATGTATGGGTTATTGGAATATATCATTATTAGCATCTATTACATATGTTTTTTTGTTTTATTATTGTTGTTTATATTTTTAACTACTACTTAAATCACTGAATTTGAAATTTCTTGGTTTAACTAACAACCCTTTACCAAATTGACAAAAGAATTCTCATTTCTGCACAATTTATCCATTAGAATGATGAAATCGGAATGCTAAATATTCTGTATGTAGTCATGCAAATTAAGAACTCATATAAATTACTCAATCAGTATCCAAATTCAATAACATACTCGTTTTTGAAGATTCAATTCAATTTAATTTTTTTTTTCAAATCCCCTTATCTTATCAGTCAAAAATGATGGATTAGAAAGTAACAATTATTGTACTATGCACCATCCAAAACCACATAATTTGATCATGGATATTCTATTCCGAATCCGGAAAAAACTTAACAGAGAAAATTCTTCAGCTTCTTCTTGAAAAATCCAATAGAGAAAATTCTTTAATTTGTCTTAAGCTGCATAAATTCAAACTTTCCAGAATGTTTTGCAATACTGGATGATTTATTGCCTGGTCTTTTGATTGTCAGCTAGTTCTCTATTCCATTCTTAGTATAGTATATTGAACTCAGAATGTTTTGCAATACCGGTAGCACAGTTCCTCATTGGGACAGTCACCATAAGTGCGAAGAAATCGCCATTTGCATCATATACTATTGCAAAGCAAGTCAATTTTTTTTAATTTCATAGCAATACAATTCGACATCTTTATTATTTTCATGGGTAGCAACTAGCAACTAGCAACTTATTTATTGATACATCATTCTAACAACATATGAAACCTTTGCCAAAAGTAGGTCTCTTGGCACCATTTTAGCTCTTCTTGCGCGCCTTCACTACAATAGGACTCCTCACATGGTGCTTCCCATCAGACCATACAATCCCTCCAAACACATACTCACCTTTCACAATATCTCTCTTGGTCTCAAGAGTGACCTTAAACATTTTCTCTTCCCCCAATTTCTCAAATTCTAGAGACTCAGGCTCAACCTTTACTAGTATTCCCTTGGGCATATTAATGCCAACTTTGTATATGCCTGGTGTTCCAACATTCTTTAAGGTTCGAGTCACACTTTTCTTGCCAGAAAGTTTAGGAACACTGATAGAAGGATAGTTGAAATCTGTGAGACTTTTGGGATTTTCAGGACATGTGTATGGTTCGTGTACAAACTTCGCCATTTGAGTCTCGTTATAGCCAATGGCACACAGAAAATTCAAGTAATCAGTGATGCTCAAGTCATAGACCAGCCCCGGATCCATTGCACTGTTTGGTCTCAGATGTCCTGCTCCATAGTTTAAGGGGCTTGCCTCAGCAAGAGAGGCATTGGTAATAGGTTGTCTCACATTACCTCTGGTTCTAGCTGAAATGTCAATAAAAGGAAACAACAGTTAATTACAAGACATAAGTCAATCATAAGAGTGTCATATAGAGGGTAATTAGGGACACTGCTCTGATTAATTGCAGGCTTACTGAATAGGCAGGGGGCACATACCAGTGGTCATGATTGCGGATTTGATAGCAGATGGACTCCAATCAGGATGGATGGTTTTGAGAAGACCTGCAATCCCCGAGACGTGAGGGCATGACATAGAAGTGCCAGAAACGATGGCAAAGGCAACACGGCGCTCATCAAATTGAAAACGTGAAGGGCCCGCTGCTCCTGTGTAGGTAGCTAAAATGTTCACTCCTGGAGCAGTGATGTCAGGCTGAAGATTAAAAAGACCATAACAGTTGGAAAATGTTAAATCTGTGTGGTTTCACAAGAGTAAAATCAAATGCAAAAGCACAACAGAGATTGAATTCCAAAGGAACCT
This sequence comes from Cornus controversa, assembly GCA_026545225.1. Taxonomy (NCBI): domain Eukaryota; kingdom Viridiplantae; phylum Streptophyta; class Magnoliopsida; order Cornales; family Cornaceae; genus Cornus; species Cornus controversa. The sequence continues at coordinate 48,560,740 of CM048849.1, forward strand.
CCAAATGAAGTGTAGTTAAATCTTTCATAGATGCCATTGTAAAAATTATAATACACACAACTGTGGGTTCAATAATATATTTCGTAATGACCCTCATCTTTGATGCAGAATTTGTAGTTGCTTGTCTGGTTTCAAGAGGGAGACTACTACCAATCTTGTGAAGGAAAACTGTGATGCTGACTATCTTCAGAACAGTCATGAAGTATATCACAATCATGCCAATGCATATGCATATGCATAATCTTTCCTAACATCTTATTAGTATGTTCAACTCTAGCTTGGCTGTGGCTTTGCTTGGCTGATGCAATCAGGCGTCTACTATTCTCTAGAACTTTGTACTTGCATATTCTAATAACTACTCTTATTTGGTGTAATCTTTGGTTATTCACATCAAGGAATAAAGGTTCCATGTTCGCTTCTATTCTGCACCTGCACCTCCTTTCTAGTCTCAATATGGGAATTAAATTCCGATAAATTTAACAGGAATAACCCACCTTGAGGATCTGTGGAGTGATCGTATTAGGTCCAGGAGAGGAGAAAGCTGCCATAACTGGTGCTGGTACTATGCCTAGTTCTGTTGCACCACTAATATAGGCTACTGGTGAGCTGAACAAGAAATATCCGATGTCAGAATCCGTTCTACAAAGTTTAGCAAAGTGTTTTTTTTACATTATTAGCTTGACCTAGAAAAATGACTTGTTATGAAGATGACTTACTTTGTAGTATAGATGTATGACAAAATGGCGAGGCCATCAGCTGCAGAGACATGTGAAGTGGGGAGGAAGTGGGGATCCGGAGAGATTGCTTCAGTCGCAAGCTGATTAGCCAGGATCATTCCAACTCCGCCTGCCTGAGCAACCACAAAGCTCTTCTCGATTCTTGCATTCACACCTCGAAGGCAGTGGACAATCTTTCCTTTCACCTTCATTGGATCAAGGGATCCAACAAAACAAAGTTGTCTGCCATATTAAATCAAGAAATTGAGACTGGCTATCAATCAGAAAATATATTGCACTACCAAGTCTATCAATTTATCCACATATAAGCTTATCTTGATATGAGATGTGCAATTTTTTTTTATCTAGAGTTGTCAATCTAGCATCCCAAGAGCTGGAAATTCAGTTGTTGTGAATTAGACCTTGGAACTTAAGCACAGTCCAGGATTCCTAGTGTAGTAATCCTAGTGGACGAGTGTGAGTGGGCGGGTGCAAAGACAGACATTGGGCTGAGCTACCACACTGACAGAGTACAGGGTGCTCAATACCACATCGCTTGGGTGTGTAAAGGAGATGTGCTTATATGTAGTATGTTCTCTTCAAATGGTATGAGGCCTTTTGGGTTAAAACCCAAGAACAAAACCGTGTGGGCTTAGACCCAAAGCGGACAATATAATACTATGTGTTGGAGCGTTGTATTACAACTACTTTAGCTTGTGCTAGTCACCTGAAGTCATTAAGAATTCAAGCTTTTGCACATCAAAGCATGAGCATGCCTCACTGTGAATCAGACCTTAAGTTCAGGCCAATACATGTAACCATGTTGATTAACAAATAGGATATTAGATTATTCTGCTGCTAAAAAAAAAGAAAAAAGAATAACTTATACATACGCTTGTCTAACAGAAGCATTGAAAGCTTTAGCATCCACGGAACGAATTAAGGGGTAGTACTTCTTCAGGGGTAGGCTATTAGTTGAGAAGCTGAGTCCCTAATCAAACACCAAATCTTTAAACTAAAAATATATATTGAGAGCATATTGTAAAATTATGAAACCAGGAGAAGACTAGACACATCTTGATTCATAAGTACTGACAAACCTTGAATTGCTTGTTATTGCCAAGGGTGACATAGGATGGGAAATCCCTGTCAATTGTGCTAGCTGCAACAGTGAAAATCCAAGGGGCCAGATTTGAAATAGTCCCTGCCCTTGGCCCTGAATTTCCTCCTGAGCAAACTACAATAATTCCTTTCTCAACAGCATGAAATGATCCAATGGCAATACTATCGAAGAAGTAATCCACAGGCACGCCTCCAATGGAAAGGGAAAGCACATCGACACCATCATGTATAGCAGCATCAAAGGCAGCTAATATATCAGCATCATTGCAAAAGGTACCACTGACAGTGGGCCAACAGACCTTGTATGATGCAACTCGAGCTCTAGGTGATCCACCCTTTGCTGTTCCATTGGCTGAGCCAAAGTGGTTTGCTCCTGCTACAAAGCAACCTCCTGCAGTGGAAAGTGTGTGTGTCCCATGGCCATGGTAATCGCGTGCTGTGTAGAAGTGACGCTCCCATGGCCATGGTAATCGCGTGCTGTGTAGAAGTGACGCTCCCATGGCCATGGTAATCGCGTGCTGTGTAGAAGTGACGCAGAACGGAAGTATAAGAGGTTACCAGCGTAAACCCTAAGAACTTACCAGCGTAAACCCTAAGAACACAGAAACTGGAATCCACCAGCACAATTAATTGTAAACCAAAGTAAAACTTTATTGATAAATTCATTGCCTTTGCCCTATGGCAGTACATGTATTTATAATAGAGAAATCATAATCCTAACAGGACTAGGAAACCTAAAAATAAAGGAAACTTGTAGAAATTCTAATCCTAACAGGAAAAGAAAATCTATTTCCAAAGGAAACGAAAAAAGGAAAGAAAACATTAAAACAATAAAGGAAACTTGTAGAAATTCTAATCCTAACAGGAAAAGAAAATCTATTTCCAAAGGAAACAAAAAAAGGAAAGAAAACACTAAAACAATAAAGGAAACTTATTATAATAGTTATTCTGACAACCGAGCGAAAAGTTATGCCCGTTTCTTCGGACCAACTCGTTTTGCCAATTTTCGGTCAATTTCTTCTTCAAACTCCAAAGCCAATTGTCCTACATCAGTCTTTCCCACCTGCGAAGAACTCGACCTCGAGTTGTAATCCGAATAAAGCGGAACATCATCACTAAACTCATAAAGGTCAGCTACATTGAAAGTACGAGATATGTTCATATCAGCAGGCAAGTCAATCACATAGGCGTTGTCATTGATCTTCTTGATCACCTTGTACGGCCCATACTTCCTTGGCTTCAACTTGTTATAGGAACCAACTAGGAACCTTTCCTTACGCAGAAACACCATAACCTGATCACCCTCAGTGAACAATTTCTCACGTCTCTTCACATCTGCTACAGCTTTATACTTCGCATTCTTCTCCTCTAATCGCGCCTTTACTTCAGCCTGAACATTGCGAACTTGCTCAGCCAGGTTCTCAGCAGCAATACTTGTTCCAGTGACCTTGGGAAGACGTGCCAGGTCTAACGCATGCTTAGGAGGCTGTCGATACACTAAAGCAAAAGGAGATTTACCAGTAGCAGTGTGAACTGCATTGTTATACGCAAATTCAGCTTGTGCCAGAACTAAATCCCACTGTTTAGGCTTGTCACCACAAATGCATCGAATTAAATTCCCCAGTGTTCGATTCAGATTCTCAGTCTGCCCGTCGGTCTGCGGGTGCGCAGTGCTACTGAACTTTAGAGTAGTATCCATCCGCCGCCACAACGTAACCCAAAAATGGCTAAGAAATTTTGAATCCCTATCAGAGGTTATAGACTGAGGAACTCCATGTAAACGGACCACCTCACGAAAGAACAGTTGAGCCACATGTGATGCATCAGATGTCTTCCGACAAGGGATAAAATGTCCCATCTTGGAGAACCTGTCAACCACAACAAACACAGAGTCTACTCCACGCTGAGTTTGTGGAAGACCCAAAACAAAATCCATCGACAAATCCTCCCATATGGCATTCGGTACAGGTAGAGGCATGTAAAGACCTGTATTCTGAGCCTGCCCCTTAGAAGTCTGACAAACATAACACTTGCGAACAAGGTTACCCACGTCGCGTTTCAACTGAGGCCAGTAATACCGCTCGGCTATCCCACTGATAGTCTTGTCACGCCCCAAGTGACCACTCAAACCTCCACCATGTAACTCTCGAATCAGCTTCTCCCTCAAAGAGCTCCGAGGAATACATAACTGATTACCATGGAACAAGTACCCTTCGACCAAATGGAATTCTCCCTCTGTCTGTCTAAGACCACATTTTTCCCATACCTCAGCGAAATCTTCATCCTCAGAATACAACTCTTTCAAGAACTCAAACCCAATAATCTCTTGCTGCATAGTGATCAGTAAACTCGCGCGTCGACTTAATGCATCTGCCACCTTATTCAGAATCCCAGATTTGTGTTTCAGTACGTAAGGAAACTTCTGCATATAGGTCGCCCACCGAGCATGCATATTACTTAGACTCCTCTGACTGTTTAGATACTTCAAAGCTTGGTGATCAGTGTAAAGAATAAATTCTCGTTGAATCAGATAGTGCTCCCAATGCTTCAGAGCATGGACAATAGCATAAAATTCTTGGTCATAGGTACTCCACTTTCGGCGTGCATCACTAAGTTTCTCACTGAAAAACGCCACTGGTCTCTTCTCTTGTGACAGAACTACTCCAATCCCAATTCCACTAGCATCACACTCCACCTCGAATAGTTTCTCAAAACTGGGTAAAGCCAAAACAGGAGTAGTGCACAGTTTTTCTTTAATGACTGCAAAAGCTGTGTCGGCATCTTCACCCCACTGAAACTTACCCTTCTTTAAGCACTCTGTAATAGGAGCCACAATACTGCTGAAGTCTCTAATAAATCGACGATAAAACGTCGCCAACCCATGGAAACTCCTCACCTCTCCTACTGTCTTTGGTGTAGGCCAATCACGAATGGTTCTCACCTTTTCATCATCAACCATTATTCCCTCCGAACTGACCACATACCCAAGGAATAACAATCTTTCTGTCAGCCAACTGCATTTTTTAAAGTTGATAAACAGTTTATTTTCGGACAACACCTCTAACACAGCCCGTAGATGCTCCATATGATCTTTCTCACTCTGACTGTAAATCAGTATGTCATCAAAATAGACGACTACATATTTTCCAATGAAAGGTCGCTATACCTGGTTCATAAGCCGCATAAAAGTACTAGGCGCGTTGGACAATCCGAAAGGCATAACCAACCACTCGTAAAGTCCATCCTTTGTTTTGAAAGCCGTCTTCCATTCGTCACCAGGTTTGACCCGAATTTGATGGTATCCACTTCGCAGGTCGATCTTTGAGAACAACTTCGAACCCTCCAACATATCTAGCATGTCATCCAATCTCGGGATTGGAAAGCTGTATCTGACAGTTATCTTGTTGATCGCGCGACTATCAACACACATCCTCCAATTGCCATCTTTCTTTGGGACTAGTAACGCGGGAACAGCGCAAGGACTCATGCTCTCTCGAATGAACCCCTTCTGCAACAATTCTTCCACTTTAGCCTGTAAAATCTGATTCTCCTTGGGACTCATCCGATAGTGTGGCAAATTTGGTAAGCTTGCTCCTGGAACTAAATCAATATGGTGCTGAATATCTCTCAATGGTGGAAGATTATTTGGTAACTCTTCAGACACTAACTCACTGAATTTAGTCAACAAGGACTGCACCTCCTCGGGTAACACAACTCTCTGCTCTTCCTTGCCTTCTATCACTAGAGCTCGCACAACCACAACATGTACCTCCTGTGCCTCCTTAACTTCAGATTCCAACTCAGTTATTGATGTGACTAAAGAGACTAAGGACTGCTCTTCTACTGTGGCTTTAGTTGAGCCACCACCGGAACTATGCTTCGGAACCATTGCAATCTTCCTGCCATCCCAACTGAAAACACAAACATTGTCGCGCCCCCTGTAGGTGATATCCACATCAAACTGCCATGGTCGTCCCAATAACACGTGACTAGCATCCATGTCGACTACATCGCAGACCACCTCATCTCGGTAATGCTGCCCGATTGAAATAGGAACTTTACACACCTCCGTCACGTTCGCTTTAGGCCCCTTCTGAATCCACCCAATCGCATACGGCTTTGGATGTTTTTTTGCCTGCAGCTTCAGGTGTTCCACTAGTTTTCTAGACACAAAATTCTCACAACTTCCACTGTCAACAATTAAATCACAGACTTTGCCCTGGACACTGCAGCAAGCCTTAAAAATATTGTTTCTTTGTGAGAAATCCTCCAGCTTCGTTGAACACATGACTCGCTGAATCACAAAGTTGACACGTTCTCCCTGTTCTTCCGTAATTTCTGCACCATCCAGGAATTCGTCAATGCCTACTCCTTCTTCAACATCCTCGTCGTTTTCCCCAATATCCACGAAATTCACTGGTTTTCTGGCTGGACATTCATTCGAACGATGGCCTGGTTGGCCGCACCTGTAGCACTTCAAACTGCCTGTTTTAGCATATGGGTTTGGCGCCATCCGTGGGGCTTCCTTCGTAGCTGCTGCTGTCGGACGCATCCCAGCATGGTTATTACTAGAAGACAAACCCCTTTGAGTTTGATCTGTAGCAGTTTGAGACTGATAATTCTGCCCATCGCCTGGTGGAAATCTGCTCTTGTTTGCAACTGCATTGGACGTCCCAGCCGTGTCCTTCTTGTAGTAGGAAAATCGATTGGATGCCTTCTCCATTAACTCTGCTTTCAAGGCCATGTTTTGCGCCTCATCCACTGTCCAAACAACTTGCAGTCCAATTTTGTCTCGAATGGTAGACTTCAATCCTGCTAAGTATCTGGAAACCTGCTGTCCCTCAGTCTCATTCAGGTTGTTACGAACTGACAGCCTGGTCCACTCCTCAGTATAATCCGCAACAGTCCTATTACCCTGCACACAATTCTGGTAATTCTGAAAAATAAATTGCTCATAATCTGGAGGTAAAAACCTGCTCATCAGAAGTTGTTTCATTCTCCTCCAGGTTCGTATAAGAGCCTTGCCTTGTCATCGCCTATCATTTTGCAACTTCTCCCACCAAACAGCAGCCCCGCTTCTCAACTTATATGCCACCATCTTGACTTGTCGATCCTCCGTAACTTCAGTCATCTCGAAAAACCTCTCAACCTCAGAAATCCAGTCCAGAAATTCTTCAATCTGCAATTTACCATGGAACAGTGGTATGTCTGCGCGTATTCTATAGTAAGGTTGATTTTGGTTTCGATTTTGTTGACGAATCCCTTGGTGACCCGCAACGTCCTCATCAGAGTCTTCATCACTCACATATTCGAACTGCTCGTGTCTCGCCGCTCTAGGCGGATGTCCACCTCCAGGGCGGCCAAGGGCAACTCCCTCGACTCTAACTCTGTTGGCAGGGGCTTGAGCGTTACCAATAGGGATGTCGGGATTAGGCTGCCGCTCCATCAGTTGCTGTAACGTGGCCGTCAACCTCTCCATCGCCTGTCGCTGCTCGTTAATCACTTCCCATATATCTGCATCCCTACGACCAGCGTCGCCAGGGTTAACTCCTCCGTCTTCGTTGTTGACCATCGTACAAGGCAAATCCTTAGGCTCTGATACCACTTGACGCAGAACGGAAGTATAAGGGGTTACCAGCGTAAACCCTAAGAACACAGAAACTGGAATCCACCAGCACAATTAATTGTAAACCAAAGTAAAACTTTATTGATAAATTCATTGCCTTTGCCCTATGGCAGTACATGTATTTATAATAGAGAAATCATAATCCTAACAGGACTAGGAAACCTAAAAATAAAGGAAACTTGTAGAAATTCTAATCCTAACAGGAAAAGAAAATCTATTTCCAAAGGAAACGAAAAAAGGAAAGAAAACATTAAAACAATAAAGGAAACTTGTAGAAATTCTAATCCTAACAGGAAAAGAAAATCTATTTCCAAAGGAAACAAAAAAAGGAAAGAAAACACTAAAACAATAAAGGAAACTTATTATAATAGTTATTCTGACAACCGAGCGAAAAGTTATGCCCGTTTCTTCGGACCAACTCGTTTTGCCAATTTTCGGTCAATCTCTTCTTCAAACTCCAAAGCCAATTGTCCTACATGAAGAAGGATGAATTAAGTGGGCCAAAAAGGGCTTCATAGCCTTTGTTGAAGTACCTTGCTCCTATTAGCTTCCTTTATGTGTGATCATCAGGGTAGACAATCTTAGTTAGTTTCAGGAAACAATACACACTATAAATATGCATACAAGAAATGCAAGTGTAAGTTGGAATCTGGTTTGAAGGGATAGAAAAGTAAAACCTGTTGCATTGAACTCCATCTATTGTTTCACAGTAGCCTTTCCATTTAGAAGGAATAGGTCCCATTCCTTCATCATTGAAGCTCTCTGATTCTGGCCAGACTCCTATTAACCAGCCGTGCACAAAATTGAGAAGAATGGTGTAAAGAAAACATTATTAAATCAAAATAAATGCACAAAGAAAAAATCAAAATAATATATGCCTTGTTCTATAGCCAAAGGACAGCTTTCGTGTATCTTCATATTCAAAACTTGTGAATTAGGAGCTAGTCTTCTCTATTTAGTCGAGCTGCTAGTATCCCATTTTGGTTTCCCTCCAATTGTTTTCTTTCAAAAAAGATGAAATGCTTTTCTTTTCTTTTTATTTATAAAATTCAACCTTAATTTAAATTTTGGAAGCTTGTTTGCATTAATGCAGTGATGGCCATTGTAGCCAGATGAGTTTTCAATATGATATACACATAATGTATAACTAATTGTCAACATCGATCCCCAGCACAGCAACCATTTTCTCATGAAATCATTAAAATCAGGCCATTTTAGTCCTTAGTCAAATTTTGAGTGTTTTGGTTCAATGACTATTTATTTAAGTCCTTAGCAGAGTGTTGGTTGAAGCAAGAGAACCAGATAATATAAAGACAAGCTCACCAGTGTCAAGGTTTCCAATTATTGCATCTTCACCGAATCTCACCTTTAGCCAGATAGATTCAGCAGGAATTCCCCCATTTCTCTCTAATCCAAGAAAATCCCATGACCTAGTGGTGTGTAGTGTCTTAGCCTCGTTTGAGAAAACTGACACTACCTCTGGATGCTCTGTCATAAAAACATGAGAAAGTTAAGCATAAGAGGTTGAAAATAAAGAGTGGCAATACAAACTGTGGATGAAAATTTAGTACCTGAGAGTTTTTCTGCTTCTTCATCATCAAGGGTTGCAGCAAAACCATTGATATATCTGGTGTACGAGTAAAAAATAGCTTCTTTTGCCTTCTTCTTGCTATAATAACATGATGACATTGTTACATAAAATAGAATAATAGAATGCATAATGATAATAATTCAAGAATATATATATATATATATATATATATATATATATATATATATATATCACCTTCCTAAGCTGGAAGCAAGAAGTTCATGGTGAGAATTGGTCACTTGAACAAAATCCGCAGAAGCAGGTTTGGTGCCATATGAATGTTTCCCTAGGTACACCACATATGACTGCTAAAGAATACAATGCACCGAGTAAACGATAAATGTTATGCTATGAAATATATAGATATATACTAAGAAGCATGAAAAGGTAAAGAAAATATGGATAGCATGCCTTTTTGTTAGCAAGGGTTGGTTTCTGCAGTATGCAGAAAAGGAGAGCTAATAAAAACACAGAAAGAAACTTCATATTAAACAATTTTCTCAGCAACAATCTGTACTCTTACAAGACTTGAAATATTGTTTTATGCTACTCAGATAAAGTGCTTCTACAATGTGTGATAAAATAGTCTATTTATAATGTAGTAAAAATGATGGATACGCGTTTCTCATATTGTCAGTCAACTTGGGCATCGAAGTTTGTGGTATGAAATTGAGTTTGAACTCTTCATGGCTTTAACTAACAACCCTTCTCCAATTTGATAAAAGAAAACAGTTGTGTCCTTTTCATCTCAGGCCTGCACTATTTATCCATCAGAATGATGAAATAATTGGACTGTTAAATAGTAAATGATATATATGGAAGGTTCTGAATTGAGATTGAAGTAGTCTTCCAGGTTATAACTAGATTTTTTTGACCGTCTTTTTTTCCTTCATGTCTGCACAATTTATTAAATCAGAGTGATGTATTTATAATTTTATATAGTCATGAAACCACTCAATCAATATACAAATTCAGTAGCAAGCAAGTCATTTTCCTTTGTTTTCAACTACGGTAAATAACAAGCAACTCATTTGTGGAAAACTGTATGTGTGTGTATGTATTACTTGCTGTAAGCATCAAATTGGATTGTTTGAACCTCGATTTAATGATGTTGCTCTTAGTGTGTTGCATTCATGATGGAGTGTATATATGTATAATTCTTTGTGCACACATGCCGCACACATTGTTATTAGTAGAGCTAGAAATTTACTCTAGCTACACTACAACATATTTGATATTTTCCGGCGGTTTTTGACCGGCGGAATTATAAGTGCCGGGAATTTAACGTTATTACCGGCGGTTTTTAAAAACCGCCGGAAATGACTACGTATTCTGGCGTTTTATAAAAAACTGCCAGAAATAACTCACTTAGCGGCAGTTTCTTAAAAAGCGCCAGAAATCATCAAGGTATTACCGGCGGTTTTTTAAAACCGCCGGAAATGATATTACCAAACTTATAATTTTAGCCCAGCCCAACAAATCAATAAAATGCATTACAAAACTTTTTAAAAAAAAAATGGACCATGTCCAAGAGAACTAACATAGCTCAAACCTCAGCCCATGTTCTGAAAGCCCATCTATATATATTCTTTAACCACTCAATTACTCTCAACCCTAGCCGCACGACCCGCACTCCTCTCTCTGCATCCTAAGTCCCAACTCACAACTGCCGATCTGTATTTTGTGTTTGCACTCTCTCTCTCTCTCTCGTGGCATGGGAGGACGGTGACGATGGCTTTGGCGAGATCGGAGCAGTGGCTTTGGCGAGATCGGAGCTGTGGCTTTGACGAGATCGGTGATTTTCCAGGTATTTCTACTTTTTATAATTTTGTATGAAATTTCTTTTGATGAAATTTAGTTTTAGACAGATATGTGCATTGTGCATATGCGTGTGTCATATGTGTATGATAGATCTGTGCATGTGTGTGTTTTGTGTGTGTAATATTTATATGATAGATCTGTGCATGTGTGTGTAATATGTATATCTCTACACGAGTTTCAAGCCGAAACACTTGAGGTTGGAGCTCGATTCGACTTCTGGATTAGGTGATTGATTAAGAAGGCATCGATCGACTTCTGTATTAGGTGATTGATTAAGAAGGCATCGATCGACTTCTGGATTAGGTGATTGATTAAGAAGGCATCGATCGACTTCTGGATTAGGTGATTGATTGAGTTTCCGAAGCTCTCTGTGTTTGATTAAGTGATCAGGTGTGAATTTTCTAGTGCTCTCTCTGTTTGGTTGTATCATGAAATACACCTGCATGCGTTTTTCTATCTATCTTCTAAATCATTTTTTTTAATAGCTTTGTAATTGAATGGTGTATTGATTATTTTGAGGTTTAATTTGGTTTCTTAGTTAGTCTTTTGAGGTTTAATTTGGTTTCTTAGTTAGATTACAAGCCTGATTTTTTATATATAAAAAAATTGATTACTAAGGCTGATTTTTCCGTTAGAATAAGAACCTATGGAGTAGTGTGATGCTGTGGGAATAAACTCCTTTATGCAGTTAAAAAATAATTAATAAAGCAAAATATATAGACGTGTAGTGAGCAACACTAATGGACATTGAGTGTTGATTCTGAAGACATGAGTGCCAAGACGAGAAACGAAGGATATAAACCTTGAAACCAGTTTGATTATGTTTTTTATAGAATTGGACTGGACCAAACCAAACCATATGCACTGCTATGGTATGGTTACCCTTTTGACATCATATATATATATATATATATATATATATTACCCTATTTGAATATCTCAGATGAAAAACTGCACATACTAATTAATGAGACAAGTTAATTAATTAATTGTTCACCAAATCTTTTTTTTTTTGGTCAAATACATCATGAGAAATTAAATCCCAAATTAAAATTCGGATCGAGCTATATTTATATATTGACTTTAGATGGTCATTGTACTTTTTCTACATCATTAACATACATACAAGGAACCATGCAAAATCTTTGAATGTGTTTATTTAAAGTACATTTCTGTAACACCTCTAAGCTTAACATTGCACATTGTATACATAATTTTGGTAATTAAATATTCACCTGTAATTTTGGTAATTAAATATTTTGGTAATTTTTTTTGTGTTCTTTTATGACAGCGGATGCGATGGTGTCATCGGGACTTGCTGCAGTTGGATATCAATATATAAATATAGGTAAGATCTTAGTATGATTTTTTTTAACTATTTGAGGATGTATATCTCCGTTTGTTTTGACATAAAATATTTTTTAAAAATTATTTCTAAATTTTTTTGATGTTTGATTGCATATTTTAAAAGAGAAAATATTACATGCGTAAAATATTTTCACACCAAAATGTTTGAATTGATGCAACTCGTAAAATATTGAATAACTATTTTTTTTAAATATTTTAAGTCGAAACCAACGAATTAGAATTTACATATGTCTAAACAGTTTTCTCAATTTATATGTTTTAGATGATTGTTGGGCAGAGCTTAATAGAGATTCTAAGGTACTGCTTTACTTTTTCCTTCATAAATTCTCATTTATTTCTTATGATGACCTTAATGATATGTTCAAACTAAATTTTAGTAGAACTTATAAAATCTGTCTTATATAGTAACATCAAAACCAAAAATGAAAAAGGAAAAATAGAAGGCCAAAGCCATAGTAAAATCATTATAATTCTGCAACTGTGGGTTGAAATTTTAATACTTTTGATAAATTCATTTTTCTTCTTTATTTTTTTCTTTTTTTGTTGGTCAATGATATTTTATGGGGACAAAAAATCAAGATACAATCCAAAGGGAATTAGAAAAAAGAACAAGCCATAAGGGCTACCAAAAACAGAGTATTAGTGCTCAATAAGTTTGATAATAATTCAGAGAGTAATGATATAGATGTTCAATTCGATAGTTTTTAAAAGTCATTTATGCAAGTGGGGTGGTGGATGTCACCCACCACATGACGTCGCTTAAGTCACGTTACGTCATGTGGTGGAGTTTACCATCCCGTCCACTGCTCTCACTCACAAAACACATTTTCGAAAACATCCGAATTTAGAAAAAAAATTATTATTTTAATTCAAATTGTGTTGTGATTTCTGTTGGAAATTGTAACGTTGGCAGGGGAATTTGGTACCTAAAGCTTCAACATTTCCTTCGGGAATCAAAGCTCTAGCAGATTATGTTCATAGCAAAGGATTGAAGCTTGGAATTTATTCTGATGCTGGGTATTATTTCTATTTAACCTTGGTTTACTTAAGATCTCATGGTATATACAAAATATTTAAAGAAAAATATAGTATATATGTGAACAGGACTCAAACATGCAGCAGAACTATGCCCGGGTCACTAGAAGAGGCTTATATTTTAAATCATGTTCCAAGATCAAGCAATTATGCAGCATGAGTTGGTTAAAAGAAACTGCTCTGCATAATATACTACATGCAATTTAGATTGACAATTTTCCTGAATAGATTGTAAATCAGCTGGATCTCATATTATATATTGATTCTATTTGATGAATGAACAAACTCTCTCTTTGCCAGAAAAAAGGAAAAAAAAAAAGAAAGAAAAGAAACAGAAGGATTTTGCAAATATGATAAATACTCTGACCAGTGTTGAAGATATCCAAGTTGAAAGCAATTTGTTCAATCAAGTGGCATGGGGATTGAAAGGTGAAGTAATATTGTCCACTCTGTTTCTTTCTTTTCTTTTTTTTTAAGAATAATTGATGGAACGAGACGAACTTATAACATCATTACCCTTTTCCATGCAGTCAGTTACAATGACACAAAGAACAACTGTTTAAGATATTGTACAAGGTCATTCCCTAAACCATAAGTACTCCCAGCATATATTACTAGCTAAAATTGATCCTTTACTAGAAAGAAGTTTTAATCAAGAGTGGAACATTAAGATAAAGGGGATCCTAGAGAGTGCAATTCACAGAGCATGTTTGTGGAAAGGCATATGATCTAAATGGATTGGTGGAGACACTCAGACAAAAAGTGGGAAAGAGAGGACAGCAATTGAAAATTGTTGGAAAGGACTTCAGTGCTCAAATTTGCATACATGTGAAATTACTACAAAGTATAGTTAATTTTGTTTTTCCTTTTTTTATTTTCATGTTACAAGGTTATATATATGTTAACGACAAATTAATTTGGCTCTGACTTTGGCGGGTATCCTTCTCTAGGTCAGAGGAATGATTCTTTTATTATAAAAGAATCAATGACTGTGCACTGTGGGTAGGTTTCGTTCTATAAATCAATACTATGATGGCATATGATGATACTTTATTTTACCTGTTAAATGTATTGCATTTTTCTTGTGATTTGAAGCTGGTGCATGTTCTTTTTCAGATTTGTGAAAGGATGTAGACCTGGCCAACATACGGGATTCAATATTGATGAAGCTGACCTTGGGGAACTGGAGCAGTTCCATGACATCATTGTAGCCCTATATCTTTACTTGATAAATCTGGAGTTGCCCATGTCTGGATTCAATGTGACTTTGATTTTTTTGTTTATAATATGTATTTTTAAATTTCAACTACTGATTGTATAAATATTTTCATATGTATATATATATTTTTATCAAATCTTTTCACTTGGATGCTTGGCTTAGTATATTTTTATCATATTCTATACATGAAAGTTTTCAAATTTCTTATCATTGTATATTCCTTGCATTAGAGTTGCACACATTTAATCCAAAAGGAGAAAGGAAAAAAAAAAAAATAGCAACAGCCTGTAGCTTTGAAACTTCCAAGTAAGACACAAGTAGAAGAAGAGCACACAATCTGATTCTAAATCTGGAAAAAAAAAAAAAACCAACTTTTACCTGCAGTTTTTGTAAACTGCCGGTAAAAGCAATATTTTCAGTGATTTACCGGCGGTTCATGAAAAACTGTCGGTAAAAATTAACCATTATCGGCGCTTTGATGATATTTACTGGCGGATAAAACCGCCGGTATAATTCCGGCGGCTGCAAAAAAACTGCCGGTAATTACCGGCAATTTAGCAAAACCGTCGGTAATTCTCTACCGGCAGGACATTTTTCGGCAGATTTTTAAATCGCCGGTGAAGGTTTTTCCGGCGGTTTTGAAGGCATTTTTCGGCGGTTTAAACTGCCGGTGATATTAAAAAATGTTGTAGTGTAGGGACAATATTGAACAAATGAGATATAAAATGAAATTTTTACTGAGCAAGATTTGGTGAAAAAGGGGGTTTAGAGTTTCTTGTAGAATGGCCTAGAGTAATGGGTCGGATGTTTACCAATTCTCAAAAGTCTAAGTTATTGGATAGTGTTGCCTACTTACCCATTTATACTCATTTTCTTTTCCATTTAAATCCGATGTGGAATAAAGAAGACCCCTCTAATACCTAGGGCCAAAAAATGACTGAGCTTCTTGCCTCGAAGAAAGATTGAGTAAAAGAGAGATCGATATCAATATGTTGAGTTGTGAGAGAAAAGAGAGAACTTGTGTGTGCAAAAGTTTTTTTCACTAAAGTGATTTCAAAGTGTTTTGAAACATCGCGGTCTGACACTAATTGACTTTTTTTTTTTTTGTAAAAAAAAGGGTTTACATTTTGTTTGAAAACAAATTCTTTTGGGAATTGAAATTGGAAGTGGAAAAGGAATTGAATTGTTATTAAAATGAAAATTTATTTGACTTTTGGAATAAACTGGAATTTGTAAAAAGGAGTTTGAAAGAAAATAAGTTTTGTACCATTTTACCCTTATAAATATGTCTGTGCCAATGTATATTTGCAAATACTTTTGTTAACTAATAACTTCTACACAAAAAAAAAAGTGCGAAGATGGCGCAAATGGCTCTAGAGGTGGTGGTTGTGGGAGGCGACAATGGTGGTGGGGGAGGTAGTGGAGGTGGCGGTGTTATAAGGTGGTGGCAATGGTGGTGGTGAAATGCATTTGTGGTGATTGTAGTTAGAGGTGCACACGGTCCGGTTCCTTATAGTTTTTGGTGGAACCAGAACTAAAACCATTTTCAACGGTTCCTTAATTTTGGAGCTGGAATCAGAACTGTTGAGTTCAGTTCGGTTCCGATTTTTTGCAGTTCCGATTCTGGTTCTCCAGCGATTCTTTGTCAACTTTTTTTGTTTTTATAAAAACATTGGTAAGATACATACTTATACTTGTGTACCCCTAATTATATTAGTATTTATTTATATATTTTATATTATATAAATATATAAAATATTAGAATTTAGAATCTATTAGTATTTATCTATATATTATATATTTTATACCTTATATATAAATAGAACACTAGAATTTAGAAAGTATTAGTATTTATATATATATATATATATATATATATATATATATATATATTCTAATAGTTCCTGTTCCATAACTTAGAATCGGAACCGTAGTGAACGATTCCTAAAATTTGGAACTGGACAGATTTTGGTTCAGCTATGATTTCTTACAATTTCGGTTCTGATTCTGATTTCACTGGTTCTTTGTACAATCTAACTACAGTAGTGGTAGAAAGTAGCAGGGTGGCAGCAATGGTAATGACGGTAGAGGAATAAAGGACAAATAAAGAATATAATATAATCTTGTTGATTAATGAGAAATAGAAGGGTAATTTTGGTAAGTTAAAAGAATTAATTTGGAGAAAAGTAAGTTTATTTCCTTTGGAACTCCTTCAAGTCCCATTTCCTTTTAAAACCGTGTGCTTCCAAACAAGTGAAATTCGTTTTTAAATCCAGTTCAAAGTTTTTTTTTTTTTTAAATCTAAATTATCCCAAGTCAGAACTTAAGAGAAAGGGGCACCCACCCAATCTGGTGTTCGGGCAACTACTACCCCTTACTAAAACTTGACATCAGTCCATTTCCTCGAGGCCCACAACGAGGTCATCAAATTGGTGGGTCCATTTCCACTAGAATACAACTTGGGTTGGACAACTCGAACTCAATTGAAGTTCGGCTTAATTTTTTATGAAATTGAACAATTATTTTTACAATTAGGGTTGAATTTATGTTGAAAAACTTTAATCCAAACTTAATTAAGGTTGAGCTTGATTTAGGTGTCAATAATCCGAGTCCAACCTAAAGCCGAATTATAATATTATTTTTATTTTAAAGTTATATTACATTTAAGGTTAGTGTTTGAGTTTTCGTCCCAAAATAATTAATCATCTAACGGTCAAAAATACTTAAAAAGTCAATCTGACGGTTCAAAATATCTATTCTTATCTACGGTCTAAAATTACTCTCCTTATCTTTAATCAACAGTCACGATTCACTCCCACCTAAATTCAAATTTAAACTTTCACTTACCCTCACTCTGTCTCTATATCACTCTCCCACCCATTCATTTTATTTATTTCTTTTCTCTCTCCTCTCATCTCAGACTCGGTGCTTCTACCACCATCAACTTCATCAAATATTCATTTCCACCGTGAACAACCCAAAGCCACCATTTGTGTAATTTTCACGTCCCACTGTAATTTTCGAGGGGATGAACAATAAGGAGGCCTTCGTGTTCTTGACTCAGAAAAACAGATCACAAAAGGTTGATAGAAATGAGAAAATCGAGAACACAAAGGAAAGTTTAAACTCTGGCAATGTAGTAAAGGCCGCCGAAAAGTGAAGGTGAAAGGATTCGCCGAAGTTACGAAGTCGTCACCATTGTCAGCTCACGAGGCGTTTTATGTGCGGAATAGAATGTTGAAGGAAGGTGGTAAGAGAAAGTAAAGTTCTTTGCTAATACAAATGGATCGAGCAAGACCTTCCATACCTTTTAGAGGTCTCTGGCACTATTTTATGCGAATTTGGTATTGTTCATTTCTTTGGTAATCGACCGATATAGATATACATTAATTTCGAGAACCATATATATTTTATTTTTTAATTTATTTGTAAAGACATTTTTTTGTGCGTTTGTTTGTTTATTTATGAAAACCGTTGTTAATTTATGTTTTGCCATATCTCAAATAGATGGAATTTTATCAGAATTTTTGTATAGATTATGGTTTGAAACTATTTAAAAAAGCGTGTGATTGAGTTTTTTTGTTTTCTCTTTTCTTCCTTCGTCACTCTCCACTCTTACCATTTTTTTTTATTCTATTTCCTTCTCTTTTTTAATTCTTCACCCACAAAACTTTCTTATGTATAATTGTCTTATTTGAAAAATTCTCAAAGAGTCCCACCATCAAATTTTAAAATTAATTATTTCGTTTGTCTAAAGTGACCCCACATCATAAGATTTAAAAAAAGTAAAAATAAATAAAAGAAATCAAACTAATCCTTCCTTTGGTGTGTATATATACTAGGTATGACGAGATAGTGTGTATATAATATAATATATATATAATTTTTTTTTTAGAAAGAGAGAGTGGGCAAACAAGAATATTGTATTTTTATATAAAATGTTACATTCAGATAATGGATTGTTTTTTCCGTAAGAGAAATCCTACCATGCCAACTACAACTTTTTTGTTTTTTTAACCGGAGCTCATACCTATGAGGTTATACAGGATGGTTTTCTACTTTTCAACGAAAGAATGCAATTAAAATTAAATTTTAATCTATTTGGGTCTTTCACAAAAGAATGGGGAGAGAGAGATGAAGACAGATTGGAAAAGTCATGGCCATTGACAAAAATAAAAGGTCACCAACAAAGATAGAGAGAAGAAGAAGACAAGTGGTTATCTAATTTATTTTGTATTATTTGATTTTGTGATCTTAATTAAAAATTAATTAGTATTAAGATTTTTTTTATTTTTTTACTGCCCTAGAAAGTTTTTTATATTTTATTTTAGCTTTTTAATATATAGTAATATTTTATTATGAGTAGTTATTAAGAATATTTTATTTAGATGCATATATTATTTTTGAATGAAGTATGTATTAAATAGAAATATTATGAATTAATGTTTTGATTTTTGAATTTATTGTTTTGGTTTAATTCAAGTTAAGCCTAAAAAGGTAGATCTCCCTCACCAATCCATATTTTTTTTAGAAAAAGACTTGGTTTTAATGTGAAGATTTCTAAAATTGTTTTTTTACTTGTGTTCTATGTTTTGAAACATTGGTCATTGTTTTTTTTTTTTAAGATGCCCATTGTTTTTTTTTTTTTTTATGTTAAACAAGAGCTAATTCAAATAGTGTTTTGTAAACTTTTGTTTATTAGCACGTTGATTATATGAAATCAGTATTTATTTCAGTTCATGCAATAATTTTTTTTTTATTTATAGTGTTGTAGGCACGGATAATACGTTAGATTTGACTAATCAATTGTTTGATAATC
The DNA here is from genome assembly GCA_026545225.1 of Cornus controversa. Lineage (NCBI taxonomy): Eukaryota > Viridiplantae > Streptophyta > Magnoliopsida > Cornales > Cornaceae > Cornus > Cornus controversa. Next base: position 48,580,057 of record CM048849.1, read on the forward strand.
CTAATAGCAAAGTCCTATTTCAAAAGAATTACCAAGTTAGAATTTCATGTTACCAAATGCATCACATTTTAATTCTATAAATAATATTGTTTTCAAGATTTTTTTTTTTTATAAAGAAAAGTTTTTTATAGTGCCGTAGGCATGGACAATACGCTAGTATATTATATATAATATTCAAATTACGATAAATCTTAATTTATTGTATGTTAACACTTTGGATAATTAATTTCTTAAAAATTTGTTTGTAATTTTTTAAAAATTTGCATTAAGTTCTTAATTTTGTGTGTTTAGAAGTAATCTAATGTGAAACTTACTAAAAACCACTTTACATTTTTAATATGGAGATTGGTGATATAGATAACCCGAATTAATCCGACTTTTTAACCCTAAATCTCAATCCGAGTTTAAAATTTTAAGAATGGGTTGGTCTAGAGTTGAGTATTTACTAGTTAGAGTTGGAAGTAAGGTTATGACTGGATTAGAGTTGAACATTTTATACGTAAGGTTGTGCCCTAATTTTCAACCATAAACACTCTTTGTTTTATTAAATCGTAGCCACGGATGCATTGGCATATTATATTATCAGTCAAGTTATTACACAAGGAAGCTTCTGCATTCAAATTGCTAGTCTTTCTAGACTTCTAGCAGATTAACTACCACTTGCATCATTGAATTTGAAATTTCTAGGTTTAACTAACAGCCCTTTACCAAATTAACAAAAGAAAAATATTACTGTCCTTTTCCCCCTCATTTCTGCACAATTCATCCATTAGAATAATGAAATCAAAGTGGTAAATTTATATGCAAATTAAGAACTCATATAAATTACTTAATCAGTATCCAAATTCAATATCAATAAAGTCATTTTTTATTTGGTTACTATAACGGTAAATTGCAACTAACTCCTTTATGAAGTGTTAAAAACTATATATATATATTCGTGTTATTATCAAATTTGATTAGCCAAACCTACTCCTTTTTTAAGATTGAACTCAATTTCATTTTTTTATTTTTTGGGTTCAAATCTCCTAATCTTATCGGTCAAAAATGACGGTTTAGTCTAGACCACGCAATTTTCTCATGGATAATCTATTCTGAATCTTGAAAATTCTTAATAGAGAAAATTCTTCAGCGAAAAATCCAAAAGAGAAGATTCTTTCATTTCTCTTAAGCTACATAAATTCAAACTTAATTTTCGAGAAATTTTTTTTTGCATAAATTCAAACTTTCCAGAATGTTTGGTGTTGGATGAAAGTTCCACAATATATTTAGGGCTAATTTGGTACGCAGGAATAGAGATGGAATAAAATGATTATTCCACATTTGATTTTCTTTTTTTTTGTTTGTTATACTACATTAAAAATAGAATGTTTAAGTAAAATATAAGGCCAAATTGTGTTAAATCCTATGTCTTTTCAAAAAGTGGTAAAATACACTTTTGCCACCAAATAAACTCTCGGTGCTTTCAAAACTTGCAAACAACTCTTCCAGTTTCGTCTTGTCTTGTCTATTTTACCACTTATCTTTTTCATACAGGAAGAAGTCTTTCAATTTCGTCTAATTTTCTGAAACTGGATGGTAACCTCATGTAAACATTTTTAATCACTCCTGTTTCTAGGACATGATAGTATGGTTCTAGAATGTCGTATATATTTAAAGCTTCAATATCCTGAGTTTTCGGAATATAAAAGTAAATAAATTGCATATATTACACTATCTGAAAATTCTTTTATGCAATAGTGAAAATTATTATCTTACTTTGTCAACTTTGGGGAGCTTGTTTTCCATCACTTTGGCACGGGTTGGATTTAAATAATTTCCTTGACACTCAGTAGTAATTTATTGCGGTATGAGATGGAATTATTAGGCCAAGATAGGTCATTGTAAACAGTATAAAATTGAATAAGGGACTGTCGTCACAACATTTAAAACTTATGAGTGGATTTTCAATTGGCTAATAGCTACCTAGCTATCTAGGTTAAATACTCATCTTTTGTAGACTTGTAGTCCTACCTCTAATTCTTTTTGTTTTTCTTTAGTAAAATGTTACTTCTTTCGAATTCAGTTATTTTTGAATGAGTTTAAATGAGTGAAGTGTGACATCATTATGTTCATGATGTCATTCTCTATTTACAAAAATTCATTCAAAAACTACCGAATTCGGTATGTGTATCAATACTTTTTTCTTTATTAGTTGGAGGAATGGAAAAATGAATACAAAGGGAGAGGGGGAGGAATGAATGAGGCATCCTTAGGGACAAATTGTGTTTCTTCTATTTTTTATTTGGTTGGATGAATGAGATAGTAGAAATAATTAATGGAATGACAACTTTTTTTTGTTTGGCTGGAAGGAAAGAAGAGTTTTTATATACTTTTACGATCATGACAGAAATGGTAAAGGTAATTAATTTAACACACAACAAAAATTAAATTTCTGCATGATGTACTTTTAGAAAATTATTTTTTCTCATATTTTTGAGCTAAAAACTGTAACGAGAAATTTTGTAATCAATTCAAGGTTACAAGAAATTTTGTAATCAATTCAGGGTTAAATTAGCTAAAATTTTGTAATCAATTCAAGGTTGAATTAAGTGTTTCATAGTTTTAGGTTAGTTCTACTCCTATTCCGCTCAATTTTGGCGGTTACAAGAGATGCTTCACCCCTCCATTCTTTTTTCATCTCTTTCCTTTCTTTCAACCAAACATGAAAAACCTCATCTATCCCTTCCCTCCTCTCTTCCGCTCAATTTTGGACGGATACAATATTGGCGGTTACGAGGGATGCTTCATTCCTCCTTGCTTTCTTTCTCTCTTCCCTTCCTGATGCGGGAGCATCCGAGTCAGATGATGCTGAGCTGTCAGACGACACGTTGATGGCACTGAAATACCTTGAGTTGGCAGATGAGCGCAAAGATGGCAGGAAACCGTGACCTTGTCCCTAATTAGGGTAATTTTGAACGCGCTCCGGTATTTTGGCCATAACTTTGGCTACGGGTATCAGAATCGCCTTTATGACCACAATTCGGAAAGCTTGTTTCGGCGCGCACGTCGTGGGCACCCAGCTATGCTGGGTGTGTATTTTTTCGAGGCCAAAATCCACTATTTTTCCTCCGAATCCCTAATTTTAGTTATTTCTTTCCTTTTTTAGTAATATTTATTTTGTTGATTAGGAAGAGATTCTGGGCTTGATTTGGGCCAGATTTTTGGCAACTTCCTTCTTTTATTTCGTATTTTATTTTGACACGATTTTTGAAATCCTGCTATTTTTGATAATATTGACGAAGTTCAGCTATATAGCCCGACTTGTGGGCTGATTCTAAAACACTTTGATTTTGAATAATAATTTGATTACCAGAGGTTTTTCTCTGAGTTTTTTTGAGCAATTCTCGTGCCTTCTTTCTGTTTATTTTCTGTTGCCATTAGCCTACAGAATAATCACTATTTTATCCGGCGTCACTTCCTTTCTTCTCTTCCTTCCAACCAAATATGAAAAACCTCATCTATCCCTCCTCTCCTCCATCCTTCCACAATCCATTCCTCCAATCAAACATAGCATAAAAAAATACTCTAGGACAGGCCAGGACAACCTTAGAAAGTTCAACTTTTTAGGCTGGGCATTGCCTACCTTAGAAACTCGATTTTTTTTTTTTAACATTTGTCTCCTGGTACTATTAAAACCTTTAGCAACAACATCAATCTCAAAAGCTCCAACACCACTTTCACATAAAGCCAAATAAAAAAACTCACTGCAAATTCTCAAGAATTCGAGAAAATATCATGATAGAGGCTAAAAATTAGGAAGTCGAACAAACCTAAGTAATGAGCATATATAGATTCATACAGGAGATCAAAATATTGCAACCTTCAACAAATATGTACATATACATTCACACACATACAAAGAATATCTACATACGAGTGCAAAACATTCTACCTAAAAATTACTCAAGATCTATCTCATACATTTACAAAATGTAAACAGTGCAGTACCATAAATTAACAAGGTACAGTCAACTCAAAACATTATACCTATAAATTGTCCACTACGCCATGAAAGAGTACGTACTAAATACATTCTTATCCCATATTTTTTTCAGTTCATTTAAGAATTTGGTTTCTCTTTCGTTTCCAAGCTATTGTACATTCTTATCCCATATTGAATTCCCAGTTGCATCAAACTTGGTCCAAGTTCTAGCAAGTGGAACTTAAACAAACCAGTAGTTGTCAGCTCATCTAACCTGAAAAGAAGAGGCTATAAGCTACACCACATAATGTACCAAACTATCCCAATATACTCTATTCATGTGGCTTAGAAGTCTCGAACCATCAGTTTCTTCCCGTATACACATACAACACATAACATAATTTAAAGCTAAAAAAATCCACCCGACATTAAGCACGTCAAGCACTTCCGAATGATGATGCCAAGGCATGCCCATCAATACCCTTTGAAAGTGATGGCCCGCAAGCAAGGGCGTGCACCCAAGCATGCGTCACGCACCGCATGCACGCCCCACCGATAGCATGTCACGCGGGACAACCCGTAAACTGCTGAGGCATGCATGTGAGCTATATAGACGAGACACATGCTTATAGGGCGAATGTCCAAACATGCAGAACGGGCTGCATGGACATGCAACGCGCGATGCAAGTTTAGATATATTAATACAGATATAGTAATCCATTTATATAACAATATGATTTAAAAAATAAAATTAAAAAAAAGTAAAGAAAACCGAGAGAATAGAATCAATATATGGGGCAAAATCAAATATAGACCATGTCATGATCAAGTAATAAGTAATGACAATGCTAATAAAGCAACTTTCCAAACCTGCAGAGATGTGGCGTCAGAATAATTATAAATGAATAATTTGTTTACCAGCTCAATAAAAAAGAAAAACCAAGTAAAGCTACCTGAGATAAGAAAGCTATATTGAAATTTAAAGCCATTTCAGGAGGTCTTCTTGTACAATGGCCAGTGTTGTGTTATTTGGCCTGCTTACAACTGAATTCAGTTCATATAGAACATGAATTATGTTACCGGTCATCCTGAGAACTTAAACTTGATCATCAGTTTGCAGCAATTTTTATATCAGACCATGCACAGTTAAACATTCTATGAAGAATACCACCATAAAAAACCTTCATAAGCTGCAAGTTACAACATAACACCAAATTCAGTAACACGATTACCACCCTAAAAATTGGATGAAATTCATATGCTTTCATCATACACAAACGTATCTACTAACAAGATTAGGAAAAGGTAAAGTTATAACTAAAGAATATAGAAGGGAATTTAATTATGAAATTGACTGTACAGAAGTTCTCATTTTTCCCCCATTCTTCTGAAAGAAAAGGGCGCAGATTCAAACAAAGCCTAACTAGAGTAAAAATCCTCTCCATTGAGGATTTTCCCGCAGTCCCCCAGGGACAACGTTTGTAACTAACAGTGGCGATTCACGTTACTAAAATGGGTGATATCAATGTTATCCAATGTCACCTATTTTAGTAATGTGAGTTACGAATGAATGGTGTCACCCATCTTAATAATGTCAATCACCACTAATTATAACAAAGATCAGCACTGGAGGGGAGTCATCACTGGAGAGGATAATGGTCCGCCTAACTATGCCAAGTTCACAGCACTGAAAGGAAAAAAGATGCACATGATTGCAAAATACGGCAGTAAGAAAGGGGTGTACTACGAGAAATTATTATATACCACGGGGATTCCGTGTATTGGGGGGATCCCACCACTAATAACACTCCATGTTTTACAATTTCCTATAATAATGGAAAGTAGTGTTTTATTACTGGTGGGATTCCTACATTTAAAGAATTCTCAGGGTATCGTAGAATTACTCATGTACTACAAGTCAAACATAAGGCATATTCACATCAGCAGCTAGAATAGCGGCAATCAAGAAGGAAATACAACGAAGCTAACCTCTTTCAGTTCAGTGCCAGAAAGAGGTTCCCCTTCCAAGTCACATAGTTGATAACTTGTCGACTTGTTCCATTTCCTAGTCATCAATATTTTGGGTTCCTTGGCAGCATTATATACATATCCATCCACTTCATAGCAAGAAAGGAAAAGAAATGAATTTTTTGTGAAGATTTTAAGAGTTTGAATAGCAGGAAAAGAAAAATTTTGTGAGAAAGTAACTGTGTATTATCACCTAACTTTCCATAAAAATTTTCTACAAAAAACACAATGAAAATTTTGATTTCTTGAGAAAGTATTATAAATTTACAACAATGCCCTTTCTTTTCTTGTAAGTTTAATTCATTCCAAACTATAAATTTGTAATTTCCTATAACTTTCTTGAAGAAATTTCATGCCAACCAAATGCATGTTGGAAAATTTATTTTTCTTTCATTTACTTCACTTTCTTTCACATTCTTTCACTTTTACTTTCCGCTAGTAGTTTCTATCTAACCAAATGGATCCTTGGGGTCGGCTACATGAATCCTATATATGTTTCCATTCCGCTCTACTTAAAGCCATAGCCTCAATCAAATTTATTGGATTCATGTTCATATTGGTCATAATATAGTTTTATGCCAGCTGTCAAGTTACCTGACACAACCCTTCACATTTATCCGGACTTAGGATCGGCTGTGTAAAGAAACGCAGGTGGAGTTAAGCAACAAACATGTATTTGATAAATACATCAACAAATCCACAAAACGACTTAAAATGATTATGTATCTCAAAGAAATCATACCCAAACCCTAAGAAGCACGAATACGGATACGGTACACGGATATGACACGACAAGGACACAACGACATGACAAATCGTAAAAAATTAGGATACAAACATGGCAGAGACACAACGACTAATAAATATATCTTTTTATATATATGATCCTATATTTTAAGAATAATATTATTTTTCATCAACCTAACAATGAAAAATTCACAAATCATCATAATTAATGAGTTATAAAAAAATAATTATTTTATCGTTTAAAGAACTACACAATTGAATGTACTCCACAACAATAATAATAGTTGTCTTTTAGACAAAAAAACCTTGACTCGTGACCGCCATATTTTATTAAAAAAATTCAAAGTCATCATATTTATACTTTAACCTATCATTCTTTTTAAAACTTTATTAAAACTCCCCAACAATACTGCACACGTGTCTATGGCATGTCCACGGTGTGTCCAAAAAATAAAAAAATCCAGACACGTGTTTTGGCGTGACTGACTCTATGTCGGGATGTGTCTGACACGTCTCAGTGTCTGACACTGCTTCCTAGCCCAAATCAGCCGCAAGGTTAAAAATACAGCACAACTTTATTCCCTGTTGTCAAGATCATCTCTTCAAAAAGGAAGAGAAAAAGAAGAGGTAATTATAGCTGCAAACCTTTTGGCTTAATTTTTTAAAAAATATATTTTTTCAATTATGAAGTTCTAAAAACAAGTGCAGATCTACATACCAGAAATCATTAAGTTTATCCGTATCAATCAAACAAACAACAAAGCAAGATATTAAAAATACCCAAAATAGAAAAGCCAAAATAATCAAATAATACCGAATCCCACAGAGATATACAGAACCAATTTAAACCTCTATATATGTATTTTAGAAACAAATATGTCCAAATTACTATAATTAAGTTTGGCTTATGAGAGAACATAGGACATTTAATTCCATCTTACATGGTACTAATTCATTCTTTCAAAAACCTAAGGAAAAAAGCACAAGACCTCCAAATCGAGCTTAATTCATTGACCTATTTTGCATTGATTTTCTAATCTCAACAATGAGTAAAGCAACAAAAAAACATGAAATTCAAATCCGGACATTGATTCTCTTTTGCTGCATTTCCTCAGCAACCAAACAGAGTAAGAAAACATATGTACCGAAAACAACTACTAGTAGTAGTAAATGTGCTTACTGTTGAGCTCCTCGAGCCAGCGGGCGACACTGTCCAAGGTGGTGCGGCGGCTGATGTCTTAGACAATGAGAGCACCGACAGTTGTTGAGTGCATGTTGAACTCGTTTCGAACGTATCGTGACAACAAATTCGACTTTCCCACCGCTAAATCTCCGATTATCTTCACCGAACCAAAAGGTTGGAGACTACCTCGGAAATCGAACCCTAGAATCACTCTGAGAGAGAAATTGGGTTAGGGCTTTCAACAAACGAAGAGATTGCACCGAACGAGCTTTAACGAGTTTCGAACCTATCATCGCGATGAGAGTGTAAGGTTGTTTGGCAACCTCTTGGAATATTTGTTTTGTGGTTTTCGACTAATCTGAATATATAAGGCGGTTTGAGCCGTTCTAAAAGGTATTTTTTACTGCAGGTAGCCAGCTGTTAAAATTAATTTTTTGCAGCCGGCCAAGTAAGCCAATCGTAACAAGTAACTTATGCAATAAAAAGCTAATTTTCTTGTAGTGATATAGCATAGCCTTAGAGTGCGTTTGGGTTGAAAGAATTGAAACGGATATAAAAAAAAGTGATTGTTTAGTTTGGCTTTAAAATGAAAAGAGAAATGACGGAAGTAGAAGTAGAAGTAGAAGTGTTTTTTAGTTTCAAATAGGACATGTACGGAGTCTTTCTCAGTTTCTTAACTAAGAAAATCTCACAAGTGACTAGTTCTTTTGGTGTGTGACTGATCACGTGACAATGGCATGATAGTCGGTGTAATATAATGTGGAATTGTTGCTCTGTTCCATTCAATTTTTTTGTTTAAACATTTTGTTATAATTGAGATTGGATATGATTTTTATTTATTACTGTATTATTTTGTAATTGAGATTGGATATGATAATCCTTCATTGTTCAGCAAGGAGATGATAAATGTGTGTGTAAGCTAGAAAAAACAAGTTCCATGCACTCTTTGAGGACTCACCTTTGGCACATAACTCTATGGCATGGTCTTATGATTGTCAGCTACTTCTCTATTCCATTCGTAGTATATAGTATTGAACTCAGAATGCAATACTGGTAGCACAGTTCCTCATTGGGACAGGTCATTCTGTTTTACCCTATAAAGATCAATGCTTCATCACAGTAAGTGCGATTTCATATACTATTGCAAAGCAAGTCAAAAAAATTTAATTACATAACAATACAATTCCACATGTTTATTATTTTCATGGGTAGCAACTTATTTTTTGGTATATCATTCTAACAACGTATGAAACCTTTGCCAAAGTAGGTCTCTAGGCACCATTTTAGCTCTTCTTGTGCGCCTGCACCACAATAGGACTCCTCACATGGTGCTTCCCATCAGACCATACAATCCCTCCAAACACAAACTCACCTTTCACAATATCTCTCTTAGTCTCAAGAGTGACCTTAAACATTTTCTCTTCTCCCAATTTCTCAAATTCTAGAGACTCAGGCTCAACCTTTACTAGTATTCCTCTAGGCATATCAATGCGAATTTTGTATATGCCTGGAGTTCCAACATTCTTTAAGGTTCGAGTCACAGTTTTCTTGCCAGAAAGTTTAGGAACACTGATAGAAGGATAGTTGAAATCTGTGAGACTTTCGGGACTTTTGGGACATGTGTATGGTTCGTGCACAAACTTCGCCATTTGAGTCTCATTATAGTCGATGGCGCACAGAAAATTCAAGTAATCAGTGATGCTCAAGTCATAGACCAGCCCCGGATCCATTGCACTGTTTGGTCTCAAATGTCCTGCTCCATAGTTTAAGGGGCCTGCCTCAGCAAGAGAATCATTGGTAATAGGTTGTCTCACATTTGTTCTGGTTCTAGCTGAAATGTCAATAAAATGAAATAACAATTACTAGAAATAAGTGAATCATAAGAGTATCATATTGAGGGTAATTAGGGACACTACTCTGATTAATTGCAGGCTTGCTGAATAGGCAGGGGGGGCACATACCAGTGGTCATGATTGCGGATTTTATAGCAGATGGACTCCAATCAGGATGGATGGTTTTGAGAAGACCTGCAATGCCCGAGACGTGAGGGCATGAAATAGAAGTGCCAAAAGCAATGAAAAAGGCAACACGACGCTCATCAACTTCTAAACGTGAAGGGCCTTCTGCTCCTGTGTAGGCAGCTAAAATGTTCACTCCTGGGGCAGTGATGTCAGGCTGAGGATAAGAATGACTATAACAGTTGGAACATTTTAAATCTGTGGCTTCACAAGAGTAAAATCAAATGCATTGAAAATAGGGATATTGAATTTTAAAGGAAACTCCTAATGAAGTGTGGCTAAATCTTTCATAGATGACATTCTAATAAATAGTGGAAGCTAATGCACAAACTATAATACACATAACTGTGGTTTCAATAATATATTTCATAATGACCCTCATCTTTGATGCAGAATTGTAGTTCTTTAGTAGTTTGTACTTCTTGCATATTCTAATAGCTACTCTTATTTGGTATAGTCTTTTGCCTGTTTAGTGTTCCAATTCACTTTATTTGGTTATGCAAATCAAGGGATAAAGCTTCCTTGTTCACTCCTATTCTGCACCAGCTGCACCTCATTTCTAGTCTCATTATGGGAATAAAATCCGATAAATTTAACTACCTTAAGGATCTGTGGAGTGATCGTATTAGGTCCAGTAGAGGAGAAATCTGCCATAACTGGTGCTGGTACTATGCCTAGTTCTGTTGCACCACTAATATAAGCTACCGGTGACCTGAACAAGAAATATTTCTCAAAAATTAACATATTCGATGTCAGAATGCATTCTACAAAGTTTAGCAAAGTTTTTTTTACATTATTAGCTTGACCTAGAAAAATGACTTGTTATGAAGATGACTTACTTTGTACTGTAGATGTAGGACAAAATGGCTAGTCCATCAGCTTCAGAGACATGTGAAGTGGGGAGGAAGTGGGGTTCAGGAGAGATTTGTTCAGTCGCAAGCTGATTAGCCAGGATCATTCCAACACCGCCTGCCTGAGCAACCACAAAGCTCTTCTCGACTCTTTCATTCACACCTCGAAAGCAGTGCACAATCTTTCCTTTCACCTTCATTGGATCAAGGGATCCAACAAAACAAAGTTGTCTGCCATATTAAATCAAGGAGTTGAGACCAGCAATCAATCAGAAAATATATTCCATTGCCAATTCTATTAATTCATCCAGATATGAGATGTGTAAGCCTATTTTCTATTCTCTTTTTCTAAGATACTTTTCCCTTGGATTCCCACTTGGCCTACATTTATTTTAGCTTGTGGTAGTCACCTGAAGTCATTGAGAATTTAAGCTTAAGCACATCAAAGCATGAGCATGCGTCACTGTGAATCAGACCTTAAGTTCAGGCGAATACATGTAACCATGGTGATAAACAAATTGGATATTAGATTATTCTGTGGATTAAAAAAAAAATCAATTATACATACGCTTGTTTAACAGAAGCATTGGAAGCTTTAGCATCCACAGAATGAATTAAGGGATAGTACTTCTTCAGTGGTAAGCTATTGGTTGAGAAGCTGAGTCCCTAATCAAACAACAAATCTTCAAAATTAACAAAATGTACTGAGAGCACATTTTAAAATTTTGAAACCAGGATAAGACTAGACACATCTTAATTCATAAGTAATGACAAACCTTGAATTGCTTGTTATTGCCAAGGGTGACATAGGATGGGAAATCCCTGTCAATTGTGCTAGCTGCAACAGTGAAAATCCATGGGGCCAGATTTGAAATGGTCCCTGCCCTTGGCCCTGAATTTCCTCCTGAGCAAACTACAATAATTCCTTTCTCAACAGCATGAAATGATCCAATGGCAATACCATCGAAGAAGTAATCCTTAGGCGCGCCTCCAATGGAAAGGGAAAGCACATCAACACCATCATGTATAGCAGCATCAAAGGCAGCTAATATATCAGCATCATAGCAAAAGGTACCATTGATGGTGGGCCAACAGACCTTGTATGAAGCAACTCGAGCTCTAGGTGATCCGCCCTTTGCTGTTCCATTGGCTGAGCCAAGGTAGTTTACTCCGGCTACAAAGCAACCTCCTGCAGTGGAAAGTGTGTGTGTCCCATGGCCATGGTAATCGCGTGCTGTGTAGAAGGATGAATTAAGTGGCCCAAAAAGGGCTTCATAGCCTTTGTTGAAGTACCTTGCTCCAATTAGCTTCCTTTATGCGTGATCATCAGGGTAGACAATTTTTGTTAGTTTCAAGAAACAATACACATATCAACTATATTAAACTTGATTCCTGAGAGACTTAGAAACTGTTAAGATTTAAGAAGGGGTAAGAGAGATATGCAAAGAAGACATGCAAATGTAACTTGGGATCTGGTTTGAAGGAATAGAAAAATAAAACCTGTTGCATTGAACTCCATCTATTGTTTCACAGTAGCCTTTCCATTTAGAAGGAATGTGCCCCATTCCTTCATCATTGAAGCTCTCTGATTCTGGCCAGACTCCTATTAACCAGCCATGTACAAAATTGATAAGAAGGGTGTAAAGAATATCATAAAATCAAATTAATTGCACAAAGGCTATGTTCAGCTGCATGGAATTGGAATTTGTGGAATTAGAGAAAATTTTGTTCTTGGTCCATGAAGAAAATTTTCTCCAATTCCACCAATTCCAATTCCAAGGCTCCAACACATGCCTTGTTGTATAGCCTGTAGTCATAGGACTCTTTACCTCACGCATGGTGAAGGATTACCAACAGTAAGAAATATGTCAATTACAGAGCTTTTTCAACAATGTTGTGGTTATATGTGAAACTGGTTATCATAGTATGCAAATAAAGTATTGACAGTTGTCTCATGAAATCAAAATGAATGGTCTCACTTTTAGATGTACAGTAATGCACTCATTGACTAAATTCAAACCACTTTAGTTCTTAATGCTCAGTCAAATTTCCAGTGTTTTAATACAAAGAATATTATTTGAGTCCTTAGTAGAGAGTGTTGGTTGAAGCAAGAGAACCAGATAGTATAAAGATAAGCTCACCAGTGTCAAGGTTTCCAATTATTGTATCTTCACCGAATCTCGCCTTTAGCCAGATAGATTCAGCAGGAATTTTCCCATTTCTCTCTAATCCAAGAAAATCCCATGACCTAGTGGTGTGTAGTGTCTTAGCCTTGTTTGAGAAAACTGACACTACCTCTGGATGCTCTGTCATAAAAACATGAGAAAGTTAAGCATAAGAGGTTGAAAATAAAGAGTGGCAATACAAACTGTGGATGAAAATTTAGTACCTGAGAGTTTTTCTGCTTCTTCATCATCAAGGGTTGCAGCAAAACCATTGATATATCTGGTGTACGAGTAAAAAATAGCTTCTTTTGCCTTCTTCTTGCTATAATAACATGATGACATTGTTACATAAAAATAGAATGCATAATGATAGTAATTCAAGAATATATATATATATATATATATATATATATATATATATATATATATATATATATCACCTTCCTAAGCTGGAAGCAAGAAGTTCATGGTGAGAATTGGTCACTTGAACAAAATCCGCAGAAGAAGGTTTGGTGCCGTATGAATGTTTCCCTAGGTACACCACATATGACTGCTAAAGAATACAATGCACCAAGTAAACGATAAATGTTATGCTATGAAATATATAGATACTAAGAAGCATGCATGAAAAAGTAAATTAGAAAATCAGAATGTAAGTTTAATTAGCTTGCCTTTTTGTTAGCTAGTGTTGGTTTCTGCAGTATGCAGAAAAGGAGAACCAATAAAAACACACGAAGAAGCTTCATACTCACCAGTTAGTTTTCTCAGCGCGCAACTCTCTGTACTCTTACAAGTCTTCTAGATATTGTGTCATGTTACTCTCAAGTACTTGGACCACTTTTATCACTCACATAAAGTGCTGCTACAATTTGTGTGACTAAGTAGTTGTGTGATTAAGTAGTCTATTTATAATGTACTGACATGGTGGATAGGCATTTTTCATATTGTCAGTCAACTTATAGAAGGAAGCTTGTGGTATGAAATTCTGAATTTTGAATTTTTAGGAGATTAGCTCCTACTTTAATTACTGAGTTTGAAGTACTCTTCAAGGTTATGACTAAATTTTTTTGACCATTCTTACAAAAGAAAACACTTGTGTCTTTTTTTTCTTCAAAGTGATGCATTTATAATGTCATGGAAATCACGACCAATTCCACCACATGGCATGATATTGTCTGTTTTGGGACTAACACGTATTTTTGTATTTTATTCCAAAAGGTCTCATAGCATTTGAAAAAAACACACTACACATAAGCGCATCCCATTCTCCACACCTAGACAATGTGGGATTGAGCACCCTGTAACCTGCCAGTGTGGTAGCTCTCCCAGTGTCTCTCGCACTCACTCACATCACACCTGTCTATAAGGGTCACCACAATCCACTCCCCTAGAGGCTCGACGTCCCCGTCTGCATATATGTGGTGAAGGGGATGTGCTTATATATGGTGTTTACTGTCCAATTGGTATGAGGTCTTTTGGGGTAAAACTAAGAACAAAACCGTGCAAACTTGATCCAAAGCGGACAATATCATATCATGTGGTGAAGCGGGTAGTTACATATGATATAAGAACCTGAGCCCAGTCGAAGATGGAGGGACGTTGAAGAGGTGTCTGGGCAGCGAGGACGCTGAGTCTGACTATGACATCTCCCATCACCTGAGTATGACGAAAGAAATGTATTTATACGTGATATGTTCTTTCTAATTTAATTAGTATGAGACATTTTAAAATAAAACTTAATAGCAAAATCGTGCGAACTTAATTCAAAACGGACAATATTTGTGGTAGAGCGAGCCATTACACTATCAATATACAAATTCAGTAGCAAGCAAGTCATTTTCCTTTGTTTACAACAATGGTAAATTGCAACCAACTCATTTATGGAAAACTACGAGTGTGTGTATGTATTACTTACTGCAAGCAGCAAATTGGATTGTTTGAACCTGCTGCTTTTGTTGAAAATTGAGTTACCTTTTTTCTCAAATCATCTTATAACCTGCTGCTTTTTCTGAAAATTCAATTAGATTTTTTCTCAAATCTTCTCATCTTGTCAGTAAATTGATGCTCTATGATGGAATAATTTGTTCAGACTCTTGAAAATTCTGAATACAGAAGATTCTTCAGTTTTACTGTAAGCTGCATAGATTCAAACTTTCAAGATGATTTGATATCGAAGGGGAATTCCTTGGACAGGACAGAGACTAAGGTCTGCAGCTTAATTATGAAGCTCAGGCACTCCTATCATGTGATTTTAACTTCCAGTGCATTTAGAAAGACAATGAAATAGCCACGCAACGATTTTAATGCAATAATTTTAAATAGAAAATGTAACAACTACATAAAAATATTAAAATTTTAATTTAATAATATTGATATTAGTGTGTTACATTTGTGATGTAGTGTACATGGGTATAATTCTTTGTCCACCCATGCTCCACACATTATTATTAGTACTCTAGGGACAATATTGAACAAATGAGGTATAGAAAGGTTTTTGAAATAAAATAATAAATACAAAAAAGAAAATACTACTTAAATCACCAATTTTGAAATTTATTGGTTTTACTAACAACCCTTTACCAAATTTTAAAAAGAAAATATTAGTACCTTTTTTTTTTCATTTCTGCACAATTTATCCATCAGAATATAAATATTCTTCATGTAGCTCCTTTATGAAGTGTTAACATCTATATATGTTCCTGTTATTATCAAATTCATTAGAAGAACCTACTCCTTCTTGAAGATTGAATTCAATTAAAATTTTTTTTTTTTTTTTTTTTTGGGTTTCAAATCTCCTAATCATATCAGTCAAAAATGACGGTTTAGTCAAAACCACACAATTTGGTCATGTATTGTCTATTCTGAATCTTGAAAATTCTTAATAGCGAAAATTCGTCAGCTTATTCTTGAAAATTCCAAAAGAGAAAATTCTTTCATTTCTCATGAGCAACATAAATTCAAACTTACTTACCCGGAAAAAAAAATTTACATGTGATGCACATTTTATATCTCAATTTGCATGCCCTCCAAGCCACCAACTGTACTCTTCTACTTTGCTTCTACAAGGAGGACGTGAGGACGTGGATGTGAACACTCGATATTATATTTTGAAAGACAAGAAATTAAGTTATAACTCTTGAAAATTAAAAGTAGACTTTGTTGTTTGTTAATACATAATAAACTCTGTGAATGAAGAAAAAATGACTTTTGGATGAGTCATGTCTTTTGAAATTAATCAATAAAATGTAAAATATAAAACTATATATAAAAAATAAAAAATCTCACTTTAGGCCTATCCCTCACCACAAAGCTAAGTAACTTGACAATCTCTCCATTTTTTCTTAATTACATTGAAAATAGCGAGCCCCACTTGTAGTCTGAAGGATACTTGTGCATTTTAAATGTCTTAGTGAGCCCCACTTGTATTTTAGTAAATTAATCATATAATTCTAGTCTAGTTTTCTTAAATTTAAATGCCCCCACTTGTGATGGTATCATTTTAGAGGGTTCAATCGACTTATATATTAGGTTTGTAGCGCTTAATCTTTTATATACATTAACTTATCTTCTATGATCTATATAAATCAAAATTTTAGTCCAATTAAATAATGATTTAGTGGATGAAATGTGAAAATTTATTTCAATGTCCACTGATTTTTTCTTTTTATTTTTTACATTTATTAGTTGATCATGATTTTAAATTTGAAAAGAATTTTTCTTAAAATATATTTTGGGAGAGCTGCAACCATTTGGTTGGTTGGTTGTGAGGGGGTAAAGTGGGTCCACAATCTTTGAGGTTGGTGTTTCTGAAACCCTTAAATCAATAATTTAGCCCACTTGCGATTTGAGAAGTAAAAGCCCTCAACTTCCAACCCACAAGAGAGCCCATGGGTGAGGCCCAGAGTATTAACTCTTCTCAAAGTACATGATGGTGGATACCTTAACTCAGATAAACAGATATGGATTGATTTAATCCGATACAACATACTATAATATATAATGTTTTATAAATGTATTATTTAATTTCATAATATATAATATTTACGTAGGATTTAAATGTTTTTAGTATTATATTTTCTTCTTCTTCTTCCCTATGCCTATTTCTTTCTTATTTTATTATTTTTTCATTTAACAAATAGTCAAATACTTAATTTTCTTCTTCTTCTTCTTTTATCGGTTTCTTTAGCTTTTTTGTTTCTTTTTTTTAATTTGACAATCTCTTTTGATATTAATTTTTTTAACAAAAAATTAGATTGGATATTCATTTCTATATTCAGAAATAGTTCACCAATTCATGATTTGTCAAGTCAATCTTTCTCGAGCCAAATAAACTCATTAAGGATCCATGCTCGCTTCCAATAGCCCGTCTCTTTCTACCGATTGCCAATTCTTGAGTTTCGACCTAAGGGACTCCAAGGCAACTTATTCTTTAGGAGTTGACATAACAAACTACGCAAGCCTCCCAATGAAGCCAACATAAATCCTATCTGAAAATATATATATATAGTTTCATTATTGTGGTATACTAGCTGCCTCTATTCAAACTTTCAGTTCCAGCCGGAGCATATAGATATGTCAATGGATTTGTATGTATATAGTGTCACAGTAGTCAAATTCAAACACATTTTTTTGTCGCAATGATGACACTAGGACAACGCTCATCTTCCTCTACGTTAGTCTCAACCAACACGCTTGATATCTTAGACACACACCAAGTCACACTCTCACACACACAAGAAGGTTATATAGGAAGAGAATGGACAAAACACACAGCAATTATAGAAACTTTACGGTTCTCAACCTTATATTATATACACAAGACCAGTACAAGAAAATCTAGTCAAGTCCTACAGTAAATATACAAAGGCACACCAGTGCCTAATTTAGAATTCGTATCTCACTACAATGCCCAATTAAGACTTGTTACTCAAGAATTGTCCCTATAGGGGGGTGAATAAGGACAATAGACAAACGATGAAACTTTTTCATTTTAACTCATTTTGACAAAAGTAGGCTTGTTTGGACTTTTGTCAAACACTTAGTGAACTTATGTATTCAACAAGTGGGAATGAGAAAGCTCTATGTATTATCCACTTAAATGATTTAGTGGATACAACAAATGAAAGTGTACATGTAAGTGCAACATATCATACTTGTAGTGTGTGAAAATGTTACTTGCACATTTTAACAAACACATGATATGCAAATTGATTGGCAAAAAGATAATCAAATAAATACTCAATCAATTAACAATTTAATCAATTCCACAACTCAACCAAAATACTCCAAGCATTCATCTCATCCTCCTCATATGAATTAAAACATATAAACTTATAGTATTCATATATAAAGCATAAACAGTTTAAACAAATGAAATGCTATCAAATAAAGGAGTTTAAGGATAGAAAAATGCAAATCAAGTGACACCATGATTTTTATATGGTTCGGCACATCTTGCCTACGTCCATGCCTCAAGAGCACTTCTTGAGGTTTCCATTATAGAGCATTCCTTAATGGTGGAAAGCAAATCGTACAATTGTCAAGTGAATCACTTGAGCTTCTTCGCTCTAGTAAAGACATCACTAAGACTTCTTTGCCAAGCTCATGACTTGGGCTTCTTTGGTCAATGAAAATCTCACCAAGACTTCTTTACTAAGCTCATGACTTGGGCTTCCTTGCCAAAAGCATCATTTGGTCTTCCTCTCGAAGGTAAATAATAAATTGTAATACAATTACAACAATATTCATCAATGAATAAATATTCAATATACACTCAAATCTTATAGTTATATATGAAGATTTCAAATAAAAGCTCAACTCTAGATATGCAATATGAACCACAATGAATGATATGAAAGATGAGACTCAATAGTGGTTCCTAAGAGATATTATACCAAGTAGAATGCAAAAATATGCATTTAAGAGTTTCTCAAATGTATGCTTATGGGTAGGTTTCTCTTTAGCTCTCTTGCTCTCTGCTCCACTCTTCTCTACTCTCAACTCTACATTGTATTATCTCTCTCTTGTTTTGAAATTTCTAAAACAAATGGGTATATATAAGGTCTCAAGAGGATATAGTCGTTTGGGGTCCAAAACTAGCCGTTATTTTGAATTTGGGAAAAAGCAGTCGACTTTCTGCCTAAAGCAATCGACTTTATTTGAGCCTTTAAAGTGTCAGATTCACGCTGCTAAAAAGAGTCGACTTTCTTAAATCACTAAGTCGACTATTTCATCAAATTTCATAAACTAAAATAGAAATAAAGTCTACTATATGAAATAAGATAGTCTTCTATCTTAATGCTCTAGAAATGTCATTTTCATAAAATTTCATAAACTAAAATAGAAAGATAGTCTTCTATATGAATTGAGACAGTCTTTTATCTTAGTACTCTAGAAATGCCATTTTCATAAAATTTCATAAACTAAAATAGAAAGATAGTCTTCTATATGAATTGAGATAGTCTTCTATCTTAGTGTTTTAGAAATTTCATTTTCATAAAATTTCATAAACTAAAATAGAAAGGTAGTCTTCTATATGAATTGAGACAGTCTTCTATCTTAGTGCTCTAGAAATGCAAATTTCATAAAATTTTATAAACTAAAATAGAAAGAAAGTCTTTTATATGAATTGAAACAGTCTTCTATCTTAGTGCTCTAGAAATGCAAATTTTGTGAAATTCTATAAACTAAAATAGAAAGAAAGTCTTCTATATGAATTGAAACGGTCTTCTATCTTAGTACTCTAGAAATGCAAATTTTATGAAATTCTATAAACTAAAATAGAAAGAAAGTCGATTATATGAATTAAGATAGTCTTCTATTTTAGTGTTCCAGAAATGTCAAAACGTGCTGCTTGAAAAGGTCGACTATTCAGTTTAAATAAGTCGACTATTTTAATCATCATTTGAAATACAACTCTGTTAAAGCATGAATGAGCCTAAAACCTCAAGAACTGATGGAAAGAAACTTCATTAAGATCAAGTCATATTCTAAAATGCTAAAAATCAATTATAGATAGTAAAATAAGATGCACGTGGTCTTAGAATCAATTTTAGATTATGAGTTGGGTTCTTTGAATATTTGAACCTCCTCAAAATAACCTATGACCTTATGAAATAAATCAGTTTGATCCAAGGTCTTTAACTTCATAATTTCATTAAATATGAATATTGAGAATTAAAGATATTTCCAATTGGAGATCATCTCAATATTACCTAAGACTTTTCATGATTTAAACATATAAGTTCAAAGCCTTATTTTTATAATTCCTAAACACCATTCCAAATGATATGATTGAAAGACATAGTTCTAGTTATGGCATAATAGTTAAGTTCTTTCAAAGCTTATAAAAGCTTGAACTAAAACTAACTCAACCTTAGTAAATGCCTCATGATATTATAAATGAAATTCATGGTCTATTACTTATGATCTAAGGACTTATGAATGATGTGAATGATATGCATTGTCCTAGAGCTTTCATGTGAGTACATCAAAGTAACTTTACAAAAATTACATATACACTCACCAAGACTAAACTACCCAATCTTCAATGTCTTCGTATGCATTGGATGAAGTCTTATTTCTTTTGATTCTATTGTCTTCATCCTTTTGCAATGTCCTTGATATGAGCTTTTGAACATAGATGGGCATGATCAATGTGAGCTTTGAATACCTTTGCAATGTGTCATTGATCTTCTTGTCTTACTTTGAGTGTTGTCAGAATTCAACCTGTTTAAGCACAAAAACTTAAGTAGACATAAAATCCTAACAATGACAATGTTTTGTTATCATCAAAATAACTAAGATAACTTTGGTTAAAAACTTTGGTTCAACACTATATAGCCCACAATATGCATTTGACACCCTACAAATACTAGGGTTATGTGCTGGAACTTATCAACACATGCCACCCTGCATAGTGGTTGTCAGCACTATGCCCATGTCTCTTTATCTTCAACATGTGGAGAAATGCTAGAACTGATGTGTGTTGGCGAGCCAAAAGGCTGCCACCTTGCAATGTTGGTTACTGAGCCTTCCCCACATTCCTACAATATAGCAATATATGTGGAAGGTGATCAGTAACACTTCAAACCACTTGGATTTGCTGGAGTCTTCTATGTTTTGCCAAGTGTCATGGTAACTTCCTACACTATGCTATGTCTCCCAATTCTCTGTAATATGGGAGAACAACCCTCAATACTTGCAACTGTCTTATGTTGTTAGCCTTCAGAATATGCCACCTGTCATAGGTGATTGTAGGAAACACCCACATTCCCACCATGTATGTCATACCTCGATTTTTGATTTTCCTATAATTCGAGGGTGAACAGTGTTATCACATCATCACCTCACAACAATTCCATAAAAATGTGCAAGCTTAAATCTATCCTTGCACATGGATATACATATCTCAACTTCAACCAACTGCAATGGGCCTAAACCATGCCACGTTTACATAGCCAACTAGAGGTAGCCTGTAGCTTTTCGGACATGCGACCCTGTGTGAATGGAATCTGAACCTGAAACTTGTGTCATTTGATAGAAAATATAAAAATACTCGAGTTCAAAAAAAGAATCACTCAAATCGGATTTAAAACAAAGAAGTTATGCCCTTTCGAAGTTGTGAAGTCACGCAGGAGCACCCAAGAATCTCCAGGATTCCTTCGGTCGACTGATGGGTAGTCGGTCGACCGAAAAGGCACTTTCAGTCGACTGAAACCCTCTTCAATTGCCCAAAACAAGTTCCCAATTGTTCTAACACTCGGGATCTCACACTTTCGGTCGACCGATGCAGAGGGCACTCAACTGAAAGTTCAAAAATACCTCAATACTTAATTTTCACAAGTCCATATGTCTTCCCTGTAATCATACACTCACTTGCAACTTTAAACATAATCAAAGACTACACAAATCCATGATTTCAAGCCTCACAAATCTATGAGTTTCACAATTTTACTTCAAAATCCACCTTATCCTTGAAATAAGAACATCTATAAATATTCTATAGAACACATTGTATATCAAAGATGTACAAATCCCCTTCCATCTAGGTTCTTATAATCGTTTGTATAATGCTATAATATGAATAGAAGTCATAACTTCACAATTTCATACATCATAAGGCGTTACACTCGTAACACCTAACTCATCCCACTAGAGTCTAGCATAAACAGTGCATTTCAAACACTCCAAAGCTAGACGTAGTCACACCTCTACCAAGATTTTCAAATCCTTTCCAAATCAACCATCATACTCACACAATTTCAGTTTTCAAAATTATAAATTACAATCCTTCTAGTGTGCCTTAAGTCATACTCTAACTGTCTCATCACACATCACAACAACATTACCTCCCATATCACTTCTGAGAATATTCATATCAAAATTAGTCATATCTAGTAACACTAAATCGAACACCAATCGACATTCCGCAATCTAGATCTTGTAAGACTGACAAATTTTAGCAAGGTAACTCCACTCCCAACAAATGTATTAATGGACAATGGTGACTCCAAAGATGATACCTCTAGCTCCAAGGCACAAGCAAATGCATATGAATGAATGAATGAGATGCACGTAACTCTATCAACACCCTAGTCCACGAGCTAGAAACTAGGAAAATACCTTCGACCTCTTTACTATCGGAAGTCATCCATGTTTGAAATTAGTCATCACTAATCCTTTATCCATCGTCACCCAGACGAAACAACTCAACACCCATAAGAGTCGGTGTATTGTAAAAGAAGTACTAATCAAAGAAAAATGTTCGGCCGAGCTATTTTCCTTCATTAGCCCAACCCCGACAATATGCTATCCTTGTTTCCTATCTCGATCTCTATTTGTCAACCTTGGCGTAACAGTTACTAATAACGTAATATAAGCCCCTAAGTATCCATAAGGACTCAAACACTCGCAACCTTCTCTATATTATCTCTTCACTGTTCACTAACCATGCTTATCCTCAAGTCAAAAGTTTCAACTAAACCAATTCTGGGAGTATTATCAAATAAAAATCAGTTTCACACACCAACACATTGTTCTTTCATTATGATCACTTACACCAAGCTAATCACTTCATTATTGTCTAAAGGTAATCAAACATATCGTTCAGACAACAACCAGCCACTGTATATCTCTAAACCAATAAGTTACTCTATGTCTTTAAATATTCGAACATTTGACTTTGGTACCCTAGATCTTCAAACCTAATACTTTAATAGTATTCTAGAAATTTTCAAATCATTCCAATTCAACACGTGACTTAATCCTTTTCCGTTGTTCATAACTATTCATACTTGATTAAGTTCTAATACCAACTTTCACATCACACAATTTACAGTTAAAATCAAATACTCTATCAAGTCTAACCATGAGAAAGTCATGGCATGACCGGGTACGAAATAGAATGTTAAATGACTAATACATAACCACTTCAATCGTGCTCGTTTTTTTAAAATTATTATATTCGTGATTTCTCATCAACCGACACAGACAATAATAACAATCAAATATCATGTCATAAAAAAATAAAAATAAAAAAAGTCTGCCGTTCCCGATATATTAACTTTGAACTGGTTCAAATCTTATCCGTGTGCAGGTGAATGTATTACTACTATTAGTTTTTGGAGACAGTTTTACCTGTTGAAACATTAATAATATTGTACGATGTCTGCATAAAATCATGATGAGTTGAAATAAATTAAAGTTGACATGGTTAGATGAACATTGAACAACTACAGGCCCATTTAATGAATGCAAGTAATTGATAAATAAAGAAATTCGTACATCCTTATCCAAAACAATAAAAAATAAATAAATAAATAAAGTTTGTACATTCAATTGACTGAGAAATCCTGTTTTGAACATTAGATTTATCTAAAATTTGCAAAAGGCAATGCTCTGGGATTTGGAAAAATTATGTAGAGGCTATAATTTCTTCTGGGATTGGGGTCCCATGGTGCGAACCATCTAATTCAATGAAAAATGCTGGTAAAACCTTGACCAAGTTACACTTAGCTATCACCAGATTCCTTAAAATATACATCTGAATTTTTGTTTTTGTTTTCGTTTTTGTTAAATTATTCTGAGTTTTCTTTTGAAGATAATCGTTAATGATTAGAGACTAATACCATACTTATTATAATAAAATATATACAATATATATATAATAAGTATAAAAAATAACACAAAAATCATTAATAATATTCATTCGATAACTCTATCAGAAGTTGTGTATCTAAATTGATAAATAATAGGAGAAGTCTGTGTATATTAATAAAATATTAGAAAAAGTCGGTGTATCTTACCTTAAAACTTTAAAAAATAGTACTATTATGATGTACATATATATCTATGAGACAGAAAAATTATCAAAATACATATGAAAAATCATTTTGATCGCAAGTTCGTTTCAAACTTTTGTCTAGTTTTTCTTTCAACCTAATTTGATCAAATTGAACTACCTATTCAACTTGATACTATTCAGTATACAGAGTAAAACTTTGACTGCTGCATGTAATCTCATTTTCAGTTATTTTGATATAATTTTGTTGTAAAAAATACTTGGGCCATTTTAATATAGGTTATATTTTTTTTTGTATTTCATGCATGATAATAAGAAGTGTTCATAGCAACAAGAGAAATTATTTGGTAACCCAAAACAAGCATTCAAATTGGTCGTTGATGAATCCCTCTTCGACAATCAAATGAATGGGGAGCGTTTGGCAGTTTATGTACAGTATATCATTTCTCTCCAACAATAATGAAGTCCATATTGCAGTAAACTTTGGTCATGTTTGGATAATTTTTGAAAAACAGTTTTTGACTTTTTAAGTTCAAAAGTTATTTTGGGAAGTGTTTAGATTGGTAAGGTTAAAGAGTTTCAAAATTTAAAAAGGATGTTCATAAAAAACTAGTGAGTACCAGCTTTCTCATTTAGCTTCTACTTCTCTTTTTCTTCTCCGTAAAAGTCGAAGCAAAATCTCTACCAAACAAGACCTTAATCTTTATTAAAAATATATACATTTTAGGCTTTTTCAACAATGTGACTTAGGTATTATCTTTTATGTTCATTTATTTTTTTTGTTTTCCAAAAAATTTTCTATTAGAAAAAAGGGTTTTTTTATATCAAAGTTTTTTTTTTTTACTTTGATAAAAAAAAAGGAGGAGTTTCTTTCTGGGAAA
Source organism: Cornus controversa (assembly GCA_026545225.1). Lineage (NCBI taxonomy): Eukaryota > Viridiplantae > Streptophyta > Magnoliopsida > Cornales > Cornaceae > Cornus > Cornus controversa. The sequence continues at coordinate 48,605,196 of CM048849.1, forward strand.
AAAATTCTGGAGATATTTTTTTTGGGAAAAAAAACAAAATATGCACTATTACTTAATAAAAAAAAATTATTTATTTTTTTGTTTTTCAGAAATTGTTTCAGGAACTTTTTTTCATTAGAAATAGAGAGAATTAATGAAAATAAAAAAAAATCTGAAAATTATTATTATTGTGCATATTTAGTTTTTTTTGGAAACAATTTCTGTAATTTTTTTTCTGGAAAAAAACTCCTCTTTTTTTTATTAAGATAAAGAAAAACTTAATATAAAAAAACCCCTCTCTTTCTAATGGAAAAATTTACGGAAAACAAAAAAAATTCAAATTTTTTTATTCTGTAATTGTGCATTTTTTTTTCCCGAAAATTGATATAACTTAATATATAAAAAAAAAACCTCTCTTCTTTCAATTGTTATTTATTTTTTTATAATAATAGAAAGGGTAAAATGGTTACTGAAAATGATAATAAGTGCAAGAGGGAGTAATTTGTTCACTTTTGCAAATGTAAGAGTATGATATGGTCCAAAATATAATATAGAAGAATTTCTTGCACTTTTTTAGAAGTACAAAAATTTTTTTGATCCTTTTCCTTTTTTTTTATATTACTTTTTTAGGGGCTCAATTATATTTATAATTAAGTACTGTTTTGTACCTAAATTCAAGTCCTCAAGCTTGTCCATCAGAACTTTATAAGAGATGCAATAAACAATAACTACAAGTTCTTAAAATAATTGTATATTGTCAATTTTATGAAATTTATAATTATGAGTAGTCTTCACAGTTTTCAATGTATGTATAGAGACTAAGTACCTCCTTAATTTGTCACACAGAAAACACAGTTTCTCCATAATTAAAAAAAAAAAATTATAAACCACAGTCCTCTGAAAATAGAATTTTTTTACTGAACCAAAAATGTGAATAGTTAAAAAAAATACACACACACATCATATTAAAAAAAAAAAAAAACAAATGATATTACTCATTGAGAGTTACTTCTACCTTTAAGTTTCTGTGTCCCACATAGATGGCTTTGTGAGTTTCTGATCTATCTTCTATCATGCTTGTTGAAAGGTTGGTCGTGAACAGCAAGATTGTCAAAGGTGAAAGAGTTTGCTTCATAAATGGTCTAGACATGGCCGTTGAGCCATAAATACAATTAAAGTCTGATACAATGTTTGTAATGCTGTCTAATATCAGCAAGCAAAACTATGAAAATAATTGAAATGAATTGAATGATTCATTTCCCTCTGGTTTGTTAGGTATAGATTGAAATTAACATGGTTAGCTGGCCAAAACTGCCGGCTCAATTAAGGGTGGTTGCAATTTGCTGACAAATCCAGTCTGAATCTTCATAACTAATTGATGTATTTGACTTAGTCCAAGCATCAATCACATAGCTGTTTTTGTAGATCGACAGTGGGAAATATATATATATATATATATATATATATGATTTCTTGTTCACCGGTGAAAAAAAAATTCTTTCACACTATATATGATAACCATTGAATATGATTGCAATGATTTCTAAAAATTACATTTTCTACACTTAGATCGTATCCAACGGTTACCATGTTTGGTGTGTAAAAAAATTTTTGTTCACCGATGAATAAGAGATCATTACTATATATATATATATATATATATATATATATATATATAGTATCTGTTGAAATTATGGCCAGCTGATTTTTCATGCCTAATGTCATTGAGTAGTAGTTCTTAAACCTACATTTGGTATTAATGAAAGCCACCACATTAAGCCACCACATTAATACATCATAAGGTCAAACCATGTATTGATATCATTACTGCTCTTCATAACATATCGTCACACTACTTTAATATATTTTATTTTATTTTATTCTCTCTTTAATTGATGTTCCTTCAATGGTTGTTGACACCCAAAATATCAATTCTGTATATCAATTATAAGAGTTCAATTATGTATTGACCAATATTTTGAGTGGTTATAAAGTACTAAGCTTATAAGTCACATTTAAGGAAAACATCCCAAAATGAAAATGGTAGGATTGTGCACAAGTACAGCTACACCAATAGGATAGCAATTTGCCCTGCCACGACACGGGCCTGTTATTTCGATTAAATCAATTTTGAAAAAGTTTAAATGATTGTAGAACGATTAAGAGGGTGAGAGTAAAAATCAACATGATTGTTGGGTGAGAATAGAGATAGGTGCTTCTGTCCTATTTATATTTTATATTTATCATATTACTCTTATATATATTATACACATATAAAATTAGCCTTATATAATTATATATATAATCTTTACTGATTCAAATCTTACTGGTTGTGCACATGTAAATCACCAAAACTTTTATCACATAAAAGTGTAAAGATTAAAAAAAAGTACAATTATAAAAATACTCTTCTAAAAAAAGTTAAACAAAAAAAAGAAATAGAAAGAAAACCTTAACTACCTCGTCCCCCGCCCCGCTCCCGCCTCGTTTAATAAACGATTTGCGACAAAAATAAAAGGAGCTTTACTAAATAGGAATGAGATGATGTCCTCCACTCCAAACCTGCTACATGCCATCCCTATATGCAAGTGGGTTATACATGATTGTTGCGATCCAGTTGCATTGTCCCCAAAGTGGTTATAATTGTTGCATTTATGTTTTATACCTGCAGGTCACATGCCATGTCACTGTCCACTTTGTTCTCGTCCACTAGGCTCATATCCCACGATCTTCACAATCGTGATAGGACGAACAAAACTTTTCTCAAAATATAAGTAGTTAGGTTTCGTCAAAATAACAAGAAGGGCCATATGTTTCTTACAGTTTTGAAATTGAAATCAAAGATAAAAGACAAATTAACAAGTCAACCTATCTTTATCTTTTAGCTGACTCAAATTAATTCCAAATCCATTTATAATCATTTTAACAAGTACAGATATATTGCTGTCAAATCTTCTGTCATTTATTAGTTTTAGAACTAAATTATTTGATTGATTATTCACGTACTGATCTTTTATTGAAGTTTGTTTTTATTCATTAATTTTGTAAAGAGTATAATTAATAATCCATAAATAAGTCACCACGTGTGTTAAATAGTCTTCTAATATTCAATAATAATTATTAAAATTCACTAAAAATATATTTTTATTAAATTATGCTGTAAAATGTTATGTATCGATTATTTATGTGCAAAGTTGAAAAAAATTCATAATAACTGATTCTATTACATTATATCAAAACATACATACTTTTTCACTAGGGTAATGCTACTCAGGCAGAATTTGTAGGCAGAATGTTTTATATCTATTGGATGTATGTGATAGGCCCCACCACATACACTCACCACATGCATCCAATGGATGTAAAACATTCTGCTTATGAATTCTGCCTACGAATTCTGCATGAGTAGCATTACCCTTTTCACTATTGTATGAGTCCGCCTTTGCATTGGTAGCCACTTTAGATGCATAAAAATAAAAATTACACGAAAAAACATATAAACCCCATGCCTAGTGTTCCTATTAAGCAAGCTCTTGATATTTAGCTGATGAAGGAGATTTAGTGAGACCCTGATGATAATATGAGTCATGACGTGAATCCAGGACATGTGATGCTGAGTAATTTATTTGATGTTTCCGGCCACCAATTACTTTTCTAATTATAATAAATCTTTTCGCCTTCAAAATTTCACATAATCTTTTTAAAAAAAAAAAACTTGAAGCAGACACATAAACATACAATACCTAGTTCAACCAACTTGACTAATCTCATTGGTCTATTCATAGATTTGATACCATGAAGTGGTGAGACTTTCTAATTAATCATTATAGATATTCTTTTTCTAAACTGGGGGGCACAAAAAATCAGTTAAGCTGGCTATTTAATTAAGTTTTTTTTTTAATTCTGTCATATATATATATATATATATATATATATAGAATACTAATATTAGTTTTTTAGCCACTCAATTATATTTATAAGGCTAAACTTTATTGATACTCTCTGATGCTTGATGTATTGTCACGCAACTACAATTTTGTGCAATTTTGTCACCAACACCTTCTGAAATTTGTGTCATATATCACATATATCCCCTCATGCCAAAAGTAGGTCATGTCAGACTACTTTTGATGGTGAATTGTAGTAACCCTTGTGGACGGGTGTGAGTGGGCGGGTGCGAAGACAGACACTGGGCTGAGCTACCACACTGACAGGGTGCAGGGTACTCAATCCCACATCGCCTGGGTGTGGAAAAGGGGATGTGCTTATATGTAGTATGTTCTCTTCAAATGGTATGAGGCCTTTTGGGGTAAACCCAATAGCAAAACCGTGCGGGCTCAGGCCCAAAGCGGACAATATCATACCATGTGTTGGAGCGGGGTATTACAGTTGGTATCAGAGCCTGAACCCAGCCGGAAGAAGTGTGCCGACGAGGACGTCGGGCCTCGTAGGGGGGTGGATTGTAGTAACCCTTGTGGACGGGTGTGAGTGGGCGGGTGCGAAGACAGACACTGGGCTGAGCTACCACACTGACAGGGTGCAGGGTACTCAATCCCACATCGCCTGGGTGTGGAAAAGGGGATGTGCTTATATGTAGTATGTTCTCTTCAAATGGTATGAGGTCTTTTGGGGTAAACCCAATAGCAAAACCGTGCGGGCTCAGGCCCAAAGCGGACAATATCATACCATGTGTTGGAGCGGGGTATTACATGAAAATACCATGCTACCCTTTAACTTTTGACCTAACCTTTTTGAATATTAAAATTACCTATTTAACTCTGCCTAATCGACCAAAGTACCCTCAACAATGCCCTATTATTACATACTCACTTCACTGTTATTACATTATATATATACATATATATGCTGAGCACCACTACCACCAACCACCACCACCATAACCACCATCATTACTACCACCAACCACCGCCACCACAGGCAGTAAGACCACCACCACCACCACCGTCGAACGCCAATTGCAACCTAACCCAAACTAACTGTCACCAACCACAATCACAACCATCACTACCACCACTGTCGAACTCCAATTGCAACCTAACCCAAGCCTACTGCCACCAACCACAATCACAACCACCACCATCACTGTCGAACAAAAATTGGGGATCGGAGATGAAGAAGAAAAAGAACAAAATCAAAATACACAACCACAACCACCACCCCCACTGCCACCAACCACCACCATCATAAGGGGGCAAAACCACCACCACCAATGTCAAACAAAAATTAGGGATCGGAGACAAAGAAGAAGATCAAAATCAACTACACAACCAACCACCACCACCACTGGCAAGAAAACCACCATAACTGTTGAACAAAAATTGGGAATCAGAGACGAAGAAAAAGAAAAAAAATCAAAATACATAACCAACCACAACCACAACCACCACCACCACCACCACCAACAACAACCACCATCATAGGTAGCAAAACCACCATCACCACCACTGTTGAACAAAAATTGGGAATCGAAGATGAAGAAGAAGAACAAAATAAAAATACACAACCACCACCACCATCGTCGAACAAAAATTGGGGATCGAAGACAAAGAAGAAGAACAAAATCAACTACATAGAACGATTAGGCAATTCAGTCTCAACGAAGATCCAAACAGTACTCGTAGCCCCAAAGTGTTCAATTGATTTGACGATTCCTCGTCAGAAGATGAGTTATATTCGACCAGAAGTTTTGGTTTCAAAAATTGAATTGTACAGAGCTCTGACGTAGTTCGTAGCCCAAGGAGTTCACTGAGATGAGGAGGCGACGCCATTTTACGAGTCGGTTCGCACTTCGCCTATGTTTTGCCTGATTTTAAGAGTTTGCGGTATGTAGAGGTGATGCTCGATGATAAGAGAAGATTAGCATCGTCGTCTTTCGATTGAAGCACCTTCCATAGAGATTTTAGAGCAAGAATCTAGAGAGAGATAGTGGTTGTCATTGGTGGCAGTTGTGGTGGCACCACTGGTGTGAGTTGGGATTGTGGTGGTGGTGTCGACTATGGTTGTGGTGGCACCGCCGGTATGGGTTGGAATTGTGGTGGTGATGGTGTTGATTGTACAATATATATATAAGTAATGAGTTAAAATGGGTTAGGTAATAATCATGGGCTTTTTGATCTTTTTACAATTCTTATATTTTTATATTAAAAATTAATTTAATAATAAGGGGTAGTCTAGACATTTCACATTTTTTTTAAATGAAAAAAATGACAGGGGGTGTTGTTGACAAAATTGCACAAAGTTGTAACTGAGTGACAATATCTCAAACTTCAGGGGGTGTCAATGAAGTGTACCCTAGGGTCAGATTTTTTGTTATATCAAAAGAGATAATTTATTCAACAAAAATAACTTTTTTTATTATTCAACATAAATAACTTTTTTTTTGGCATATTGTACTTTTTTTTTGAGGTCTTGTCAAATGAGATAATTTATTCAATAGAGATAACTTTTTTTTTATCCTGTCAAATGAGATAATTTATTCAACAGAGATAACATTTTTTTTGAGTTCCTGTCAAAAGAAAAAATTTATTAAACATAAATAACTTTTTTTGGAGTCTTTTTTTTTCCGATCCCTGTCAAAAAAGATAATTTATTCAATAAAGATAATGTCAAAAGAGACCGAAAAATATTAAAGATTGGAGAGAGATATAAAGGGTAATTGTGTAATTTAAAAAAATAGTAATTATTCACTTGTGAGAATAAGGTTAAAAGTGTTATTTATTTTAAAAGAGGAGTGCAAATATAAAAAATGAGAGTGTGAATATTACATTCCTTATATATATTAGATTGAATTATAAAAAAGTTTAAATTTGTAGAATCCAATCAAATCATTTTTTTATCATTTGGTTTCATTAGTTTCAATATTTGATTTAGTTTTATTTTTTATGAAATTGTTAAAACCTATTTAATTAAGAAATACCCCAAAATGGGTCGAATCTAAACAGTGTACACCCTAACAAAAGCTTGCTAACAAACCAAAACATCGGGATTCCATAGCTGTCAAACTGGGCCGGCTTGACAGTTGGGCCATAAAGACGATTTGACTATCGTCCCATATGAAGATACCATTCCTTAAGTACGTCTGTAAGTTCTTTTTATTTATTGCATAACATACTCTCTCTAATTCCTTAATTAGCATTGGGCCCATATAAACCCACAGTATTGTATATAATTAGAGAGAGAGAGAGAGAGAGACAGAGAGACGCAGAGAGAAATTGTATATATTCCGAATTCTGGAGCAAAAGCTCATAGCTAGTTATAGAGTACCATTTTTAAAATTTAATTTTGTGACATGTAATTTTTGTTTTTTTTAATCTTGCAAAGGTACTAAAAACAATTCATCAAAAGCAGTACAGAGCCGTAAAGTCTACTAAAAAAAAAGTATAAAGTCATTACAAAATTTGAAGCAATTTAAAAAAAAAATAGAAAGAAAAAGCTCCATTGGTGAGAGAAGAATAAAGAGGCTTCAAGTCGGAAACAATAGAAGAAGTGAACAAACAGCAATTGATCCAAAGGTCAAGCCAGATCTTTGGTAGTAGCACCTAAGTCGCATTTGCAATATAAGGTAGTTGTCGACAACGAAATTCGATTCGAAACAAGATCAGATCAAGCTGAGATCAAATCTGAACAAAACAGGACCAAAACCTGAAACAAGATCATATCTGATCTGATTTAGGCGGGGACAATATCAAACATAAATACAAAAACAAAACTAGATCCACTCGTGACAGTCTAAAACAAGCAAAATACAAGCAGATCTAACTAAATGAAAAGAAAAACAACATAAAAAATGACTAATGGGACGAACTTACTGAAGCACACCTGCTCTATGGAACCTGCTGAAAAGGGAGAGCTTTACCTCCCTACTCCATGGAAGGCAGCGGGAAAAATATGAGAGATCTGTGGAGAGACGGAGCAGTAAGTTTTTCTTCCAAAAATGCAAGGACGTTGCCAAAAAAAAAATTGTTACATGTATTAGTTGGCTCCAATTGTGCTTTCCACATATAATAACTAGTACTGCATGATTAAAAATTATTAGTTATGGTCTTATACTACTCGCTAATAACTTTTGCAAATTTTTTTGAACTATGAGGAGGTCTTTATCCCGGAAAAAAAAAGCTACGAGGAGGTGAACCATTTAACAAGAGTATGAACTCTATTTATTAGCTCAAAATTGAGATAACATATATTCACACACACACGCACATATATAACTTTCTCTATCTTTATAAATTTTGAGATCTACAGAATTTAGTGTTCAATAAAAGGAATGTATGGTTTTTGTGAAGAGGACAAATACTTGCTTATTCAGGAAAAAGAAACCTGCTTCTTTAGAGCTCTTTGGTCCACTTGTAATTACCGTTTATTCAACATATACCTGATGCGATGTGATGTAATGTGATAATCATTTATTTATTTTTTTATTCTAAAGCCCCAACAAAGAGCACACACATTTACAGTGTTATCCTCCACAGGATTTAAATACTCAACCTATTCTTTAAAATGATGAAAATAAGATCATGTAAACTCGACTTAAGTCACAAATAGTGAAAATGTGAAAGCGTCATATTTTACTAAATTTTATGAAATTATTTCATAAATTTCTATTATAAATGATGTTACAGTTGACAATATTATTAAGATTCTGTGTATAAGAAAAATTTTATCAATACTAACTCACCATTTAATTGTCATATCATTCATGATAAAAATTTATAAAATAATTTCATAATATATAGTATTTCTTTTTAAGTTATATAATGAGAGTGACAAATTAAAAGGACGCTATTCATAAAAGTAAATGCATGTCCAGAGTACAAGAGATACTCATTTTTTTCCCTTCCACATTAGGAAAAGGTCTTCAACTCAAGGACTATCACTCAAAATTATTGTGGAAAAAGAACATAAATGCTCAACCTAACACAGCAATATGTTCTGGCAGTCTGGCTTATTTAAGGAGAGAACAGACTAGTTACCTAAGCTCATAAACTTGAGAAACAAGAACCAGCTTCTTATTCTTTGAAACTCAATTTCTCTTAACACATCAAGCTGGTTTGATAACGAGTGTGATGATGATGATGATGATAAGGGTGACTCTGATGATGGTGATAACCATAGTGGCAGCATTGCAGGTCCGAGCTGCCATTGACATTCCTCGTCTGAGGCAGTTTGCGGCCAAGAATAACGTGACATGTGTCCTTGTGTTTGGAGATTCGAGCGTTGATCCGGGCAATAACAATCATCTCCCTTTGGCACCTAAATGCAACTTCCTGCCCTATGGAAAGGATTTCTTCAGTGGCCGTCCCACAGGAAGGTTTACTAATGGCAGACTTGCCACAGACTTGATTGGTAAAACCATATATATATATATATATATATATATAATTGTCTTTCTATATTTAATTATTTGGATTTTTGATATCATGCATTGACACATTTTCTAGCTCTCCATGATACATATATAAGGATATGTTTGGATTTGTTTGGGTACCAACCACTAAAATTGTTGGGTTTCATGCTGATGAAGAATTTTTATTTTATTTTTACAATGGATGATGGTAATGTCAGGTTTCTTACAGCACAATTAGTTGGACGAGCTAGTTCAGCCTACACACAGTCTCCTAAACTACATGCACTAGACAATTGCATATTTTTTTTTTAATAAAGTGGTTTTAAAGAACTTCAAACTCTAGACTTCTAAGACATGAAGTGATAGTCTTGTCGCTGAGCTATCCTTGTAGGATCATGCAAATAAAAATTTAGAGTTGTTAGTTATGATGAAATGATGGGCTCTTTAAAGTTTTGAGGGTTAGTTTTCTAGAAATAATTATGAAAAAATAAAAAAAATTATTTTTCAAAGAATTATTTTTCAAAAACAAGTTGTTTTTGAGCTCGTTTGACTGACGCTACTGTTAAACGGAAAAAAAAATACTTTTGTCAGAAGTGTAGTAAGAAAATTACTGTCAGTAAAAGTACTTTTCTAATTTTGTTATGTTAAGTAACAATATTGTCATATAAGCTTATATCTTTAATTTTAAATAATACCTTTTAATAGGATGTTATTATATTTGATAATAACAACTTTATAGAAGAAGAAGTGAAATTGTCTTTAAAAAAAAAGAGAGTATAAAATTGTCTAAGGAGAAATAGTTAACTAATATATAAAACCTCTACTCTGAAAGCAATTTTTAAAGCTACAAATTTTAGCTTCACTCAAAAACTCTACTAAACTAAAATTAGTAATTATTAAAAGCGCTTATAATAGTTACTAAACACATTTTTTTAAAATTAAAGCGGTTTTTATCGATTGAAAAACAATTTCAAATAGGCACATAACTGATTTTTTAGAAAACTGTTTTTATGAATTGTCAATCAAATAGATTTTTTATTTTTAGTTATAAAAAAAAACAGAAAAGTGTTACCAGAAATAAGCTCTTAGATACTTTGAAGGCAAAAGTGCAAAAAAAAAAATTCCTTATGAACTTTCTTCTATGTGCAAAAACACCCCATAAACTATTTTTTTTGAGCAAATCAATCTCTCATCTTCCAAAATTGGACAATTTGACCCTCTAACAAAATTATAATGACATATATACTCTTTACGATGACCATTATGTCAAAGGTCGTATTTAGTGCACAAAACTTCTGCTTCAACAGGGTCTGAGAGAGGTGGATGTCAACAAGCTTGGCCTCAATTTTGGAAAGGTTGTTCCTAAGTTTCGAACTTGCGAGCGACACATCACTTTTGAACAGGGCACTTTTATTTTAAAAAACTTAAATAATAAAGCTCTATTAGTCTTTCATTTTTTTATGTTTCTAAACTAATTATTTGAAAATTTTATTTATTTATTGAAAACACTATGTTTACAAGAGAATGATATAATGGTCATAACAAAGAGTATATATGTCATGAGATTGAGTTGTCTACTTTTTTTTTGAAATGAGAGGTTGATTTGTTTAAAAAAAAATAGTTTAGAAAGTATTTTTTGCACATGAAAAAAGTTCAATAATATATATATATATATATATATATATATATATATATATATATATATATATTGCAGTTTGGCTTACTTTGAAAATAGTTTTCAGAATACGGTTGTAAAAACTGCAAAAGGTCATCTATTCTCTAAAATCATGCATTTTTAACCGAGATAATGGTTTTTAAAATACTTCAACAAACAGATTTTCAACTGTTTTCAGTTTTTTAATTCTAAGAAATTAATATGCTCAGAAAACTGAACTATGTATTTCGATCTTCAAACTACGTCTTTGAAAACTGAAACATCAAGTTATATGTCGTTAGATTTTTTTTTTTTAAAATATAAAGGGCATAAGTTAAAAAAATTATATATCCGAGCATATTTTGGGATATCCTGAAAAGGAAGAAATGTGTACAACAGAGGGAAGAGAATATATGGGGCAAAAATACAGGTGAAATTATATGTGTTTGTATATATATATATACAGATCTCTTTCAGACCATGTATATTAAGCATCAAATATGATTGCAGAAGGATAGTTACTTTATATATATATATACACACACACACAGACTCACAGTTGGGCAGCAATTCTACTCGTCTCTATAGCTATCAAGCAATATTACTCCACCCAAAATATATAAATGTTTGTGTGTATATACGACGCTGCTAGATTTTGCAAGGAATACATATCATTAATTATGCAACTTAATTATATAAATAACTTTGTAATTAATACTTTTTAATATATTTGTTGGCCCCTATTTCTTTTTTCCTTCTAGCCGAGGCATTAGGTTATACAAAAATAATTCCAGGCTATCTTGACCCAAAGTTGAAGAAGGAGGATCTGCTTCACGGTGTTAGTTTTGCATCAGGTGGTGCTGGCTATGATGACCTCACCACCAATCTCTCAGTAAGTTCTCCAATTTAACCTCTCACAACCCATATTTAAGTAGGTTGGCAAAGAATCACACACACACACACACACACACACATATATATATATATATATACTTCCTCCGTGTCAGTTCAATGGTTTATATTTTTGTTTTTATTTACGGAGTATGATATTTCAACTTTAAAACGGGAGATGCATTCATGCATTATATTCTTTTTGAAATATATGTATATATTATGAAGGTGAAAATTTTGAATACGTATTTATGAGAAGATATATAATTCATCTCACTTTTGATTTTTCAAATGAGAGAAATATTTTGAAACAATAAAAAGAAAAAAAGAAAACCCCCCAAAGTGCACTAAAATCCATACCTCATTTCTGTTTTTTTTGGTGCAACAAATCTTCCTGCATTTACAAATGGTTACAATTTCTGACTATTTGGATTAAGGAATCACGTAAAATGATATAAATATCCTCACAAATAAAAAAAAAATTTAAAGAAAAGAAAGAAAAACATTAATTTATCATAAAATACTAAAAAAATGATGAATTTTGTTTGGTAAATTAAATCGGTATTTTTTTCAGTATTTTTTGATAAATTAAATATTTTTTTGAGAATTTATATCATTTTACGTTATTTCTTAATTTAAATAGGAACAAATTGTAACGGTTTGTAAATTAAGAGGGATTTGTTGCACCAAAATAAAAAAGAAAGATACTGTGTAACGCTTTGAACTTAGAGGAAAGTTTAGTACGCTATAGCCAAAAAAAAGAAAGATGGAATATTAAAATGAGACTGAGGGAGTATATATATTTTATAGTATGTTATTGTTATATACATATATGTATATATATGCTTGTATGTTTACCAACGGTTTTGAGCTTTAACCCATTTAAGAATTTTATATATATATATATATATATATTTTCTTGACAAATAACTCCTACCATTGTCTTTGAAAGATTTGAATCCTTCACCTTGTGCCCGATGCATGCATTTAATTAATATATATTGATTTGATGAACCAGAATGCACTACCTATGTGGAAGCAACTGGAGTATTTCAGGCATTACAAGATGCGGTTGAGCCAAGTGGTGGGAAAGAAGAAGGCTAAAGAAATAACCAGTAATGCCATATTTATTCTGAGTATGGGCACCAATGATTTTCTCAAAAACTATTACCTCGACCCTACTCGCTCCCAACAATTCACTATTCAACAATACCAGAATTACCTCATCTCTTGCATGTTTCGTGCCGTCAAGGTCTCCTCTCTCTCTCTCTCTCTCTCTCTCTCTCTCTCTCTCACACACACACACACACACACACACACATAAATGGCTAAGCATTAAATCTATATATAACTATTCCACTCTCTGTCTCACTCGATCTTTTTACCCTTCTGTAGGGTACCCTTTTCTTATTATCCCACATATTATATTTTCTCTTTATTAGAATTTTTTTCTTTTCCATAATAAAAAAATTAATTTATAGCTAATTACACTTGTATATATTTCATTTATATTTGTTTTGATTACAGGGAATGTATCGTCTTGGAGTAAGGAGATTGGCTGTTGTGGGGCTACCCCCATTCGGATGTTCGCCACTTGTCAAGACCTTAAAGGACGAGACAATATGTGAAGAGAGTTATAACAAAGTGGCACTCTCATTCAATTCTAAGTTAAAAGCAAAGTTGGCTACTCTAAAGACATCAATGAACATCAGAAATGCCTATATAGATATATACACTATCATAGACAAGGCATTACACAACCCCAAGAAATATGGTTAGTATAATTCAATTTTAATTACTTTCTCATCTTGGTTTATAATATTACTATTATATATGCTTAATTTTTATTTTTGTTTTTCTATATTCATTCAATTTGTCCTGTATTAGTTTTGGAGCAACTTCAAGTGAAATTTTTTGAGGTTGTTTTCAAGAAAATTCTTGGATTATGATGGGGTTGACTGTTGTTTTTGTTCAATATTTGACAGGTTTCACAGAAACTGAAAAGGGTTGTTGCGGGACTGGAACTATAGAATACGCGGATTCATGCAGGGGTTTGAATACGTGCAATGATCGTACAAAATACGTATTCTGGGATGCAGTTCATTTGACAGAAAGCATTTATAAAATCATTGCTGAGGAGGCTATTGAAGCAGTCATTAATTCTCAGTGATAATGCATGTATTTTCTCTATTTGTGATTCATGTGTGTGGGCAATCTTTCTACTTTATGTTTCTTTTGCTTGGAAGTATTGGCTAGTATAAAAGATCGATGTCATCATGTTTAAGTGCACTTAATTTCACTACCTTTTCCTTAATCTCATGGCATTTAGATTTGAAATTGGTGCCTATTTCATGGAATAGAATCCATCAAATTATTAAAGTAGTATGCTTTCATACCTGTCACGACTCGTTCACTCTGTGTAGATATTGTTTACTTTATGTACTCTTCTCTCAATCGCTGGCGTGACCCTCATGAATTTGTGTACACTCTTTCCATTTTCGGCTAGAGATTGGTTCTGCTATCATTTGTCGCGACCTACCCTACACCATGTAAATATTATCCCCTTTGCACATTCTCCTCTCAATGATCACAATTTTCAAAATAATCCAGTGATATCTCCTCTTCTCAAAGTGGAATTGTCACTGTGTGAGAGTTCAAATTTCATAAAAACAAATGGGTGTTAAAAAAAAAAAAAAAAAAAAGGAGAAAGAAGAAACTGTATATAGATTGATATATAGTCTTGATCAAGTCTTTCAGCTAAGAATGTATTTTGATTATAGGAAATAAGCCTATTTAGTGTGGCTTTAGCAATTAGATTTGCACCAAGATACAAGACACCCCTATGATAAATGGAAAAAAAAAAAAAAAATCAGTCCGGTGGTATGTCTTCGAGTCTCCTTAAGGACAAATGGATGTCTGAGTTCTGTGTCGGAAAAAATAAATAAATAAATAAATAAATGAAAGAAGGTATTTTATTGTAGGTTCCTCGTACATTTTATTAGCAAAACAGGAGCATTCTGGCAAGAATAGTTTGGAGCTTCATAGGGGATCATAGATGAGCTCAGATGACAATCAAAGTAGTAAAATTCAAACAATAAGTCAATCAAGTCATTCTAATTTAAGCGTATCACGTCAATCGCGATTTCTTGCGGCAAGTACACAAGTTTCCTCTCCCTGATGCATCGAATCCAGATGGACGCAGCTGAGTGACATTGTTTTGCTTCACTAACAATCATATATATATATATATATATATATATATATATATATATTTAGACCTCCCCTGTTTTCGTTGCCAATTTTATTTTTATATGATGAATCATGTATCTTAGAAACCAATCTAATCCCCTTTCTTCCTTTAATCATGGTGGGCATTTTTGAGCCCCAATTAAATGACCTAACAGTCACTTTCAGCCTTTCAGGATTGACTGTATAAAAGATTGACAGCATATAAGTATTAAAAAGGTTTTTTTTCTCTTTTTATGAATTTCCTTTTTATTAAGTCTGGTACAGGAGAATATTCATTATTTTCGATATTGAAAACAGAGTTCATAAAATTACCAGAAAAAAAAAATACAGAGTTCATATAGCCATGGGATATGCTTATATCAAGATAAAAGTATCCTTTTCCGTGTACTGGACCACATGTACATTTTAAATCTACATGCTATACCTTATATTAAGGATATAATACTCATGCAACACATTTAGTTCGAACATGAAACATATTTCATCAAAATACAACCCTAAAATAACATTAATTATATTGAGAACGCAACGCTTTTTCAACGTTGTTATATCATCGATTTAATGGTATTGTGTAGTGTTGCATCCTCAATTAAATTGTACAGTAAAATACAGTACACAAAATGTACGAGAGAGGATCCAAGTTCCATATAAATGATGCATGCTTTAAGTCCAATACCCTGAAAATGGTACCACACTTTCACAATGTTTATGAAACTATTTCAGTGTGTATAGACACATATTGGTCTTGATACTAAACTTGTGTGCTAGAACTTCTCAACTATTAAATAAGTCCTTATATGACAAGAACCTTTTGAATGTAGGGTTAAATATGATATCAATTAGGAAGAAAGGAATGTTTTCTAAGAACAGTGTCTTCAAAGTTTTAAAACTATAGTTGCCCATAGATAACTAATTTGTAGAGAGGCATTGTGTAATGACTGATGAGAAGTATCTCCTAAGAAATGACCAAGTAAAGCTCCCTATCTCTCTCTCACATCTTTTTCAAAAGCACACAAGCAATACCCTTGCCAGTACAGCAACTCAAATGAAAAGGTCAAACTGATTTGCATATACATCCTTACTTTCTGGCACATTTCTGCATATATCCCTTATTATTTTCATCTAACCATACAATTGAAATGATTTAACTCACTATTAATATTCAAGAGGAATAAACTTGATCTAAGTAAGCAAATTGGGTCCTAAACCCCAAATCATATCTTCCTAAGGAGGCTGATATATAAATGAAAAGATCACCTGGATAGTGTAGGTTGAGGAAGTGCAAAATCATACTAAACCAAAAATCAGAAATATGACAAACTATGGGGACCAGTGCAAAAACAAATGAAAACTAGGAGTCTTGCCTAGTTTTCCAGTTCTCTGTTTCTTTCCTAATCACCATTAAGTACAGGAAGGATATCCAATAAAATATACAAATGACATAGCTTCTACACCCTCTAATGATTAGCACAGCCATACAATTCAACATATATACATTAAAATATCAAGCTTACCACCTTTCTTAATGTCTAAATTCTCAATATCCCCCTTCAATTCAGATAGTCAGTTGCTTGCAGCACAATTTTCCTACTGCGTTCCCATCCATACATTGAATAGGATATCATTGCTTAGTTGTTATATATAATTAAATTAAAGATTGAGCAACGCGTCTAGCTTTATTTATATATCAAAAAAATCCATTCTTCTCAATTCTCTTGTTCATGTGAATTTGGTAGGTTGGATTTTGTGGCATGCAGATATGGAGCACAATACAGCATCCGAAGCGATATTAGAGAAGGTGTGGATGAATTTCATTGCCAAAAATGAGACAGACAACGCGACACAAAAGGCGTCTGAAGTGTCCAACCCATGGGAAGAACTGCCTAGTCTTGATGGTAGAGACGGGTCGATGGAGGTTCTACAAAGGCTTCCAAGTCTTGGGAGATGGATATCAATGGGAGCTGATACATGGGAGGAACTTCTGAATGGAATAGTTCCTCCAAGTAACATGGAAAACTCATGTAGCCTAGACTCAAATAGCAGCAGAACCAACTTGGGTTTGAAGCCAAATGCTGTGAGAATTGATCAGAAGGTGGCTACTAGACACTATAGGGGAGTTAGGAGGCGGCCTTGGGGCAAGTACGCGGCAGAGATAAGGGATTCATCGCGAAAAGGGGCTCGAGTTTGGCTCGGGACTTTCGAGACAGCTGAAGAAGCTGCCTTGGCTTATGACAAGGCTGCATTGAGAATTAGGGGTTCCAAGGCACATCTCAACTTCCCACTTGAGACCGTTGCGAAAGCCATGGGATTTGCTTGTGGAAAAAAAGATTTGAAATGTTCATCAACAACTTTTCAAGGGAATGACTTTGCTTACCCATTTGTTGGGTGTGGTGAGGTGATTTCTCATCCTCAGAAAAGGGTTTCAAGGGAGTGGGAAGAGCAGGAGGGGTTGGTTGTGTCTGGACAACCTGCATTGAAGAGAAAGGCAAGCATAAAAGAAACATTTGGGAATGATCACTTTGATGTGTTGGAGTTTCAGGATCTTGGAAGTGATTACTTGGAGAGTTTGCTGTCCTGTTTGTGAGAAAATTTAGAATAAGGTACCAACAAAAAATGATAGTAATGTGGCGAAGAAATATATACTTTCAATATGTATATGTAGCATATATAGGTGTAATTGTTTTATTACAGATATATTGCATTGTTGGCCATGTGGAGACTGCCCATGTAGCTAGACCTGGGTGGCTTGAATTAATTTGTAGCCAAGAAATAGTTTTGTTGCTCTTCATTAAGGAGATCGGCTCACAATTTACAATCTCTTTTTGTGTATAGAAAGGCATCAAATTAAATGCAACGTTTTTATCTTAAAGAACTGAATTTTTATTTTTATTTAAGTTGTTGATTAAACTTTGTTATTCTTCATCATTTCCACCCTATTCGATTACAATTTTTTTTTCCTTCCCAATGGAAAAGCCCATGATTAATTGAGGTTTCCTTGGAGTTTGTGAGCTTTTCAATTGCACATAGGCCAGAGTGATGGGCCTCATTATTGGGCTGAAGAATTCCAAGGGTTTGGCTCATAGTACGACGAAATGGACCTCAAAAGCTATTAATACAATAATAATCATGATGATGATGATCATAGTTAGTAAAAGTAAAATATGGTACCGGAGAAAACGGATTCGGCAATGTACGAGAGTATAATTCAAATTTCTTTTAAAAAATGTTACAAAAATATGGACAAAAAAAATAAAAAAGTAAAACTATGAATACAGAGACCTGCCTGTTTAATACGTTGTATGTATTAAAAATTCGGAACAAAAAATTCAACAATACACATATTATATAAAAGAAAATGTAACAAATAATAAAATAAATTATCATCTCATGCAAATTGATATTATCACAATAACCATGGAATATCACAAAAAGATCTATAAACTTCCGGAAAAAAAAACAATAAATTAAAGAGAAATGCTAAACGTCATGAAATTATTTCATGAATTTGTATCATAAATGATGTGGCAGGTAACGTGGAAAGTTAGTATTGGTGGAATTCAGTGATAATATCATGAGACTATGTGTATGGGGGGACTCCCACCAATACTAACTCTTCACGTTACCTATCACATCATTCATGATACAAATTCATGAAATTATTTCATGACATATAGCATTGCTCTAAATTAAAAGACCTATAAGAGCCACAAAGTGTTTGGATGGTATGTCACTAAACCTAATTGTAGTTCAGTAATGATTGGTTTCTAGGTACAAAAAGCACGATGGATGCAATAATTAATACTACTAAGATGCAAGCTCTCAGCGGATGCAATAATTAATACTACTAAGATGCAAGCTCTCAGCAGAAGTGGGAATATACAGAGTCACAAAATTGGGTATAGTTTTATATCAAATTGCTTAAGATTCGCGAAGTTTGTGAAAGATGTGTGAGAAACAACTCAACTCAGGATGGTATGTTGTCATGATCTTTTAAATGCTTAGCTTAGTTCATAGCAATGCATTGTTTAAGTGCCTTAGCTTACAAACTCCAGTGCAGATTGAACATGATCCAATCATCCCTCTGTAATGCACAAAGTAGCCTCTTTGCAACCGTTCCAACCCAAGCACAGTTGTTTCCAAGATCATTATCAAAAGGCCCATTCAACAGAGAGTGCATTCTCATCAAAATTTATAAACCACCCATCTAATGTAATCATCAAAACTGCAACTAACACAATGTTATCGACCCACTGTAAGGATATCTGATCCAGGGGAGAGACATGATAGAAGACTGAACCATCTTAATTTCCTCATGTGTAGGGTGTCCTCCACCAATGCCCAAACAATAATTAGACCACATTGTTGTTTTCATTCCATCAAGCAAACTTGCATCCATTGCTTGACACTCGGACTCACTACCATCATTTGTTCCCTCCAACGCCTTCAATACTTGCCTCATCGTTGGCCAACTACTCGGATCCCGGTGTACACATAACAATCCCAAATGAAGCACCCTCTCAACTCCTCTTCACTGTACCCACCCTTGGCCTTTAGCCGCTCATCCAGAGTAATAATCGGTTCCCCTCTCTCCATCAGCCATGACACCAAGTCAATCAACCCCGGCTTCCCTTCTTGGATGGGACCTCGCCCACACACCACCTCTAGAACGAAGACCCCGAAACTGTATACATCGGTTTGAGCCTGAGGCACGCCCTGTTCCAACAACTTCAGGTGGCATGTACCCCACAGTGCCAACCACTTGTGTCATTCAAGACAATTCTCTATGATTGTGCATTTGGGCCAATCCAAAATACCCCAACTTAGCATTCATATCCCTATCGAGTAACGCATTGCTTGCCTTAATATCTCTGTGCAAGACTCTGGCTTCCCATTCCTCGTGCAAATACAAGACCCCACAAGCCACATCTTTTAAGACTTTAATCCCCTCTTCCCAACTCGGCACCATACCATCTTCACACCCAAAAAGCCTCTTATCCAAACTCCCATTTTCCATATAATCATACACCAAAATTGAGCTTCTATTCTCTCTTTTACACCAACCCCTCAATCCTACCAAGTTTCTATGCCTCAACCTGCCTAAACTTGAAACCTCAGACATGAATTCTCTCATCCCATGCTCACTTTCGTGTGAAATGCGCTTTATGGCCACTTCAACTCCTCCTACCAATACCCATTTATAGACCTTCCCATTCCCACCACACCCAATTACACTTTTTTTTTCTTCTGAAAACCCATTAGTTGCTGCGAAAATCTCTTGATAAGCCATCCGATGAGGCCAATATTCCAACTCCCAATATTCCATTTTCACTCTCCCTTTCCTTTACTTTCTCTTAAGCAAAACCACATACATCACAGCTCCACATCCAATAACAAACACACCACCAACACTAACCCCTACAATGAACGAAAAACCGAACCATTCGAAGGAATAAACGATTGCGAACACCTTGTCATCAAAGCGTCACCGATAAAGAAATTCGAATTGCTAAAGCTCCATGACGAAATCATATGATTTTCAACCAATTGCCCAGTGGCAGCACAAAACCCAACATACATTTGATCCAAGAAAACATCAGAAAGATCAATAGAAACGTTAATCAAAGGCCTTTTAGGCTTTATCATGCCCCTGTCGAAGCCATAGTAACGTTAATATGCAAATCAAAATAATCAATCTACACACTTGATAGTCCCAACCACTGTTAAGATTCACTCTATGAAACTTTGAATTACCGTCACCATCATAATCCAAAAACCAATACCCAGCTTCATGAGCCGCCCTAAAAGACACAGAATTCACGTTGACCCTAACATGGTTGTCACTAATATTTGTTTTACTCACAATTGTTTGAGATCCTTGACCAATTAATGATTGACCTAATACGCGGGGTGCCATAATTCTAATGGACTTAGAGATTTCTTACCAAACTATTCCTATCAGGTCGAGTCGTCGACCTAAGTTGGTTTAAGCGAAAGTTGGTAAGTAAGAATGCCCATCTCCTTAAGATTGTTATTGCTTTAAAAAAGGGCGTTAGAAGTTCTTTTATAATGATTTGCAAGCAATGTAAATGAATAGCAGTTATACTTGAGTCTGTAACCCTTTCTTTATTGATCTTTTGAAGTAATTACAATAACAAACAAATTATAAATTTTGATTGAAATGAAATGATTAAATGCTAGTGATAAAACTAAATGTATAATAGTAATGTTAGCCTCACTTTTCTTTAAGCTTGTTGTTCATGGGTGTAAGGAAGAATAGTGTAAGTGCACTTGCAAACGAGTCGGCATTGGAAGACGGTGAGCCTCTTAGCCATGCAGAGGTTATCAATGAACTGGTTAAAGGGATCTTGTGATTGAAATTTTATGGCAGCCATGAGATACTGGCAAGTATCTCGAATTCCAGCTCCTCCCATAACTTCGGTCTTGCCTCGGCCTTCGAGAGCATTCCATCATCTTTGTTTTCTCAGTACTCTCATTTAGTTGAGGAGCACCTTCCATTTCAGTGGGAGTTTTTGCACTCTATTGACTTGTCTAGCCTTTTTAAAAATTGTCCAATCCCTCAAAGTGATTGGACCGATTGGGTCGATCAGGTCAAAACTCAATATGGAGGATTATGGAAAAGAAGTTCACATTTGTGACACCATTCTCCTCTCAAATGATCAAATTATGATGGATAGGGAAGCTATCTTCTTTTTGTTTTTCTTTTGGTCATGCTCTACCAATGCATTTCACTTTCGGTATGGAATAATTAGTTCAACGGTGCTAGACATTTGTTTCCTCACTGGGCTTAGACCACATGGTGAAGAGATAAATTCTCTTCTTGATGTTTCTAGTGTGTAATACAAATATCCAAATGAAGCCAAATACTTCTGAGCGTATTACATCACATGAATGATCGACATTGAATGTTACACATTCTAGCCTCTTAACTTATGTATTTTATTCTCTTAGTAATAGATTATTTTATGATTTTACTTTATTTTAGTGTTTTATGTATTTTCAGGGCCTTAATGATTATTTCAGTCAAAATCATGATTTTGGGCTTTTAAAGATGACATCTAAGAGGATTAGATGAAGCCTACATCAAATGGATCCGTTCAACTATTTATTTCAAATTAAATCAGCCCATGGAAGAGGTCCAAGAGAATTACAGCTACTTAAGAAGGTTACGGGCCTCAAGCCTAATTCTGCGCTTAATGCAATCTTATTCTCGTTTTGGAAAATGGACCAGAAGTATTATTTTCGAGTCTCAAATCAACTTAATTTAGTGTAGATTGAACGAAATTTGATTCTGCACACTTTTGTATTTCATGAAAATTTCGTGAATCAGACTTCTAGTGGATCAAAAGTTGGGCCGAACGTCAGCAGGAAAAACCCACTTGATTAGTG
Organism: Cornus controversa; assembly: GCA_026545225.1. Lineage (NCBI taxonomy): Eukaryota > Viridiplantae > Streptophyta > Magnoliopsida > Cornales > Cornaceae > Cornus > Cornus controversa. The sequence goes on from CM048849.1 coordinate 48,627,743, forward strand.
CTGCGAGAAAACCTAATTAATTCTTAATTGGATTAGGACTTTGGTATATTCTTTTGGTGTATAAAGAAGAGAATTGAATGCTATTTTTGGTGTTGTTGAGAGAGCCTTTGGACAAAATTGAAGACATACTTTGCAGAGCTTTTGAGTGGAGAACAATTGGAGAACGAAGTCTTACGCATAATTCATGAAGATGATGTCTTTGTCCTCAACCGTTGAAGCTTCTTCTTCTACCATAAGCGGCTAGTTCATCCACTAGGGTTTTGATGTAGCCGTAACAAAACATCAATGGTTTGATTGTTTTAATTATTGGGGACCTTTATATACATGCATAGATTATGTAATTTAGAATATTTTTATTATAGAATTGAGCAATAAAAGTCTTATAAATTCAGTTTCAATGATTTTCTATCTTGTCTTAGATATTTAGTTGTTATTATTGAACTCAATCTCTCTTATTTTCTGTAATCATGAGAGTGATTATTACACAATGATAATCACTGAATATATCATTATACGCTTTGATGGAGTATGCCTAGAGAAGATGGATCATACTACATCCTAGATTAGAGTAGTTAGGCAGATGGTCCATGCCAATCGAAGATAGTCCATGACTTAGCCTTAATCATATGTTATCTTCTTAACGGATGAAAGTGAGCTTGTAGCCACCGACACCACTTATGCATGATGTAATTTCCCATAGTTATTTTATTTTGCTTTTTAATTAGTTTAAATATAAAAATCAGATTTCTCCTCTTTCTAAATTTAATTAGAATTAATTCCGTATTTCAACTCATTTAGACCATAATCCCTGAGGTTCGACACCCCTTTCAATAGCCCTATTATGCAAGAAATTCGTTCTATTGCGAAGTGTGATAATTTTAATTGAGATGCACTCACACAAGAATCAATGAACCCTTTCTCAAAGTCAATAAAGGTAGTGGAACCTCAATCTCTGATTCTAAGCATATTTCTTTTCTAACGTACTGGCTAAACAGGTTTTTGTTCTGCGTTTCTTCGATCACTGTCACTAAAGAATTCACTCGGCTAGCCATTACCCCTCATTCTGGTAAAAAATCGCTCTTGCTCCCTTTCTACTTTCTTATCTTTATCATGGCATTGGTGAGTATATCAACTCCAATTTCAAGACTTGTTATGGGCCTTTTGGCTTCTACAGCTTTGGGCATATGCATATTTTCAAAACTTCATTCTGATCTTGATATTTCAGCTGATCTTCTTATCCCTGGTTATCTTTATGCCATATCCAATAGAAGAGAAAAACCTTCAAATCCATGTTTTCTTTTTTCTATAATCTTCTTGCATATCGAGCTTCAAATATTTTCTTACCCTTCCGTCTGTGAGTTCTTGCAACAATTGCACGCTATGGAATGGAAGTGTTTGGGATGCCAATTTCGACACATAAAACTCTGAGATAATTGTCCAATTACTAGATTTGAATCACCTATAGCTTCAATGGTTTGTTCCCCCATTTCTAAGAGTATTTCAAGACCAATGATTAAGGCTTCATATTCTGCTTGATTGTTGGAACATTTAAAATCCAGAAAGAAAGAATATGTTATTTTTCTCCATTTCGGTGAAATTATTACAATTCCGGCTCCACCAACATCATTTGACTTGATCCATCAAAAATTAAAGTCCAAGGTGTTAATTCAATTGCACAAGATTCAAATGTATCATGGACTTCTGAATCCATGTCCAAGCATGGATGATCGGTCAGGAAATCGACAAGCGCCTAACCCTTGACAGCCTTTTGAGACATATATTGGAAACTAAATTCCATGAGGGCTAAAACCACTTGCTAATTCATTCAGAAATTATTGGACGAGAGAGCATGTACTTAATTAGATCAGTTGCACAAATCACATAAACTAAAACAAGTAGCATATATATTCTCAGCTTATAAGTTACAAAGTATAAAGCAAGACACATTTTCTTGATTGGCGTATATCAACGCTCAACCGGTGTCAAAATAAGACTAAGGTAGTACACTGCCTACTCTTTTCCTACTTCATTATCTTGAGCCAACAAACTTCCGACAGACTCATCAACAGTCGAAATATATAACTTTAGTGGTCATTTCTTTCTAGGTGGCATAAGAATAGGGGGCTTTGAAAGATATGCCTTAATTGTCTCGAAAGCATGCTGATGATGATTCTCCCATCTAAATACTTCTTTTAACTTGAGACTCAATAAAGGAAAAAAAATATGAATCTTCCCAGCACAGTTCGAAATAAACCTTCTCAAAAAATTGATCTGACCAATCAATTTTTGCAGCTCTTTCTTATTACGTGGTGGTTTGGCTTCGATGATTGCTTTAGCTTTATTCTTATCAATTTTTATGCCTCTACGATGCACCATGAACCCCAAGAAATTTCTAGTGGTCACCCCAAAAGTACATTTGAGTGGGTTCATCTTCAGGCCATAAGCTCTCATCCTCTCAAATGATATTCTTAAGTCTACTAGATGTTTCGCCTTAGTTGCTGATTTAACTACTACATCATCGATATATACTGCCATAAATTTTCTAATCATATCATAGAAGATTGCATTCATTGCTCGTTGATAAGTGGCTTCGGCATTTTTCAAACCGAATGGCATTACCACATATTTAAAAGTACCTATGGTGCCTAGAAACATAAATGTCATTTTTGGAATATCATCCTCTATTATTAGAATTTGGTTATACCCTGAATGGTCATCTATAAATGATAGAATCTCATTCTTGGCAGCTGCATCAATCAGTTGATCGGCCATGGGCATTGGATATTCGTCCTCTGTTAAGTTCCTGGAGTCTACGAACACCTTTAACTTCCCATTCTTTTTTACCACTGGAACAATATTGGATAACCACTCACAATAACTTACAGTTTGGATGAATCCTGCCTTGAATAATCACTCAACTTCTTCCTTCACTTTTAAGATTACTTTTGTAGATATGCGTTTAGGTGGCTGCTTGAAAGGCCTAAAACCTTCTTTTATAGGCAGTCAATGTTCGATCAATTTCCTTGAAAAATCTAGCATTTTGATGTAATTTCAAGCAAAAAAATCTTTATATTATCTAAATATTGAGATTAACTCAGCTTTAAAGTCAAGTTCTAAAAGATCATTGACATAAATAGGTCGAAGCTCTTATTCTGACCCCAAATTGATCTTCAATAAGGGTTCTTGGATGTTGACCTTCAATTCTTCTAACTTACTAGGAGCTGTATCCAACTCCTCCAACCAGATCGCGTCTAATTCCTCTCTTAATTCATCTTCTTCTATAATTTCGTTCATATTGATCGAAACATCGTTTCATAACATTGCTCATTTCTTGGCAAGGTATGCACTTAGCTAAGCTATGCTAGTCTTATAAGCCAGTACCCTCTCATTGTTCTTTTGGGCTTGCTCCATCAATAACCTGATGTTCGTCAGTCTCTACTATTGGTCGTGTCTCTTAAAGAGCATTTGGCCTTGATAGTTCTTTAAATAACTCCGATAGATCATGATTGCTCAAATTTTTTCGTATTGTCACTTTCTTAGATTTACTATATTTATCACACACGATGAGCCTTACTAGTCCCATGTTTTCCTCATATACAAAACAACATTAGCCATATGAGCTCATGCCTCAAAGGGTTTAGTATCTCCCCACACCACTTGGATCTCATATCCATCCCAAAATATCATAAACTAGTGGAAATTAGAAGGAACACAAACGTGTGGATGCAGTCAATCACGACCGATCAATGCATTATATGCAGTCTCCGCATTAATCACAAAAAATGCTGTCATGCTCCTCTTTTTTTCCCACTATCATCTCAAGAGTGACCACCCATTTGGTCCTAGACTTGCCCCCAATGAAATTATTGACTGTCATGTTTGTAGGAATTATGTCATCTTCTGTCTTATTTTACAGTTTCATGGTGTTTATTGGAAGGATATTTACAATTGAGCCATTATCTATTAATGCTCGCGATATTGGCCTCCCTTCTAAGAAAACCCTGGTATATAGTGGTTGACATCTTCATCTGAGGTTTCTTAAAAACAACACAATTGTTAGTTGAACTCCCCTAATCGTCGCCAATTCATCGCCGTCTAGTTTGGCTCTTATCATAACCATTTTTGCCTCTGATCCCTAAAGATTGTTTCAGATGGGTTTTCAACGATCTCAGGAACCGCTTGACCTTCATGATCAGCTACTTCGACATCCCCCTCCATGGATGAGGGTTGGTCAGATTTTAGCCTAAAAAATAAGAGGCAAAATGAGGTCCATGTTACAATTTGCGTTACCTTCAAAAGAACTAGACCTAATATCCCTTGAGCTATCATCTTGTCCATCCATTTCAAGTTCATCATCACCAAAATCTACTTCATCATCTTCTTCTTTCATAGGAGAAGATACGCATTTCTCCTCGGTGACTTTAGTTGTATTCTTTTATTTAAGTTTTTTTTTCAAGCTATCTTTCGAATCGAATCATACTTAGTAGGTTATCTTCTGAGCAAGGTTACTTTTCCTAGTTATGGGACTGAGTATTTCACTACCACCATTCATAACTCAGTTTTTATTCGCTGTCAACATCTCTTTTGAGTGCAAAACATATATGGTGGTAGATTATTTTCAAACCTAGGGAGCCTTGGATGACGTCTGTCTTTAGCCTTGGGGAACTTTAGATGGCATAATTTAAACCATCGACCATCTTCAGTGATTGGTGACCTGACCATCTTTGACCTATTATTTGAATGTTCAATTGACATCTCACCTTCACAAGTTTCAGATGGGTTGTACTCCTTAAGCCTCCAAACAACACGAGTCGGGCTTTTTGTATAATTATAGTTTTCTTCCTGCCTTCACTTAGGATACTCATTTGTGTTAGACCCTCTGTTAGGTCATGTCAATTGGTCAGCCATTGGAACCCTAGGTGGGAATGACCTAGGTTTTCTCCCACGATGTGAATTTCCATTATGGCCTTGAGAGTCTTTGTGGAGTTTCTTTTGGCCTCTTTTCCCGTCTGCCTTGCATTTAGGGCATAACCCTTGTTTGATCAGTTCCAGTTGGGCTACTCTCAACTCTTTTCCAACTCGTTTTTAGACCTTGGAGTTTCTTCGATCATTGGCTTCTTTCTTTCGGCCTTGCTTTCTCTATTGGCCGAAGTATCCCCTAAATCAATCTTTCTCTGTGGCTTAGTGACCATCGAGATTTAAACAATGTTGTTGTTGATCAAGGCTGGGAAAGGGTCGCTATCAACAACCAAATACTTTTTTTTCTTCTTTGAAAAGTTTCATGCTTCTTTTTCAATCTAATCCTCAATTAATTTACGAAAAATAACACAATTGTTAGTTGAACGAGTGCAAGAGTTATTCACAGCCTTTGATTTCATTTGTTGAGGAGATTTTATGCCCCCGATGACTTTGATGATATTATTACCCAAGAGGTGGTCAAAGATCTATTTTGTCTTACTTGTGTTAAAAGAATATTATTTGCCAACCACAAAGGTATTTCTTTTGGCAGAAGACATGATGGTTGAACACCACTCATTGTCTCTTTAGGCTTAGTTAAAGCTCTAAAAAAGTAATTCTTTTTTGAGATAATTTCTATAGCATCGACTTTTAAGTCGTTACGTATTGTATCAACTATGTGTATTTCATAATTAAGATCTTTATAGAAGTTCCCCAAGAGGAGTTCTTCCTCTCATCTCCCTCTCTTAGGATTTATTTGAATCTCGTGACTCTATCAGCCAACTCGAACAAATCTTTGAACTCGATTCCTTTGAACTTCTTTCATAACTCGAATTCTAACCCATTAAGAGTTAAACTAATAAATTCACGCTCGGGTAAGGTAGTCTGAAACCTATTTCGTACCTTCTTAAACCTAGCCAAAAAAGTTTCCACATCTTCATTTGGTAATTGGTGGAGCCTAAACAAGTCAACCCTGGTGACCTTCGGCTTAGCTCTATAAAATTGATCATGGAAAACTTCTTGCATTTCTTGCCAAGTATGGATGGAATTCTGTGACAGATTTATATAACACTTGAAGGCAGTCTCCATAAGTGTGTTGGAGAATAATTATATTTTGTACAATTCATTGCTATTAAGTGCCCCACATTGGATCGTAAATCGACCGACATGTTCAAGGGTAAAATTTTTGTCCTCCCCTAAAAAGGTTGCAAAGTTTGGCACACGACAATTTTGTGGTAAATCCATCTAATCTATCTAGTCAGGAAAATGATGCCTAAATACAGGTTGGGCTACCCTTCTCAAAGCTGGACCATAATGTTCTTACATGACCTCAACTAATTACTCCTTAGTCACTACCATAGGTTAGGCTTGGTTTTAAAAAGGTGCATTGGGCCAAGGGTTATGTTCTTCTTGCCCCCCTCGGGTTTACAGCCTGGTGTGGTGACATTTGAGGTTGAGGATAAGGAGGTCGACTATGTGGAAGTGGCACTTGTGCCATTGGTTGAGGACCATTTACAATAGGAGGTGGTTGAAAACCTTTTTCTAGTTGCATGACTTGTTGATGAGGGATTTGCTCTCCTTGCATATCGTTTTGGTTTTCTAGCCTAGGTGGCTGGACAATAATATGTCTGTCTATACGAGTCATTAAGGCATTGATTGCCTCATTCAGTTGTTGAAGCTAACCATTGGTCATATGAGATGAAGCCACTACTAGCTCCATACTTTTGTTAATCTCCCATAAGACTTGATGTTGGTAAGTCTCTACCTTACTTTGAAATCGTGTCATCATGTTGCTGACACTATCAGTCACTCTTTGATGACTGGCTTGATGTCCCTCATCATGTTCAGACTCGGAGTCTTGTATAATATGAGCAGATTGATTTTCCTATTGATTTTCTTCTTAAGGGTTAGTTTCTTCAGCTGCCCTTAGAGTTTCTGATCTAGTCCCTACGACCATTCATAAATATGACACTTGTCCCATCAGGCATGCCAAAATTGTGTGACTCATAAGTGGTCTAAAATCATTGACCAATAAATGGCTGACCTGAAATGCTAGCGTGCAAGAGTCCTAATGGACTCAAAGATTTCTTAACAAACTATTCCTATCAGGTCAAGTCGTCAACCTAAGTTGGTTCAGACGAAAGTTGGAGAGTAAGAATGACCCTATCCTTAAGGTTGTTATCGTCTTTAAGAAAGGACTTTATAAGTTCTTTTATAATGATGTGCAGGCAATGTAAATGAACAACAGTTATACCTGAGTTTGTAACCCTTTCTTCATTGATCTTTTGAAACAATTACAATGACGAACAAATTACAAACTTTGATTAAATGCTAATGATAAAATTAAAAGTACAATATTAATGAAAACTAAAGTTGAGAACCTAAGTTGCTCGTTTGGAAGAGAAAATAAAGAGTTTAATGCTAAGAAGCAAAGTAAATGTTAGGCTAAGAGTGAAACCTAAGAGAGCTGAATAAAGTAAATAGTAAGTGATATGAGTGATATATGACTTAGGAATCTGATGGTCTTGGACCTCTTTTTTGTGGCACTTGGATCAATATTTATAGAGGCCATCGATCTGATGATGTTCTTTTCAATTTGTCCTTCTAGACAGTGATGATTGCAGGTTGAAAGTGACATCCCAACTACATTGCTGAGCTTATTTTGTCATATTAGCACACATCTCCATGGATTGATAAAGATACATATCTGGCATAACATTTTTGGCTTTGGCTTATGGGCTCTTTTTAGTTCTCCCATTTGTAACTTTGAGTCTATGAACCTTAGAAATATTCAAGTTGTCCTTTCTATTTTTAGCTTTCGTAGTCTTCAGACATGACTTCTGGGTTCTCAAGCCCTTGAAATTCGCAGCTAGTTATACTTCGACCCAGATCAAATCTTGGTTAGTTTCCAAGACCTAAAAAAATATCAATTATATCTTACCCAAACTCCGTCCTTTTAGGCGTGGTCAAAACTTCTAGGCTATGAGTGGCCGAAAAACTCATAAGTGACTTATAATCGAGACGCTCTTAGGCGATGAGTGATTGAGACTCCTAGGCGAGTTTCTTAGGTAACTATCCTTAGGCCATGATTTACTGAAACTCTTAGCCGACTAGTGGTCAAAAGTCTTATACAACTCTCTCCTTAGGTCAATCTCTAAGGCAACAAATGGTTAAAACTTTTAGGCGGGTTGATCGAGAATCTCTTAGGCCATGATTGGCCAAAATCCTTAGGTCACTTCTGAGTTAAAGACCCAAATTAAAATCTACTATATAGATTAAAAGTCCATATTTATTCCCATGATTGAGAGTTCCTAGTCATGACCATGATCTAGCTTAAGGCCTAGGCCTCAAAAATTTTAGCCACATCTCCTAATAATTTTGGTCATAATTTAGGTGTTAACAATATCATTGAATTCATGGTTTTAGAACATGTCGAACTCGACGGCGAATAAATTTTTATCTAGTTCGCCATCATTGGTGGAATTGAGGAAACCTAAATTCTAAGCTAGTACTCATGCCTTCGATTCCAGTTCTGGGTACAAAAATGAAGGCGAAGCCATGGCCCAGAAGGCGGTGAGGGTACGGAGCGATAGAGAAAATGAAGGAGGTTGAGAAAGAAGGACGTGAGATGAGTTTGGGGATCTAGTGGGTATTGGGTGTGGGAATGGAGCTCGGCCCATAGAGTTGGTGGTATCCTCGGTGGGCATGATTCTTAAAAATTGGATTAAGGCGTTGTCGAATGTGAGGATGAGTTGAAGCGCTTGAATGTGAATTTGATGGCTGAAATTGAGTAGAAGAAGATGAAGGTGGTCAAAAATAGGGAGGGGAGAGTTTGGAGAGACATTGGAGTGTGTGTGTGTGTGTGAGAGAGAGAGAGAGAAAGAGAGAGAGAGAGAGAGAGAGAGAGAAAAGCTGGGAGGGGTAGGTAATTAATTAAACTGGTTGCCCACATATGTATATGTGGATTAGTTCTAGAATATTAGTTATTCAATTTTTCTTTTTTTGTAAATTTACATTCAACAATGAAAGTGATGGTGAAATAATTGAAATTTTCCAAATAAATGGCTGGTGTGGTGGAGATGATTCAACATGTTTGCATGATCTTTTAAGGAGAGAAAAAAAAAATGTTACTACAAATACATCATATATGTGTGAAAGAGGAAGAAGTTTTAAGAATAGAAAAGAAAGCAAAGAAAGAACTAGAAAAATGAGAGAACTTTAAAAAAAATTAAGGTTTAATTGAAGAAGATAATGCAATTGTTTTTTTTTTTTTAAGGGAGTCAAAAAGATTTTGAAAAATAAAGAGTGAAAAAAAATGAAGAATTAAGAGGTTTTAGAAATGAGAAGTTTAAAGGGGGGCATTTTGTTAAATTTAAAAAAATTACGTTCATGAAGGCAAAAAAAAGAGCTAAGGGAGCCGGCCCAAAACTTAGGTTCAACTCAAGTGAGGTATTGGACGACCATAACACATGAGGTTCTCAAGTCGATTTTGACTTAACTACATTTCATAAGCTTGAAATACATTTTTAAATCTCAATTCAAGTTTGGGGTCGAAAAACTCCAAGCTAAGCATAACTTAGGTTGAACTCAAGTGAGGGATTGGGCAACCATAACAAACGAGGTTCTCAAGTCGAGTTTGACCTGAAAACTTCCAGCTCAAAATCAAATTAAGTTCAAATATTAGTTGAAAACACTGAGTTGAAGGTTAAGTTGGTTTATACACTTGCTCTATAGTTTCTCTACCCCATGCACGTTGGATGGTGAGACCGAGTAGTTACAACTCTTTTTTTCTTTTTGTTAGCTAAATACTCTTATACACATTCACAAATACTCATTATTGGACTTGACCCTCTCACCTCGCCTTCGAGGGAGGAAAGGCTAAACTAGTTGCCCATCTTGGCCCAATACAGCTCCTCAATATATATAATTTTTTAAAAAAATTACAAAATGCCCCCTTCAAATTCCTCCTTTCTAAAAATTTCTCCAACTCTTTCTTTCTTTTATCTTTTAAATTTTTTTCTTTTTCAAGTTTCTTTGATCCCTGAAAAAAAATCTGCATTCCTTTTCTTCAATCAAACCATAATTTTCCCCTTCAAAGTTCTCTCATTTTTTTTTCTTCTTATTATCTTCTTCTTCTTCTTTTTTTTTTTTTAACCCTTCTTAATATTTTGTATACTTGCACCCATATATGATATATATTCAGTAATATTTTCCCATTATTATTATTATTAAATGTTCGTTTCTTATAAGTATTTTTTGACTTTATGTAGAAAGCCAAACATGGAAGAGACATCTGGGAATGATCACTTTGATATGTTGAAGTTTGGCCCATATTACGACAAAAAATGGGCCTTAAATGGTATAGATAATAATAATCATCACAACGGCTGTGATAATAAGCTGTTCATTGTCCATACCCTTAATTTGACCTTAATTCAGTAATAAAGAAAAGAAAAAGTCATATTCTCTTTTCTTATTTCCAACCCACCAACCCAAGTCTTTCAACCTAATCTTGGACTCGTAAGTCCTAAGTAATGGATTTATAGGCAAAAGAAATCCTTCACATGACCCTTTTAAAAAAAAAAAAAAAAAACCACCTAATCTCAAAAGCTTTAAAGTAACTAGTGTCATAATATAAGAAGGTAACTTTAAAATAAAAGTAAGGATAGAAAATTCGAATAGGACTAATACGGAAGTAGTTTTATGTGAAAAGAGCGGTAAATTTCATTATATAGTGTCTTGATAATGTCATGTGGTGAAACAAAAAAATAAATCGGATTATAAATCATAATTCTTAATATATTTAACAATCTAGAATGATTTTGGTCTAAATAGAAATAAACTTTTCAAAGTCTCATGTCACTGGTGACGTTGTTGTTGATCATATTTTTGTTGAGATTGAAGCTTTGTCCGATTGTAATTCTTTCATGTAATGTTAGTTTTTCTTGCCAGTTTAAAAATAAAAAATAAAAACTAATTGATTGTTATTTTGTATTTTTATTTTTTATTTTTTAAAAGAATAAATGATACGTGTCACATCAATACCGAGATGGTATCTCTTTACAACAAGTATTGTTTTCCTTACCCATTTTTAAATGAATGCCCGACGTCTTCAAATTGTCTTTTTCCACTCTACTGTTAGGCAATGTACCTTTCAAACTATTATATATATATATATATATAGGGTTCATATGACTATATGAGATAGCTCTCCTACATATATAACTTTACAAGACAATGAAATGTGACGATTTGGACCAAAGAGCCATCAGCAGCCACAAGTTATTGGAACATGACACAGTCATACTTTGTCACGTGGTCTTAATTTTTCAACAAATCAATCAATTTAACAATTGTAACTTTTCTACAATTTGAAAAATTACAGCCCTAAAAAATTGCAGGATCCCTGGTTATGCTATTATAATGTTTAAGAACTTTCTTGTCAACTTTATTTATTTATTTATTTATTTATTTATTAATTATGGTCGTGCTATTAGTTCAGGTGATAATTGTTAGTGCTTTTGTTATTTACTTAATAAAAAATAAAAAATAAAAAATAAAATAATCCTTGGTTTTTGAAGTATTGGCATAATTAGAGAAAAATTTTAATAAGTGAAGAATAGTAATGATATGGTATTACTCACTAATTAAATTTTTTTTTTAAGAGAACAACAAATGAATAAATTATCAAGTAAGGCTATTACCGTCGGAATGCAAACAATCACCAAATATTTAAATCAACTTCACCACTTTGGCATCTAAGTAATTCATCTATTCAAAGCATGAGCTACCGAACTACCTTTTTCGAATACTAAACAAGATTTCATTCAAAGATTATAAACATTAATTAAACACCGATACATAATTATATGACTTACAAATTAAAATAAATGTACTTTTACTTATGCGACAAAATATGATTAATTAATGACATCGATTCACATGGGCCACCGGACAAAAGATTTTCTCGTGTAATTCTATCACAGGTCTCTTTGATAGAATGATAGGTTAACGTGGTACCCAGACCTTGACCACTGACATCCAAATCCAATCACAGCTTGAACATGGGTGGGTATTTATCATTTGGAATATATTCGCTTAGGGTTAAAAATTACCAAAAATAACACCTTTATCTTTCATTTTTAACCAAAAATTTAAAATATATGATGTTTTCTTTTCTTTTAAAATTTTTGGTAATTAAAAACAGTTCTAATTTGACGCATTATGGACACGTAGATACAATGTAAACTCTAGATATTTGCAGTTATTCACAAACCATGATATTGCTTATACTCAAATTAAGTAAAAAGGAAAGGGAAAATTACATTGACCTCCCCTGTAAATAGGCGAAATAACAGATATCTCCCTGTTGTTTCAAAAATAACACTGACCTCCCCTGTCAGAGTTGTCGGATCCCCAAAATAGTAAAATGACAAGTATGCCCATGTATGATTTAATATTTTTTATTTAAAAAAATTTTGTAATGTTAAATTACCAAACTATCCTTATCATATTAACTGTTCATCATCTACCTCTCTTATAACAGACACACACACACATATATATATAGACACACACACACATATATATACGTAGGCCTTGATGGACTTCTTTACAGCGCCGTAAGCATAGTGGAGCATCACGGCGGCGTCGCCCTTCTGGAACCTGCCCTCGGTGAAGGCCCGGCCCGTCTGCTGGAGGACGATGGCGGCGGCAGCATTGATGAGGTCTTTGATTAGGGTTCGGGTTTTGAGGATGGACGGTTGGAGTTGGTTGAAATAGAAGTCGTCAGGTTGTCGGAGATATCGAAGCTGCCATAGCTGTTGAGCGGCGATGATGGAGGCCGAGCAGGACCCGAAGTTGCAGTTATTGATTCGGGCGATGGTGGGGTCATGGTGGGCGAATTCGGATCGGAGCTCAGAATCGGAGATGAGAGAGAGCTTCGGCTTGATCCGTGGATTACTTTGGTAGCAGAGGATGGGGTTACAGAACACAATTTGAGTTGTTCTGATGTACCATGCATTTCCCCCTTTTGTTGGAAAGTATATCATTATTACATGAAAAAGATTTGCATATTTTCTAGAAATTGTAACAGACCTTGAGAAAGGCTCTAATGCAACTGTGTTACTGTTTTGAATTATCTGCAATTCAACCATGCATCAGTTTCGAAGGTTTTATTGACAACAGTTGAATATAATCTTAATTTATCTTTATTTTGTCCAATAGAAGACCAAATGGAGAATGAGATGATATACCCCCAGATATATATATATATATATATTAGAACACCTAAATGAGTGTGAAAATTAGTTAGAGGGATAAGAATAGCTGCTTGAGTTTTAGGATGATGTACACAAGACATTCAAATATATATAATCCCCAAACCATCTCTTTCTCTCTCTGTGTGTATATATATATATGTATGTATATACAGTGCTGTATTTTGTTGGGGAAGAAGAAGATGAATAGTGGGGGCAAAATTGTCCACAAATTATATGTTAAATGAGGGTATTTCAGTCCTTTCATACATTTTAGGGGCATTTTGGAATTTTCAGCTCAAATATATAATGACATCATCAATTTTCGTACCTGCACCACTGACAGGGGAGGTCAGTGTTACAAAAGGTACACTGACAAGGGAGGTCAGTGTTATTTTTGAAACTACAGGGGAGGTATCTGTTATTTCGCCTATTTACAGGGGAGGTCAATGTAATTTTTCCAAAAGGAAAATATGGATAATGTGATATTTTAGTATTTATATCGCACTGAGATCTGTGTCACCTTAAAAAAATAATAATAATAATTGAAGACCAAGCTAGTCTTTAAAAAATTGATTTTCTTTGAAAAGTCCATTTTTTATTGAAGAAAAATGGTCTTGAAAAGTCGCCTTTGCACAAGCCAAATATATGAATCAGTCCCAAAAAAGAGTGAATAAATAAGCTATAATTTAGTTATTGTGTTATAATGTAAAAATTTGGCATGAACAGCTTAAATTGAGCGTCTAGAAGGATTATCAAACAATAGATATTCAACAACTCACGTTACCTTTTGTCAGTTGACTCAGTCATATGTTTGGCTGCCTCAAGATTGAGTCAGTATATATAATATAATTTAATATGTATGGCTGTTTCTCTTTCTTTTTTAGGGGTCTTTAAGCAAAGCAACATTTCCAATGAAGGTACCAATTCACATTGCCAAAAAATATATATATATATATATATTTTATCACCTTTCTTTTCTCTTTTAATCCTATGGTTGAGCTATTTTTGGGAAACAATAAAACATAGATCTTTCTGATTGGATAAGTTATATATACATGATTATAAGAACAAAAACAAAATACATAATAAAAAATTAAAACCCAAAAATTAAAAAGGAAAATTAACACACCTGTATCCTAGCATAGCATGCCCATTAAGGGTCATCATGTCTCCATTGCATAGTACACATTAAGAAAACGGAAGATCTTGCAATTATTCCCAAAAAAAAAACCTTTTGCAAATTTTCTGGATAATCTGATCCTACATATATCATTTGAATCTCTATCTGTACTCTCCAATGGAACACTAACTAGCATGAGCCGCTACTGGAATTGCTCTTGCGCTCATCTAAGCTCTTTGAGCACCGGTTGAGGTCAAATCTTTGCGCGGCGGAGGAGGCTGCCACCACTTCAGCCGGAAAATTAAGGAGGGCCTTGGCACCGCGCATTGTGAAAGCTGCCCTGTCATAAGCCAGGGCGGCCTCTTCAGCTGTTTCAAATGTGCCGAGCCACACACGCGCACCATGTCGTGCTGAATCACGTATTTCAGCTGCATATTTTCCCCAAGGTCGACGCCTAACCCCCCTATAGTGCTTCTTCCCTATGTCCCGTGTTGGTTCGAGGTTGTTACGTGCACTGGTTTGGTTTCTTGGGGGTGGAAATGGGCTGCTTAGGGCATTGGGATCGGCCTCGTTTAGGAGCTGAAAGAGGACTATCTCTTGTGAGTCATTCTCATTAAGAGGGAGCTCACTTTGGGAAGATGTACCAGCCATGGCCTTTTGAAACATTTTGTTCTCTGTTTTGGTTTGGTGGTGTTGTGAATCAGAGTTTGAAGTTTGTGTTATGTGGTGGTGCCCTTCATTTAAGTGGAGGAATACTCTACACACTAGAGGAATGTGGGGTCATACAAGTTTGTTTATTTTGTGGAAGAAAGGAAGGTGAGTGGAAGTGGAGGAGGATATAGGTGTGTTTCAATTACTAGTTGGTGCCCACAATTTGTCCCTGCTTTTTCTTTATATTACAAGAATGCAATCCTCCACCCTTTTGTTTTTTTTTTTATATGAAAAGAAATCCAAATTCATGGAACAATTAAAAAATATGACAAATCATCTTATAAAGATGTAAAAATATAAATTTAACTTTAAGGAGACAACGTAATACTCTCACTTCACTTGTTAGAAGTTAGGAGTAACATAGATTTTCACTTCACTTGTAAAAGTCAAGAGTTTGAATTCTTTTAAAATCACCTTAAAAAAAAATTAATAATTATCTGGTCGACTGCATGTGCTCTAAGAAACTTAATACAGTAATTGTTGACATAAAAAAAAAAATATATATATATATATATATATATATATATATATTTTGGTGAAGATGATTAAACTTTTCTATGACCGGCCTCTCCATGGTCTAGTTATCTCATAAACATTTGCACACGCAACTGATTGTGCAACCTAGACCATTGTCACACAACCTAACATAAATTTTCACTTCACTTGTAAAAGTCAAGAGTTTGAATTCTTTTAAAATCACCTTAAAAAAAAATTAATAATTATCTGGTCGACTGCATGTGCTCTAAGAAACTTAATACAGTAATTGTTGACATAAAAAAAAATATATATATATATATATATTTTGGTGAAGATGATTAAACTTTTCTATGACCGGCCTTTCCATGATCTAGTTATCTCATAAACATTTGCACACGCAACTGATTGTGCAACCTAGACCATTGACACACAACCTAACTCATATGTGCTGACATGACATTAATTCCTAAGGCAACATGCCAAGTGCAGTATCACTTACAACCTTTGTCAATTTCCAAAAGAACAAGTGACTTGTTAGAATTCAACAAATCCATGGCCTCCTTACCCCCAAAAAATCAAATCGATGACCTGGCCAATTTATGTGAAAATAATGACCTAGTGGGCCCAATGATACTCAACTGGACTCTTAACTTAATCGGACACTTTCAAGAAATTATCTTTTTTTCTAGCAAAAAGAAATGTGATGCAATATTTTCATAAAACTACATTCATATATTGCAATTATCTAGTAGATTTGAAGTAACCATTTTAACTGTTAAAATAGGTTTTTCTATTCTCATATCATAGGTTTCTCATATCCACATCATAATTATTTCATTTTCATTTAGAGACCATGTTATCTCAAGGTCAAGAGAGATACAATCACAATTATTGTTGCATGCAGTGGGACTTCAAAAGAAGTGAGAAGATCATATATGTGTCTATAGACTCTATAAATGTGTCTATATATATATCAGGGTCCTTACTACTGCATCACACAATGGTCCCAGTATATATATATATATACAAGGACGCAAATTAATGTCATGCCATCAAATTTTGAAGAAGGTTAGACATGCAAACTCTAGAACATGACAGTGTGCTAGCTCAGGGGCAAGAGATGCCATCTCAATTTTCTTTGCACATAATGGGACTTTAATTAGTTGGTTCATCACGTGCAACAAGCTCAATCGACAATATTATGATAGACATGAAATTTAAACCCTTAACTTGAAGTTGCTTTTTTTTTTCTTTCTTTTTTGGTAAATTACATTGACATTTCGAGAGATTTCGTCAATATACACTTACCTTCCACTTGTTTATAAAATTACACTAACCTCCTTAGTCAAAACTATTAAGAGATTGTCGTTAACGATTCTTATGTAATTATATTTTTATCTTTACAACATCACACAAATTAATGATTATTATGTATACGTTGACCACACTGATCTTAACAATAGTTAACAAAGAAAAGAACACAGTGTGACAAAAATACAAACTTCAAGAAACATCAGTGTAATTTCAGAGAAGATCAGTGTAATTTACGCTCTTATTTTTTCAAAAAATAAACATAAATCATCAATAAAAAAATTTCTTCAATTCTCAATAAAATTCTTTACATAACTACTAATAAGTCAATATAACAGAGAACTATCCATTTACTTATTATCAATATATATATATATTGAAAAAAGAAAAG
Organism: Cornus controversa; assembly: GCA_026545225.1. Taxonomy (NCBI): domain Eukaryota; kingdom Viridiplantae; phylum Streptophyta; class Magnoliopsida; order Cornales; family Cornaceae; genus Cornus; species Cornus controversa. The sequence goes on from CM048849.1 coordinate 48,644,970, forward strand.
GGAAGAAGGGGCAATTCCGCAGTTCATGGCAAATATAGTGGCAAAAACGGTGACCATAATAATACACAGAAAGAGATTAGATAAGAGGGTTGTTGGGTTGGAACTTGGATGACACGCATGTTTGGAATTCTGTAGAACAGATGTATATATGTGACATCATCGCATCCGTTGCATTACTTGACTGGTGGGGCCAAACCCAAAATGTATGTATCAATCAGTCATCAACTTTGACTTTTCAACAATGTGCAAAGCTAGCTAATTAACTCTCCATCATATGGTTCACGAACGAAAAGGAAAATGGGAAAATTAAAAATCAAACAAGACTCTTCTTATAAGTGTGAAATGAATGGATCGATTAAGGGTCCAACTCAAAGATTCCTTTCGAGAGTACCTTTATTTGAAGAAGAAGAAAAGAGAATTCACGTGGTTTGAACACAGGAATGAAAGAACGACCAGAGAGTTGAATAATAATGATTATTAATTAAAGAAAATGATGTCAGATTAATAAGACAAGCTAGAGAGATACAAGTGTGTTTAAGATTTTATATAGGTTAGATATGAATACCATTTGACGAATAATTATAATTTCTTTAAAATATTTAACAATTTTGAAACGTAGGTGATTAACAACAATTATATATATATATATATTTGTGCAAATAATGTCAAAAATATGTGAAACCTCTTAATATCCAATTTATCCCTCTAATGATCTCTGTATATATATAATCTATTATGACTAATCCATGTCTATCAACAACTTATCTTTTCCATTTTATGAAACGTTTATCATGTGATAGGAGGAATCACAAAAACATGTTCACTACTAATCTTGTCTGAGTATAGCTTGACATAATTTGGAATTCATGCACAAAACGAAGAAATGGTGGGTGAGAGTAAGACAGAGACTTTAGTGTTGGGAATATATGAGAAATCAAAAACACAAATATGAAAGAAACAATCACACAATACACAAATTTACATGATTTTGTAAAAATATTTGCCTACGTGTATGAAGCTCGACTCTCGATTGAATTCTGCAAAGTGGCAACAAAATTTGAATTTGTATACCCCTTGAGCCATTTGTTTACTTGTACTAAAAAATAGAAACATACAAATAAATAAAATTTGTTGAAAAAATAAATACAAGTCTATAAAAATAAAAGAAGTCTATACAAATCAATGAAAATCTGTAATAAAAATTCATGAATTCACATAAATCTGTCACTTAAATAGAAGGTTCAGAATTGGAGTCTTGAACAACCCAGATGCTTTCTTCATTCCTGAAAGCAATGTGCCTCCTCCCCTCCATCACCTCGCCCTCCTTTGGATAAAGAGCATCCCCAATTCAATCTCATCCTCAAATTTTTTGATAAATATATTTTTTCCCTCTTTTGTAATATCGTTCAATAAATAATTATAGTAACACTATTTGGTGAATAATAATCAAGAATCATTTGACAAGAAAGTGAGACAAATAAGTAATAGTAAATTATCAGTGGGGTATTAGAAATCCTTCCTATCCATCCCCCCCCAAAAGCAAGTCTCACACGTGTAAATGATCAAATCTTGACTTTTAAATTAAATATTTTAAAATTTAAGATTTGATCATTTATAGACTTGACCAATTTCAAATTTATTAAAAATGAAATACAATATTAAATAAAAATTGATGAATTAGAATCAAATTTTTTAGCTATTACATAACTATCTAATTGTGTAAAAAAAATATATTATAAAGTTGTTTAGACACAAGATGTGTTCTAAACAACATACATGCATGTGGAATATGTCATTTTCTTAGAATGCATCCTAGTGACCATGTTTTTCTGATCTCTGACACCTCTGATTTTAACTAAAGTCTTGATTGAACCCTATAGGCTATACTCTGCTCTGCAGCTGGATTTTGATTTTTCATCCATGAAACAAGAACCCATCTAATTTAAAAAATGTGCAAAAAAATTTCTTTTACGTTTACTTTACACTTCTATAATTTATATTTTGTGTAAAATTATCTTTTTGAACTAAAAATATTTTTTAATTTTTAATTTTACCCTTCTACCTAATTTCTTAATATTTTCAACAATAACAATTTTATTCTTTAGATATAATTTTTTAAAAATATTAATTTAATTATAAATAAAATATTTTTGTTTTATTATCATTTTATGGCCGAGCAAAAAAAAATCTTCATTGTTTTTAAATTATTATTTTCTTGGCAAAATAAAAAAAAAAAATCTTCAGTGTATAAAAAAACATTTGGCCTATCACATGCAGTGGGACTTCAATTGGCCTATCGCATGCAGTAAATTCAGTTCAAAAGAAGTGAGAAGATCATATATGTGTGTCTATACATGTGTCTATATATATATCATGGTCCTTACTACTGCATCACACAATGGCCCTTTATAATTATATATATAGGTTATATATTATAGTGTGTGTATATATATATATATATATATATATATATATATATAGAGAGAGAGAGAGAGAAAAAGAAAGAAAATTTTAATTACTTTTTTATTTTATGTTAACATTATTATTTATGGAATAAATAATTATATATATAGGTTATATATTATAGTGTGTATATATAGATAGATAGATAGATAGAGAAAAAGAAAGAAAATTTTAATTACTTTTTTGTTTTATCTTAACATTATTATTTATGAAAATAAATAAATATATATATAGTTTATATTTATTATAGTGTATATATATATATATATATATATATATATGACTGTTCCAAGTGATATTTTGATCCATAACACAGGATTAAATGGATAATTTTAGTATTCGAAAAGGTTAGCTCATAAGTCAAATGACAACTGGGTCATTTTATTGTGAAAAGTACTCTGACACGATTAAGTTTTGGCTAGGGGTGCAACTCAGGTTGGAATTATAACTCGGGTTGAATCCGACAAATAAAATGTTCAACCCTAAACCAACCCTAACCCTAACCCTACATTCAACCCAAACTATCCAACCCTAACCCAACCCATTCTTAAATTTTTTAACTTGGGTTAAATTCAGACTTGCAACTCGGGTTGAGATATCGGATTAGAATTCAAGCTACAACACTGATTTTATTATATAAACATCTCATACGACATTGACTTTATAAAACTTATAGATTGTTTTCTCATTATTTTATGTCTTTGGAATGCACATCATCTACCATTGAACATAATTATTATAAAGACTATAAGAGTATAAGATGAACAATTATAATTTTTTCACAATTAATATAATTAAGAATATTGGCCGTTCCATTCTATGATATAATAACAAATAGACCACTAACTACTCCAACATGTTCATAATTTGAAATATATATAGTATATTTAGAGTATAAATATATAAAAAATAAAATTATAATTTAGATTCGAGTTAAGCTCAGGTTGATGAACTCTCAACCCAAGCCCAACCCTACTTGAATTTAGGTTGAAATTTTTTAACTCAGATTCAACCCTAATTATAAAAAAGATTGTTTGAGTCTGTGAAAAATCGAATTGGACTCGATTTGAATTTGAATTGACTAACTCAAGTTGCACCCCTAGTTTTGATAGACGATCTGGATTGTGAAATATTTAGCTAGGGATGGGGCTTGTGATCTATAATTCGAGGGGCCCCATCCAATATATCTGCGTCTTGTCCAAACATTCACAAAATGTTTTGTTTTTGTCTTTTTTTCTTTCCTTTTTTCTCGGCTTTTTCCATCAAAAGGAGAATTACATACCTATTAACCTGAACTTTAAAGTTTTTTACCATGCAGTTTGACAGGGAATTTCTAACACAGAAAAGTATTACTTTGGACTTCAATTTAAGAGACACGGTAAAAAAAAATTCTCCAGAATTAATTACTAATAATGGAAAACCTTCTAGTTCAAATTTCAGTAGAAACAAACGTAGGTGTGTGAGTTAAAAATAAAAGAAAAGAATAATTTGTTTCTAAAAGCACAATGTGATGGGTAATACTAACTAATAAGCAAACCGTACAGTTTACATACAATATTATCATGGTGGTATCATATAAATCTTTTGAATTTCTTTTTGGTCCAACTGCATAGGTTTATAGAACCCAACCATATTTCTTGCCAGTCTCCTCCAAGTATCTTCATTTCTCATAGAAAAATTCTCTTCAAAGTGAAAAACTAAGCCCACTAAATCAATAAATTAGAAAAAACACCAAAGGCATTCGTCGTTCTCTTTCATTCCTCGTTCTCAGAATAAGGCGGCCCATATTTTAGCAGCTCATGTCCTAACAATTCTCTTGTTGATTATAACCTATTGAATCTCCCGTGTTGGATGTTACATTCGAGACTGTGAATTGCAAACTGAGGAGGGTTAAAAGTAAGAAAAATTGAAAATAAAAACACTAATTTTTATGACAAATATATGTTATAAATATTTAAAAATAGATAAAAAAAAAAATGAGAACGTTTTTTCTCTTTTGTAATATTAAATTATTAACATAGGGTGACAAAATTGGACACAACACGATAACAAAACTGAAACACGATACAAATTAAGCGAATTTGGGTTTGAAGGAAGCCGACACGTTTGAAGTATAGTTTTATACAAAATTATATATACATAGTTATATATATTGCAATTGCTTGTAATTTATTTATTTATTTACATGACTGATGGAGCCATAAAACGCAAGGATGAGATTGTTATGTTGTCTTTTCAATTGTTGAATCACCTTAATATATTTTAAAGTTTATATATAGATATAAATTTTATAATATAGTTTGATTTTAGGATTTATGTATTGATATGTACTTTATTTTTTATATGATCTTCAGAGAGATTTTTAGAGGTAGAGATATTCATATGATATAAGTTAAACGGATTAAAAAGGTTATTAAACAAGTGGTGTTATTATAAGATATGTTTATTAAATGGGTTACACGGATCGACATGAGTAACATGTTTAATAAACAGGTTGAGTTAGTGTTGAAGTTTTTTGACACGATTATTAAATGGATCGGGTTAGAGTTGAACTGTTTAGTAGAATACTTATAAATCGACACGACACGAACATGACACAGGAATACAAATTGTCACTCCTATAAGAAATACAAAACACAGCAATGGACTGGGCGAACTAATAAACACACTAGTAGTAAAAAAAATTTTAAAAAAAAATTTGGACATGGGCTATAGTCCAAGTTAGCCCAACAATAATTCCGCCCCTCTTCATGCCAATTCTAATATGTTTTCACGTCAATATATCAATTTTCTCATCGTCAGAAAAGAATCACCAATACACATTAATGTGACGATACCATAACCATCAATGTGTATTGGTGAGTTGATTAAATAACACGAAAAAGCCAATTGGCTCGCTCTTTTTCGTGTTATTTAATCAACTCATTTTTTCTTATTTTAATAACATAATTACTTTTAAGGGATGAGAAATACACCCCTTTTAAACTAGATGCATTCTTTTTTTCTGTTAATTATTGATTTTTTTATTTTTGAGTTAGGGATATTTATATCATTTCACTTTTAAAAGTAGATTGCATTTGGTTAGAAGGAGAGTGCTCCCGTACTCTTTTGCTAAATGAGAAAAGCAAAGATTTTCTGAACCTACACTCATGCCGCCTATGCTCAATTGATCAACATTATTATGGTTGCTACAAACTCGATCAATATTCAACAGTACACCTGTAATTATAATTATAGAGTTATTTAATGTATATATTGTATCTCCTTCTCTCCCTTCCACAACCTTCTAAATGTACATGGTATGTCCCCTACCCTTTGTGTTATTTAATGCCACATTCAGTGTCCATCTTGTAAGTAATACTCGTATAATGTTGTCAAGAAGTTTGAAATTTTAGGAGACAATATGTCCAGTAAGTGACTGACATAGGAATTGAATCCCCATTTTACAACTGAAAAGACTGCAAAATATGTATTGGTGAACAATGGACCAATTGATAATTTTTTTTAAGAAATGAAGAAGGACTAGGCTACACAGCAGTTAACTTAGAGGATTTAATCCCTTTACAAATTAAGATTATAAACCTAAGGTGTTGTTTTATAAAACTGAAAATTAATTATAGAATATTTTAAGAGCTGAATTTTAAGTGTTGAAATTCTTTAAGTGGTAATTAAAAAATTAATATTTTTTTAAATTTTTTGCGTTCAGCATTCAGTGATAAGTGATGTTACTTTCACTTAAAATTTTATCTTATTTTAAGTGATTCTTACCGTTTTCAGGGATGTTCAAATTGCATTATCAAACATACTTAATTGGATAAACGCTTAATATGTTTAAAAGTAAGCGCTGAATTAAGTTATTAAATAGAACGTAACTGAACTTTAAAGGCCACCTTATTTGTTAATAGGTTATCAAATGTAAGAAGGAATCTTATGCTTACAACCAAATTGTTATTATATGGTTGGACCATTTACTATTTAATATTTACATAAATAAAAAAATATTAATCCATTTTTAAGTGAATCAAATTGATTCCAAATTGGTTAACCCAATTTTAACATGGATGAACCACATCATAATACTAACACCAATAAGGAGGAAGCTCCTCCTTATATACAAGGAGACAATTATTACTCTTTTATAGCAGTGAACTAACTCACTGAGAATGTTTAGCATTTTTCAACTGAGAAATGGACTCACGACACTCTACCTAGAAAAAGACTCGTAATACAGTTTGTTGTGTTTGGAAGCATCGAATTGACAAGTACTTTCAAAAACAGCGTTAGTGTACAGCAGGAAAATTTTGAATAGGTTAAGTGATGAACATGAGCTATAAAATCCATAACTCAACTTTAAGTCCAACCCAACAAGCCGAACTATGTCCAACTCAAACTTTTTTTTTAAGCTTGAATCTCAAGTTTGGCATATAATTAGACTTAGGTTAGGTGTAGTTGGGTTTGGATTACTAATATTCAATTATAACTTCTCTAGTAGTAATATAGGTTGACAATTTCTGTCAAAAATGAACCTGAATTGAAGTCAAGGTGAGAAAATTTAATCCAAATTTCACCCGAGTAACTAAATGAGTTAAATCAAACTCGTGCAAAGATCAAATTGGGCTCCAAGGACTTGAATTATCCTGCCCGTGCAACATAGACCAATATGCAACTTACCATTCACAGAAATAGATATATATATATATATATATATATATATATATATAAGTGCATCTCACCTTATTTATTTATTTATTATTTCTTCTGCTGAGAGTGGAATATATCTCTCTCTAAATTTTCTGTGCCAAAGTAATACATATGTACATTTTGGTCTCCAATTTAAGAACACATTTACAATTAAATAATCTGGTGCCATGTGCAGCAAAGTTGTACAATTAATATAGCATGTTGTGTATTTACTACACGCACGTTTGCATTCAGTGAAAGCTGTCGGCGCAATTGTAGCGAGACACACAGGCACATTCATTGTATTCATGTGCAACTCTGCAAGTTCAATACTTAAATGACTATTTCAGGTATCTAATTCTGTGGTAAATTTGGGTGCTTGTCAAATTAGTTGAGTCTTGCCTGCATAGTCTTTGGAAATATGGTTTTAGTTTATTAATTATAATATCACAAGGTATGTTTGTTCTGGTCTACTCTGTGCTTAGACAAATCTTTTTCTTTGATATGTCTAGAAACTTGAATATAACCCAAGAGGAAATAAGAGGATTTGAGACACTCTACTTCTCATTTGGGCTGTGAGATCTTTAAAATTTTGAGAGCTTCTAAATCAACTTTTAAATATATGAAAGTCTATTTTCTAAAGACTTTAACACTTCTCAAACAAATAAGAATTAAAGTAGTCGTAATTAGTAGTATTAAATTACCAAAGACTAAAGGAATTACAGCTGTAAAAATGTTTGGCTATGAAAGTGCAGTGTTTGGGGCTTTAAGTGTTTGGCTCTAGGCCATTATATAAATATGAGCCCCCTCTAAAAATTGAGAGGCCGTCTAGGCGACTGTCTGAGTCGCCTAGGCCTAGAGCCAATTAATATTTTAAAAATGTATAACTCGTAAGTGAACAAATCTATTGAAATGTAGATCCGCAAAAATGATGTTAAACATAAGAGAATGCTTTGAGAAAAAAAATTAACACAAATTTAAATTAATTTAAAACTAATCTAGTTAAACAAAGTTAGTTGATTTGAGAAATTAAACTAATATGCAAATAAAATAACACGATTGAAATCAAATAAAAAAATTATTAGGGTGTCGGATTCCACCACCATTAAATATATAAAGCTTCTAATATTCATTTATTAATTCCTAAATTTAGAGTAGCAATCAAAAATCAATATATTGCTTACTCAAGATTTAACAGTAAAACATTATAAAAAAATATTAAAAGGTAGATTTTTTTTCGCTTAAATAATGTAAGATTCTAAACATTTTATGTATCTAATTTAATGAAAAAATATAAAATCAAAGGTTATCACTTTTAAGAAATACAAACCCAAACTTAGATTAATTATAATACTTTCTAAATATCACATATGCATGATATAAATGGTGAAAAAATTATAAAATAATTAATAACAAGAAGCGAAAATCATAAGCATTTAAATCATACACATGAGAATCAATTAATGAATAAAATAATTTCACTTCATTAATGAATGTTTCCTCCTCAACCTTAGTTGAGGAGTTTAGTTATACATGGTAAAAGAAGATAACTAATAAATAAAAGACATAATGAAATAATATAAACAAATAAAATTCGGATTGTCTCTGTCTTCTCTGTCCTGACTTCCACCTCTTTTGTCCACCCTTCTTCTCTCATCTCTTTCTCTTATATAGAGGTCCTCCAGGGTATTCTTCAAGTAAAAGAAAATAGAAAAGTGTTTGAGAAAAAATCTGCCAAAGTATATCCTCTAATTTACAATCCAATTTTGATCTTAAATAACTGTGATTTATAAAAATTTTGTGAAATACAAATATCTTGGGCTTCAAGTTATTTTTCTACAGGCATTAAGTTTGCTCAATTCCAATATCTAATTCGAGAGATATGGTCAAATTATCATAACTAGTTAATGTTCACGCAAAATATTGTAACTACTTTGACATGCGATTTTTACCTTTTAAAAGTCAAAATTAGGGTTTCTTGGTGAAATACAAATATGTTCCACTATGAATAAGCTTTCTAAAAACTCTAAACTTACATTAATCCGATACTCAAGCTGAAAGTTATGATCCAAATAGTAAGACTGTGCAGAGAAGTCGTTGACTTTATATTTGTTAAATTTGAGTTTTTTTTCCACAAATATCACCATAAACCTAAAAACACAAAACCACATTTATTAAATAAAATACTAAAAAATATTATTATGGATGTTTATTGTATAATAATTATGCACTTATCACCAGCCTAACTCCTTTATATATATATATATATATATATATATATATATATATATATAGTGCTTTTGAGGGTTTAAAGATAATTTATATACATAATTAAGCTTTACCAGATCTGCTTAATTCGGTACTGTCGGGTCATTAGTTCAGTTACTATCATCTTTCTTCTTCAAAAGAGGGATTGAGAGTTGGAGCTATATTCATGTCGTGAGTTTGTGTGTTTCCTTTAAAATTCAAGAAAAAAAACAAATCATCATAATTAGGTGATCAAAATGTCATATTTGATGTACCTTAGAGAAGTAGATGTAATCCTCATCCCCTGCTCAGGGAGAGATGGTAGCTTTGATTTGTATACTTCACGAAATTCATGGCAGGGGTGGTAAAATTTGTGAGCACACAGAAAATTTAAATATTAAATTCTAATAATAGGTCGTGGCTTGTGTTTTAAGAATGATGGCGAGAATCACTTGAAATAGAAATAGAACGATAATTAACAGAGTAATTAGTCCTAAAGGGGAAAGGAAACTTTAGAACCCAAGGACCAGTAGTCCCTATTAGAGGTGTACAAAGAATCGGTGAAACTGGAATCATAAAGAACCGAACCGAACCGTTCATTACGATTTCAGTTTCGATTTCAAATTTTAAGAACCGTTCACTACGGTTCCTATTCCAAGTCAAGGAACCGAAACCGTTAGAAATATATATATATATATATATATATATATATATATATATATATATATATATATAACAATAACTTCTATGTTCTAGTGTTTTATATAAATATATAATATATAAATAAATACTAATACTTTCTAAATTCTAGTGTTCTATTTATATATAAATTATAAAATATATAATATATAAATAAATACATTTAGCTTCTAAGTTCTAATGTTTTATATATTTATATAATATAAGATATATAAATAAATACTAATAGCTTCTAATCTATTATTATAACTAGGGGGTGCACAAGCATAAATGTGTATCTTGTTAATGTTTTAAAAAAAAAAAGTTAGACAAAAAATCATTAAAAAATTATAACCACAAAGAACCGGAATCGAATCGAACCGAAGTCAATAACTCTGGTTCCAGTTCTAAAATTAAAGAATTATTGAAAATGATTTCGATTCTAATTATATCAAGAACTTTAAAAAATCATACCGTGTGGACCATAGTCCCTATCGCCCTTCTTTAAAATCTTAAGAGATACTGTAATAAAAAGAGCATAGGAGGAGGAGAAACAAAGAGAAGAGGAAGAGGAAAGTGGGTGGAATTAATATTGAGTTTGACAGTTTTGTTACAGACAAAATGGTGGAAAAAGGAAGGAAAACAAGAGAAAGGAAAAGTTTGACATCAAATAGAGGAATGGATCAATAAATAAATGTTGGAAGTGTACGGTGTTGCAGAGTTTCTCCATGTACAGAAAAGGTATGACCTGTTGGGGGAGAGTAGCAGATTGGCAGTATTAAGTAGGATTGTTTCACTATAATTAACAAGCATGCCTACGTTTAATTGGTACTCTTGGAGTTCGAGTGGAGTGATGAGCTAAAGTTAAAGGCTTAAAGCCAAATCTACTACTCGTACTACTCTATGTATGTATGTGTGTGTGTTTATATATATATATATATTTATTTATTTACATCCTGTAGTATTCATGGGTGATGGGTCTACATCAGTTCTCAGACCTTAAGACAATGCAAGAATACAACAATTTCTATGTGTGTATATATTATATTTATTTCAAATACCGAGATGATATTGGCACTTCACTAATATTCTCTGTCACTTCACTCCTATATTTTTGTAAAGTAAAATTACAAAAGTAATCCTATGTTATACCATTTTAGATTCTTATATTTTTAGTACCCTAATGCCCTTCTAATTCAAGACTCAATTTTAATTTAATTTAATTTTTCTTCAAAAAAAGCTTTTTTAATTTTTTTACTTTAGATTTACAATATAACAATCCATTTATTATCACCCAAATATTATAGTTTAGACATTTTTTAATTGAAACTTATTGTTTGTGTCACTATCCTATATAACTCAAAGAATCCAAAATTTGAAATATTCTATTTTTACTCACCAAACGTGTAATTTATTTTTCATGTGTCTTATTTATAAAATAACATAAATTAAAATTTTGAAACATACCACCAATTTGTGAACAAACAAAATAGAAAGGAAGGAGGAGAAAATAAAAGGCAAACAAAGAAAAATATCATATTAATTTTTTTATTTTTATCTTTTGAAATTTTGGTGCAAAGGCTCCTTAGTTAAATTAAGACAACTATAATTGAAAAAATCTTTCATAGAGTCATGTTTTTCTCTTTTCATCTTTTAATTTCTAAAAGTTCTCTATTAAAATAAAAAAAAATTTCTTAGTTTTTTTAAAGAACTATATATTATAATTTTTATTCAAGCAAAATTAAACTTTCTTTTGATTTTAAAAATAATTAATTTTTTTTCAAATAGGTTTTATTCATTGATATAATGTTTGTTTCCAACTCAAATACATTTTTAATATTTCTCTAGGTAATCTATTATTAACAACTTCTTCTCAACTTATCTAATGATGTAACTTTTATTATCCGAATCACATACATTTGATTGATACTCTCTAAATCATTATATTGAATTCTAAACTTTTTTACTTCTAAAATTAATATTGATAAATTGATTCAACATGAAAAAGTAATATTTTTAAAATCAACGAAGAAGTATTTTCACACAAAAAAAGAATGTGAGAGAGAATTTGCAATTTGGAGTTAAGAATTCTAACATTATCAAATAAGGGCAATTAGGGTATTAAAAATATAAAAATCAAATATTGTATAGTAGAGGGACACCTTTGTAATTGTACTTTACAAAAAGGTGGAAGTGGAGTGCCAGAGTATATCGGTGGAGTGCCAATATCAGCTCCCTTTCAAATATATATAAAAGTTAAAAATTCATGCATCTCCGAACGACGTTTATTGTGTTTTAACTTTTAGTTGTTGGATGTAAGAGTTTCACGACAAATTCATTACATCTAAAAACTTGGATGTGGTAAAATATAGTTATAGACATGATTATTGTGTTTCATTCGTTAAATGTAACGAGTTTTACAAAAAATGATCGCATCTAAAAGATGAGATGTGACCATTCCCTAATAACAATTGTACCACTGTCACAAATATAAGTTATATAACTCATGAAAATCAAGTAGCATGTACATAAATTTTTGATCAAATCATACATGATATTTTTACTTTGTATTTCAATTTTTGTTTTTCCTTTTTCTTTTTTCCTCTAAGAGTTCGAGTTCCGATCCCAAAGGGGCAAAACACGTGTGAGTTTTTTGTCAATGGAATTTTTTTTTTTGAAGAAAGCCTAAGAATTAGAAACTCTAATACCATTAAAATAGTTAAAAAAAATTTTTTAGTTTTTTGTCTAAGACATGTCCAATACGTTTTTTGGAGTATTTGAGAATTATAGAATGGATGTGTAACAAAAACATCTGGATACATGTTCAAAATAAAAAATAAAAAATAAAAATAAATTAGTATTCAACATGTACTCCTAAATATTCAAGTAGTATATACATCCAATTTGGATAAGGTAAATAAGGTACCTGTAGAGTTAAAGTGTTCGTGCTTTATATAAAGTGCGAAAAAATAAATAAATAACTAAAAGAGGAAGTATATTGACATAGTACTCTTACACCTTAGAAGTTGTTGATTGAGATTTGAGAGTCGTCTCTTAATTTAAGAATTTGATGGGATTGCTCAATGATATCCTAACATTTTCTTTCTGTTAGAACGGTTAACCAATTTTTTAAAAAATGACAATTTTATCATTTCCTTTAATGGTATTTTGATAAATAACACTGGCATCTCCTGAGATTTGATTAAATTACACACGGGTAGAGCATTTGATAGTTATTACTTTGACCTCCTCTAAATTCGTTAGCAATTTGACGGACGTTAAAATTGAGTGTGAAAAGTCAATAATGCCTTTAAATTATAATATTATATTATAGTGCAAAAAGATGTTAAACTGAAAAGTCCTTTATGCCATTTGAATAGTTAATATATATATATATATATATATATATATATATAGGTGTTAGATATACTGTATATAAATATGAATTACTTTCAGATAGATAAAAAATTGTTATGGAGAGTTCCGTTTGTGGTGAAAATGGTTGTGGTGAAGGTCAGCCATGGTGTAACAAGTGAGTTTCAATTAAAAAAAAAAAAAGGCTGTGATTGGCTTCTCTATCTTTGTACCAACTGAACCTAACACTTTTCCCATCATAAGCTCCCGACTTACACAGAGAATCCTAACCCATCATTTTCAAAAAAACCTTTGTCTTTTCATTTTTGCTTTTGACATCCATGTGTTGTTTCTTTAACATAAAGAAAACAAGAGTTCGCGTATGTCCATAGACTTAAAGCCTCGTGGTGTCTCTTTTTCTGTAACAAAGATGACTCTTTCACCAGTGGTTGTGGTGGAGGTTGGCCATGGTAGAGCAAGTGGGTTTCACCAAAAAAAAATAAAGGGACAAAAAGAGTGAGTGTTAGTGGGTAGTTATTATTCTCTTTTCATACAAATGAAGGGTAATATGGTCATTTTTAAAATTTTCTTTCAAGGTTCGGACGAACAAAAAAGGCATGTATATCGTTAAGCACACGTGCCAAATTTCAAGAGAAGTCAAAGTAATAAATCTCAAACGTTTTACTTTTGTGTAATTTGACAAAACCTTAGAAGAGGTAAGTATAATTGACCCTAAAATATTGAGGGTAAACATGACATTTTGTACTATAACTTATCGTTCGTTAGAGGTTTAATGTTCACTGGGAATGTCAAAGTAATAATGGTCAAATGCTCCACCGTATATAATTGGCCCAAACCTCATGGGAGGGGAGGTCAGTGTAATTTACCCTAATTGTTTTGAAATAAATAATGGAAATTAAATTTTTTTTTGATAAATAAGAACATTACTAGAGAAAATAAAAATATATAACGACTAAGAAAGGTATACGATATAGTCTTCTGAAACAAGAAGTGAGAAAATAACTTGAGTTTGATTATTATATCTTTTTTCGTATTGATAATAGAAAAGAAAATTGATTTTTTCATCGATGCAAGGAATCGAATCTTAGGTTGAACTCGACTATCTCACAACCCTCTTATGTTTAATCTCGTACAAATTCTTTGGAGTAATTTTATGATTTCATTCAATTCAATATCCCAAAATATTATTTATGTCAGAATTTATATTTCATTTAGTTATAATCGAATCAAGGTTTGCAAAAAGGGTCGCCACTACAGTTGTGGATGGCTGGATGGATGCAGTGTAACAGACTCGGATTTATATTGATGTAATGTAACAGAATGAGTTATAGCAGTCATAAATTTTTTTCAACCTCGCACATAGTGACCAAAATGCCCCGTCATTGTTTACAACATAATTCAATAAAGATCGACTTTTAGTGAATTTTATAAGATCATTTAGCAAAAGTAATGACCTATTAATGAATTCTAATTCGTTGTCATTATTAAAATTGCTTAGTAGTGTTATAGAAACTAATGAATAAAAATCAATTTAATCATGAATTTATTATTTCATTATATTAATTAATTTTGAAAAACTAATTAGCATTTTTATTTGTTAAAAATAAATATTTTATTCACATAAGTTACTATAAAGGTTGTATTTAATAAATATGAAAACATATACATTATAAATAAAAAGTTGTCCCCACATGAAGTACAAATTTTGGGTTTTGATGATGATGTCACAAACCAAACCGACCAATTGCTTCATTTGAGTTTTGACGATGACATCAGGTGACGTCACGAATCGAACCGAACCAGCTGCTTTTGGTGAAGCGTCCGTTATGGTCGCAAAATTCGTCGATTCCGATTTGAATTTCTTCTCCCATAGGTATATTGGTGGTAATTTGAGTTTTGATGCTAACGTCACGAGCCAAACCGAAGTGGTCGCTTTTAGTGAAGCGTTCGTTCCGGCTGCAAAATCAGCTGGTTCCGATGTGGGTCTTCTCCCACTGGTATATTGGTGAGAATCGCTATCGGTCACTTCTGGAGAAGCGTCCGTTACCGTCGTAAAATTGGCCGGTTCCGATGTGAATTTCTCCTCCCACCAGTGAATCGGTACTGGGCCTTACCGATACCATTGCGAACCGGATACAAGAGATTTACCCGATCAATTACGCACAATTTTTTTTCAAAAAGAGAAAAGAAAGAATAAATCTACAATAAAACATAAGCAAAAATATATTGGAGTCTTTTGTTAAAGGGAAAAGATAGAGTTTGAAAAAATATAGTAATGCTAAAAACATTTTGATAATATGTAAATAGTACTGCTCAGTCTCTTATTAACTGTCCACGTTTTTATTTTTAGTTGTTACAAAGTAAATTTATTATATTTTTACAACATTACTAATTTAACATTTTTTTATTTAATTTATCAAAATAATTGACACATCACTCTGGGCTCACTATGTATAATTTTGATAATTCTTTCACTATTATTACAATAAAAAAAATTATCTTAAAAAGTTAGGTTCCAAGAAATGTCAAACTAGATGAAGTCTTGTTGGGTCTTTACTTGGTTAGAATACGAAATAAGAGAGGGGGCAACCACACAGAATAGGACAAATCAGTGACTCTCTCATTCTCAAATATACAGCAACCACCTTCTCCCTCCCTATTGAATGAGTGAATTCCACCTTCCGTGAATTTGTTGATCGTGATGTAGGTTACAGAAAATTTTAAATTTCCCTCCCTATTGAATGGGTGAATTTCACATTCGGTGAATTTTTCTCCTTGATGTAGGTTGTAGAGATTTTTATATTGCATAGTATATGATGAAATCGCTTAGGTTGATTAGTATAAAGAAAATGTGTTTTCATCTCTCTATACAAAAAATTCTATAGAAGTTTATAGTAAATTCAATAAAAAATATATACAGTTCTATACAAGTGTAATAGTTGCCCCTGATTTTTTTCTTATGTGATATATATATATATATGTGTGTGTGTGTGTGTGTGTGTGCAGAAATTGACATGCGATCCGGGTCAAATGTCAACCTATAAAAAGACAAACAAAGGGTAATCGAGAAGGCACCGGCGTGATACGAGTCGATTACACTCCGTCGCTCAAGTTAAATATCGAAAAGACTCTTTTAAGCTGTAAAGGCACTTAGAGTGTATTAATTGCGTACCTAGTATATAGATTGTCTCTGTATTTATAGAGGTCATATGGGAACGTGTCTTAGTAGGAGACTGACTCTTTAGTTCTCCAGACTTATCTAGAGATAGAAAAACACTGGTCAAAGTTTATCTCTCACCCATGTCATACTAATCACAATCGTCAACATCACCTCACTTATAGTTGGAGTCAAATACCTCATCAAATGCCCCCTATTCATGAAATTTGCTTGTCAAACATTAGAAACATTTTGATTAGCACGTTGGGCCGCAAAAACAGACCCTTGGTCTGCAAAATTTTTTCGAATCTCCACCTTGGATTCTGGACTTAACCCTGAACCAGCTAGTGACTCTTGGGTTAGTAGCCTTAGCCGGTCGTGGTGACCGAACCTGCCGGTCCATAGATACCGACCTTGGTCGTCCTCTTTGCCCAGCTTTGGTTGGTTTTTTAAGTTATGCTCTTGGCCTGTCTGCTTTGCCAGTTTACTACCCTTCATGTATTTTTTGACCGTTGCAAGTAATTGGCTGCGTAGGTAAATGTTGTATTCTGAATGTTAGGATCAGAGCGGTGGCAATCGAGCAGTTTAAGGGTTTGCCCGAGTTTAAGAGGATCTGCAACTAGTCGTATATTGAAGGTTTTGAATATTTTCGCAAAGTGACGCAGGGCTAATGGCCATGAATGGACTTTTCCCATTTGCAGTTGCGTGACACTGAGGAGCTTGACCCTTGATTTCCTCTTTTCTTTCTCTTTTTTATTTTTGCATTGTAATGTGTACCACATTTAGCCTACAGCTTTGTAATCTACTGCTTTATCATTGACAAGTCATATTTATTCTCATTGAGGTGTCCTCTGGCTTAAGATGTTTTAACAAAAAATCTCCATGGTCTAACCCTGCAAAAGAACTATACGATGGATTTATCTTGCCATTTGGTAGAATTCCTCTTGACGAGTTGTGCCCTAATGAGGTTAGTTGACAATGTTATCGGAATTAATTCATCCTGCCTTTTTTTTCATTAAAGGCCCTCTGAAGAGGTGTGCCCCCGTGGGGTCGGTTGACAATGTTCTCGGGATTAATTCATCCCGCATTTTTCACTAAAGGCCCTCTGAAGAGGTATGCCCCCGTGGGGTTGGTTGATAATGTTCTTGAAAATAATGCATCCCACTTTTTTCATTAAAGGCCCTCTGAACGAGGTGTGCCCTAGTGGGGTTGATTAACAATATTCTCAGAATTAATTCATCCTGCCTTTTTCATTAAAGCCCTCGAAGATGTGTGCCCCCGTGGGGTTGATTCACAATGTTCTCGAAATTAATTCGTCCTGCCTTTTTCATTAACGACCCTTTGAACGAGGTGTGCCCCTGATTCATTGGTAAGTGTATCAATTAAATTACCATACTTCGCAATAGAACGAATTCCTTGCAGAATAGAAGTGTCAATCCTCAGGGACTATGGTCTGAATAAGTTGGTTTACGAAATTAATTCTAATTAAATTAAGAAAGAATAGGTTGTTGATTTTTATAACTAAATTAACTAATGAAGCAATTAAAATAAAACAAAGTAAACTAAAGAGTGTAGAAATATGGGATAAAGCTAGGGTTGTTGACTTCACCATTAACTTCACAATCAATAGCCAATTGAACTAACTATGGGGAATCATATCATGCATAAGTGGTGTGAGTGGCTACAAGCTCACCTTCATCCGTCAAGAAAATAACATACGATTTAGGCTAAGTCATGGGCTATCTTCAATTGGCATGAGCTATCTGCCTAACTACTCTACTCCAGGGTGCAGTATGTTTATTTTCTCTAGGCATAATCCATCAAAGCTTTTAATGATATATTCAGTGAAAACTATTGTGTAATAATCACTCTTATAATCACAGAAAATAAGAGAGATTGAGTTTAATAACAATAATCAAGTATCTAAGATAAGATAAGAAATCATTGAAACTGAATTTATAAGACTTCTATTGCTCAATTCTATAAGAAGAATCCTCTAAATTACAAAATCTATACATTAATACAAAAATATCTAATAATTAGAACAATCAAACCATTGATGCTTAGTTAGGGCTACATCAAAACCCTAGTGGATGAACTAGCCGCTCATGGTAGAAGAAGACACTTCAACTGTTAAGGAAGAAGGTATCATTTCTATGGAATACGCACAAGACTTCGTTCTCCAATAATTCTCCACTCCAAAGCTATACAAAATATGTCCAAAAGTCTCTCAAAAGTGTCTTCAAACTCCCCTCAAACAGCTCCCAATTCATCACTTTTAAACCCACAAGAGAATACATAAAGTCCTAACCCAATTAGGAGATAATTAGGGTTTTTCAGCAACACTAAACAAGTGAATTTTTCAGCTGACATTTGGCCCGAGTTTTGACCCACTACAAATTCGATTCATGAAATTTACGTGAAATACAAAAGTGTTCAGAATTTAATTTCGTTTAACCAGATGAGAATTAAGTTAAATTGATCTCGAAAACATGAGTTTCAGGTCATTTTCCAAAATGGGATTAAAACTGTATTAAGCGCAGAATTGGATTTCAACCCGAAATACTACTCAGCAGTTATATTTCTCTTAGGCTTCTTCCTTGGGCTATTTTCAGTTAAGATATAGAGTTGAATGGATCCACTTGATGTAGGTTTCATCTAACCCTCTTGAATGTCATCTTTAAAAGTCCAAAATCATGATTTTAACTGAAATAATCATTAAGACCCTGAGAATACAAAAAACACTAAAACGAAGTAAATCACAAATAATCTATCACTAAGAGAATAAAATATGCAAATTAAGAGGCTAGAATGCACAACATTCAACACCGATCAGCCCCAGTGGGGTTGATTAACAATGTTTTCAGAATTAATATATCCTGTATTTTTCATTAAAAGCCCTTTGAAGAGGTGTGCCCTAGTGTGGTTGATTAACAATGTTCTCAAAATTAATTAATCCCGCATTTTTATTAAAGGACCTCTGAACGAGGTGTGCCCCCGTGATGTTCATTAACAATGTTTTCATAATTAATTCATGCCGTATTTTCATTAAAAGCCCTTTAAACGAGGTGTGCCCAATGAGATTGATTAACAATGTTCTCAGAATTAATTAATCCTGCATTTTTTATTAAAGGCTCTCTTAATGAGGTGTGCCCCCATGGGGTTGGTTAATAATGTTCTCGGAATTAATTTATCCTGCCTTTTTCATTAAAGGCCCTTTGAACGAGGTGTGCCCGAGTGGGGTTGGTTAACAATGTTCTCAAAATTAATTCATCCTGCTTTTTTCATTAAAGGCCCCTTTAATGAGGTCTGACCCCATATGGTTGATTAACAATGTTCTCAGAATTAATTCATCCCATTTTTTTCATTAAAGGTCTTTTGAACGTGGTGTGCCCTAGTGGGGTTGATTAATAATATTCTTAGAATTAATTCATCCTGCCTTTTTTTCCAGAAAGCCTTCTTAATGAGTTATGCCCCCATGGGATTGGTTAACAATGTTCTCGAAATTAATTTATCCCGCCTTTTTAATTAAAGGCCCTCTTAATGAGGTGTGGCCCAATGAGGTTGATTAACAATGTTCTCGAAATTAATTCATCCCGTCTTTTTCATTAAAGGCCCTCTTAATGAGGTGTGCCCCAATGGGGTTGGTTAACAATATTTTCGGAATTAATTCATCCCGCCTTTTTATTAAATGCCCTCTTAATGAGGTGTGCGTCTTGCCATAGCAAGTAATTTTGCATGGAGCTCACGATTAATTTATCCCGCCCTTTTCAATAAGGACCCTCCATGGAAGTGTATGTACTTTTACGTAGCAAGTAGTTTTGCATGGATCTCGAGATTAATTCATCCCGCCCTTTTTAATAAGGGCCCTTCGTGGAGGTGTATGCAAGTTGAGTTTAATAGTGAGCTCACTCATTTAATTAGGAGGTTCGTAGACCACCATTGTTGATGTCCCTTTAATTAAGAAAAGTTTGTGGTTCGACCCTTTAATAAGGGAAAATTCGGCCCGACCATTTATAAGGGAAGAAACAAGCTCGACCCTTTAATAAAAGGGGGATTTTCTGCTTGACCCATTAATAAGGAGAGGTTTGTTGCTCGACCCTTTAAGAAGGAGAGGTTTGTTGCTCGATCCTTTAAAAAAGGAGAGGTGTCAGCTCAACCTTTTAAGAAGGGGAGAAAATAGGCTCGACCCTTTAATAAGGGGAGGTGTCATGTCACGTCCCAAATTCCAACACCCAGAAGGGCATAGGAAATGAGGGTGATTAAATGAAACATCAACACGTTATGACCGCAGAAGCTAATCATACACACGTGATAATCTATGTGTATATCCATCACTAGCTATCCTAATGGGCCCTACATCAGTCTATACATCCATACATATTCATTTTCATTCCCAAATTATTAAATTCCAACCCTTTGAGGATCACTGGACATTAAGGCGCCTCAAACTTCAGTTTGAACCACCTCAAACTTTCAGAAGAAAACAACGCTTTCAGAAGACTTTTTGAGCCACCTCAAAATTTATGAAGTGCCTCAAACTGCACTTTGAGCCACCTCAAACTACACTTTGAGCCACCTCAAAATTTATGAGGTGCCTCAAATTACATTTTGAGTCACCTCAAACTACACTCGACCTGAACTTCTTACTTTTCAATACTTGGTCCATTTAAAATTAATTTCTATTCTAACACCCTAGAATCATCCAAACCCCATACCAATCATAACTAAAGCATTAATACATTATACATTCATGCTATTAACCCTTGAATCATAAACATAAATTCATTCATGCATTAACGTACTTGAAACATAAACATAAGAATAAATTCAAAATTTAAGGCACATACGCCTATAAGTAACATCTAAAACTCAAGTCTCCATACATATATTGAAATGCACTATGTCCACATCCCGGACGTGCACGAAATCAAAAATAACTCAAAAAGAGAGTTCTATGACTCTAAGTCCAACTCATGATTGCTCACCATCAACCACCTCATTGCCATAGCCTGAAAATGTTAATGTGGGGGATTAGCAAGTTCAACAGCTCAAAGTAATATATTGTGCAATCCTTTTAAGTTCACATTTCATATTATTGCATAAAAGTAATTCAAAATGCATAGTCTAGTTACGTGTCATGCTTCCTAGCATTCTAGTCAAAGTTATAGCGTTTATTTCCATAGCATGCTCATCAAATACATTTGACAACCATAATATTCACAACATGCTTCATTGCATAATCTATTATATCTATAACATATGACATAACCGTACTCGTACACAATTTCACTCAATTCACATAAGTCATATAATTTCACATAAAACTTAACACAAAGTCAAATTACTCTCGGAATTGTACTCACACCCACACACACCATTAAGATATGTACCAAAATTCCACATCTCAAGTCATTGGTTGTTTCGGGTTACTAACTCATCCGGTTACCATCTAACTTGCGCAAGGTTAAGGTCTTTCAACCTTATGGGGATATGTTCCCCCTCTCTTTCCCATGAGTCATTTCTAGAATTCACCCCACACACACAAAATATGTCACATTTTGCACATACATTTGCACATTTCGATGCATTGCGCCAATTCATGTCCTATGTTCATTTTAGCATGTTATGCAACAATTCATAATGACACATGTATAGATTTTAATCCTAAAATTAGGTTTTTCAATAAATTCACCAAAATCTCATATATGCAATATATGTCCCAATTTGCACACTCAAGCAATTCATGCATTCCACAACATCTACCAACTATTTCCAATTCAAATAAATATACATCACCAATTTAATTCAATAATTCATCCACAAAATCTCATATTATCATATATAACATGAATACATCAATTTTATACTAAAAATATAAAATTTAACTAAAAATAAAAGACACAACACACACCCCCTACCTCAATAGCTTTAGTTTTAAGTTATTAATTACTTCCACTCAAAAATCAATCTTCTCTGAAATTAATTCCGGATGGATCAAACTCGAAACCTCAACGCGTAAATCATTTACTTTTCTTTAGTGAATTCTGATTATGAACCTAAGTCCCTCAAAATCAATAGAGAAGGGAAGAAGAAGATGTTGCTATATATAAATATATGTATATGCTCCTCACGGCTGAATAAGAATGGGAATGAGGGCTGGACATTCTCTCTTGCTATTTATAGAATTTTGACATACCCTTATTTACAAGAATGTCACTACCTTTTCACTAAGCTTTTCAGAACTCGATTTTTGAGTTTCGTAACTCTGATTGACACAAAATTAACTCCGTAGTGTGTCACATATTTTATTTAAGCTACCCTCCTAGTTTGGAGTCATTACGACACTTTCGAATTTTCTGGGCCCGCGTCTCGGGTTAATCGGATCCGAAAAAGTCAACTTTTGTCAAACGCTCCAAAAATTTCCCCAAACATTTATACAAGTCTCTAAACTTGTATTTTACATTTAAAACACATAAATAATAATTTAAAGCATTAATATGTCAATAAATAAAAATAATGAAAAACTGGATAAAAGTGGTCACAGTTCTTACATGTCGGCTCAACCCTTTAAGAATGAAAAGCTTTCCTCGAACCTTTGAAAAGGGGAGAAGTTTTAACCATGCATTACTAGCTTTAAATAATCTCAAGTCAATATGCTCCCGATCTTTGATTGTGAATGACTCTGTAATGTTCCATGGAGAATTTACATCATTGATTCAAAGTTTGAAAACTTTTGACTCTATTGTAAAATAAGACCATGAACTTTGAACATTTACTCCAAAATAGTATCTGATTTTTTGGAGCAATTAAAAACCTTTTCGATGCCATGTGCCACTAGTGTCACAATGAGATTTTTTTACAACCCTTCCAAGTCCATCATCTGTAATATTCACATAGTTTACCAAAGCCAATGTTCTCATTTGAACATTTGCTTTGGAAGCCATTTTTATAATAATTTCACAACAACCTTACAGTGACCTGCAAACATGGCTCATGGCCAGAAGCTGAAACAAAGGAAGGTAAACTAAGACAAGAAACATAGTGTTATAGGGTGGACCAGTCTGTATAAAGGTATCAATGACTTCACACTCTTCTTTTTCAACAACAAGTGAAGTACTCATATTTAAGGATACATGAAATTACAATTGGGTTTTAGAAAATTTTAGTTTTCAAGAGTAAAGTTCTTGGAGGGACCACAAATGTGGATAGTTGGATGGGAAAAAACCATATTTTAAATTGGACCTAATTTCATTTGGTGGGTAAAGCATGAATATGTTCTATCACATCGGTCTAGTTGTATAAAGGAGACTACAAGAAAACTATAGGCCCAAACTGTTTTGCACGAACCAATACGTAACAAATATTATTATGTTATAATATTCCATACTTTAGTTTAGGTAAACTTGTAAACCACTCAATGGAGAAAACCAAAGAACTGGCTCTTCAAATCATATATACATAAAATATATATATAATATACATAATATATATATATATATATATATAGTTGCGGGAGAAATCCAATTAATCAAGAATTACACGTAAAGCAAAATCTATGTCTTATGATACTTTGATTTGAAAAGATACCCACTAACAGGAATTAATATACCGTATTTCAATTGTCATGTCATATGTAATAGAAATAGGTGGCAGGTATATATGTATAATGAGATTGGTTTCATGTATATACAAGAACAAATCAAGAGACCGTGTTTGGTATACCTGATATCTCAAAACTTTATTTCATGGATGACAGCGGTATGTCGCCACTATTTGTTCTCTACTTGGGGTGCTGCGTTGATCGCGATATCAAGTGGATTGCTACTGCTTGCACAGAAAGAGAACTAATTTTTTAATAGGTTGTTGTACAATGCTATTTCATGCACCATGAGAAAGAGAAGCTACTGGACATAGATGCCCGGACCAAAAACTCAATTCCTCGATGCGTCCAAACCGGCGCCAACTGATGATGCAAAAATTGACACGCAATCTGGGTCAAATGCCAACTTGTAAAAATACAAACAAAGGGTAACCAAGAAGGCACAAGCATAGTGCTGGTCGATTATACTCCGATACTCAAGTCAAATATCGAAAAGATTATTTTAAACTGTAAAGGCACTCAGAGGGTATTAATTTCATACCTGGTATATGGATCATCTCTATATGTATAGCGGTCATATGGGAACGTGTTCTAACAGGAGACTGTCTCTTCAGTTCTCCAGACTTATCTGGAGATAGAAAAGTCCAGGTCAAAGTTTATCTCTCACCCACGTCATACTAATCACAATCGACCATGTCACCTGATTTATAATTGGAGTCAAAAACCCCATCATATATATATATATGTGTGTGTGTGTGTATTTTGTGAAGTTCTACAAAATGTCCTTAATTTGCAATATTATTAGTCTAGTCCCCACTTTTTAGTTTACCTAGATCCAAAAATACCGATCTCTGTGTATATTTATATGATTGTTCTTGGATCTCATATATATATGTGTGTGTGTGTATAATATTAGCATAACATTACATCTTTTTTTCCTTTTTGTATTTTATCTAACTCTTCATTATTTTTATACATTTTTGTATATTATTTTATATCTTTGTAGATTATGCTAATATAATTTAGGGTAAATTACTCTAACATCCCTTGAGTTTTAGCTTAATTACCTTTAGCTTAAAGTTTTTGCAAAATTACTTTGACACCCTTATCAGACTAACTATCCGTTAAACAAAATCACATATAATATACGATTACAATAGTACCCTCAAGTTATAATATTTTTATGAGAAAATAACCTTAATTTCTAATCCTTTGACTGAGATTAAGATGTCATATATATATATATATATATATATATATATATATATATACTCCATCAATAACATACCAACACTACTGACATTGAGGGTTGTTTTGGCATTTTAATTGTCTTTATGTTAATTGACTTTAACGGAGCTGACTGTCAATTTACGATAGTGGTATCCGGAGTAAAGTCAACCAAATTTCAAGAAAATTTAACCAATATAAATTAAAAACTTTAATATGAGAGTAATTAGGCAAAACTTCAAGGGAGGTTAAAGTAATTTACCCTATAATTTATTATATTGTTATGTAAATATAAAACTCTCAAAAAAAATTTGTTGAGTATTCTGTGTTTTACTGAATATATGTATTTTGGTAATTCATTGATAAATTCATTTAATACTTAATACTTTAATCAATTATTTTAATTTTTTAGCAGATAATACAACTTAATAGTAGAAAATGTCGTGTCGTATCAATCTATGAGTATTTAGCTAAACAACTCAATCTTAACCCGACTCATTTAATAATCATGTCAAAGACCCTTAACACTAACCAAACCTAATGTGTTACACGTGTCGATCAGTATAACGTGTTTAATAAGCATGCTCTATAACGACATAACTCATTCAATAAACTTTTCAACCCATGTTACTTGTATGATATGAGTTTCTCCACTCCTAAAAACCTTTCTTAAGATCATATAAAAAATAAAGTATATATCTATACCTAAACCCTCAAATCAAATTATATTATAAAATTTGAATCTATATAAAAACTCTTAAAATATACTAAGGTGATTCAACAATTGTGAAGACACCATAGCAATCTCATCCTTATATTTTATGCATAAACAGTTCTGTAAACAAATAAATAGATTATAAACAATTGCAATATATATAATTATGTATATATAAGTTTGAATAAAACCATAATATATATATTCATAACTCATGTTGTAATCGTATGAGGTGTTAGACAGTTTACACCTAAACCTAACAGAATTTTTGCGTGTCATATCGACCCGTTTATTAAACGTGTCAGTTTACCTTAAGTCCAAACCTGCTTAACTCGTGTTATGTTGTGTCTAATTTTGTCATTCCCTGTTTATATTACTCTTTATTATATATATAAATATATATATATATATATATATATATATTTATATCAATTATTTATTATGGATATCGTCACCTTCATTTATTTTCCTTATGAAACTTTTACAGGAACCAAATAAAAAAGTAATCTAAGTGTGAAATGGTAACTTTGCTGCTTTAGCTAACTTCATGATATCACATCATCCTCTTATCACCTTTAATTGCACACTACCATTACTTAAACATTTATAGCAAGACTTCACTACTAGGAAGCATATATTATTTTCTAATAATAACTTACCGTATTGTGTTTGATATTTTCTAAGCATATTTATAATTTTAAAATATTTTTTTTATTTTTAACACATATCTGATACTTCACCACATATTCGATGTTTCTCAAATACTTCAGAACATATTTTTAACAAATTTTGTGTTGTGGAGCCTGACGACGATGACTTTTGGAAGGTTGACTGCTGAAAGATTTGTTTCCTATTATTATGGGACTTATTTAGGAAATTAATTCCTAATTGAACTTTCCTTCTAAAATATGAAAACTTGGTGACCAAGATATCTCTATATATAAATAGGAGTTTTGTGTAACCTTAAGATGTGTATCAAATTGTGAAAACAATTGTGAGCCGAAGAAATCTAATTTTGTAAAATTAGTGAGGACAAGAGAGAAAAGAGCTTGAGTGATTGTAATCCTCCATCATATTTTTCATAGTTAAATTATTCGGTGTGCTCCTTGGACGTAACCCATCATTAGGGTGAACCAAGTAAATCTCTTGTGTTTTTTATGTGATTATTTTATTTTCTAATTATTATTTCGCATATATTTCCAACAACTAGTATTAGAGCCTTGGTTTGCGTATCAAGGGCACGACAGGTGGTTGACAAAATTTTGGCGAAGTTTTTCATCACAGATCTATTCGTTTGTGTGGGAGTATGACATTAGAAGATAGAGCTTCAAGGATTGAGAAGTTTGATAGCTCAAACTTCAGTTTCTAGAATATGCAGATAGATGACTATTTGATCTAGAAAGATCAAGATCTACTACTTGAAAAGAAGCCAGTAGAGATGAAACAAGATGAATGGATCAAGCTTGATCGGAAGGCTATTACAACGATCAGATTGACGTTGTCAAAATCGATCGCCTTTAACATCAAGAACGAGAAGACGATGATATCTCTCATAGAAGCCCTTTCTAATATATACGAACAACCGTCTAAAGCGAACAAAGTACATTTTATAAAGAAGTTGTTGAACTTAAAGATGTCTAAAGGTGGAAGATTCAACGAACATCTCAATGTGTTCAATGAGATCGTTGGACAATTGGAATCTGTTGAAATTAACTTCAAACATGAGGTCCGCGCACTTCTAATTCTAGGATAGTTACCCGAGAGTTGGAGTGGCATTGTTACTGCAATCAGCAGTTCTGTAGAGAAATCAAAGTTGGAGTTCGACGACATTGTCAACATGATTCTGACTGAAGAAATCGAAAGGCAATCAGATGGCATTTCTACCCGTGGTTCTGTGTTGAACATCAAAAGCAGAGGCAGAAGTTCGAACAATAAGAAATGCGATAATGGACATGGTCATTCCAAGTTAAAAAATGGCAGATCAAAGTCTCAAAATCCCAAAGGCAATTCTCCAAATCTCAAATACGTTGAGTGTTGGAATTGTGGCAAGATGGGTCATTACCAGACTTTATGCAAAGTCCCGAAGGAAAGAAAAGAAGAGAAGATCGAAGCAAACATTGTCTCGAAAGATTCAAATGAAACACTGATATGCTTTTTGAAGAGCAAGGCAGAGTTATGGGTGATTGACTATGGGGTCTCGTTTCATGCTACCTCAAATAGAGAGTTATTTACTAGTTATTCACTAAGTAACCTTGGTAAGGTGTATCTTAGTGATCATCAGCTATACGATGTAGTTGGCAAGGGTGATGTATAGATCAAACTGACTAGATCTGTTTGGAAGTTGAAGGATGTGATACACATCCTAGTTGACAAAAAATTTGATTTCTATTGTTCAATTATAAGTTGAATGTTATGCTATAAACTTCATTAGGGATTTGTGGAAAGCCTCCAAATGCGCTATAATCATAGCACGTGGTAAGAAGAATGACTCTCTCTACACAACTGTCAGTGCTAAAGTATCAAAAATGATTGTTGAAAGCAAAGAAGATCACAACTTGTGGCATCAGAGACTAGGTCACATTAGTAAAAAAATGGCTTAAAGTCATGCACTCGTTGGGGAAACCACCAGGGCTAAAATCAATTGATATAGACTTCTGAGAGAATTGTGTGTATGGTAAACAGAAGAGGGTTAGTTTTAAGAAAAGTGGTAAAATTCTCAAGACACACAGATGTCTTGGGGCCGGCCCCGGTCTTATCTATTGGCGAAAAGGCTTATTTTATGACTTTTATCAATGATTATACACGAAAGTATGGGTCTGTTTTTTGGCACGCAAATTTGAGGTATTTGGGGTGTTCAAGAAATGGAAGACTATCGTAGAGAATAAGACGAGCTTGAAGATCAAAAGGTTGATGTTAGACAACGGTGGCGAGTATGAAGACATCGGGCTCAAGAAGTTCTATTTTGAGAATGTGATCTGTTTGGAACGGACTGTGCAAGGAACCCCACAACAAAATGGGGTGACAGAATGGTTGAACCGAACGTTGATATAAATAGTAAGAAGCATGCGCATTCAGTGAGGTCTACCCAAATAATTTTGGGCCGAGGCAATCAATACAATAACCTACCTTATTAATTGAGGATCGTCGATGTCGTTAGAGCATCGAATACCAGAAGAAGTCTGGCGCGACAAGGTGGTAAATCTTTCGTTGTTGAAAGTGTTTTGTTGTATTGCTTATGTGCATATTAGTGACTGTACTAGGAAAAAATTGGACCTAAAGTCACTAAAGTACACCTTCATTGGATATAGAAGAGATGAGTTTGGTTATCGATTCTGGGATTACCAAAATATGAAGATCATTCGTAGTAAAGAAGTAATTTTTAATGAAAAAATGATGCACAAGGATAGAAGTATTGCACAACCCATTAGCTCGGTTTAAGATAATTCAGAGTATGTTGAGTTGGATGATGATCCAGTAAGAAGTGTGGCGTAGCACATTGATGAAGGTACTCAGCCAAAAGAATCTGCATAACAGCGAGCACCACAGAAGGTCTGCTCGTCCACATGTACCAAATCGAAAGTACATGAATTTTTTATTGCTAACAGATGGTGGAGAACGTAAATGCTACGATGAGGTATGTTAAGTTGAAGACTCGAACAAGTGAGAGCTAGCAATAAGAGATGAGATGAAGTCCCTTATCTCAAATCGTACATGGGAGCTAGTTGAATTACCCATTGGAAAAAAAATTCTACACAACAAATGGGTGTACAGAGTTAAAGATGAACATGACAGTTCCAAGAGATACAAAGCTAGATTGGTGGTTAAAGGCTTTCAACAGAAGGAAGAGATTGACTACACTGACATCTTTTCTCCGATTGTAAAACTGAATACTATTATTTCAATTTTGAGTATTGTTGCATCTGAGGATTTGCATCTTGAGTAATTAGATGTGAAAACTGTTTTCCTTCATGGAGACCTAGAGGAGGAGATTTAGATGCAGAAACCGGAAGGTTTCTTAGTCAAGGAAAAGAGAAACTTGTGTGCAAGTTAACGAAGAACTTGTACGGCTTAAAGCAAGCCCAAGACTGTGGTACTGAAATTTGACAGTTTTATACAGAGACATGGCTACAACAAATGTAACGCTAACTATTGATGTTACTTCAAAATGTTTGATACGAGTTACATTATACTGCTACTTTATGTTAATGACATGTTAGTGATAGGTTCTGATTTTAAAGAAATTGACAAGTTGAAGAAGTAGTTATCGAATGAGTTCGAGATGAATGATCTTGGTGCAGCGAATCAAATACTTAAGATGAGGATTAAAAGGGACAAGCAGATGGGTCTTTTGCAGTTGTCTCAAGCTAACTATGTTGAACATATCTTCAAGAGATTCAACATGAGCAATGCTAAGCCGGTGAGCACACCCTTAGTAAACCACTTTCACTTATCCAATGATCAATCTTCAAGGACAAAAGAAGAAAAGAACTTTATGGCTAAAGTTCCATACACTTTTGCCAATGGAGTTTAATGTATACCATGATGTGCACGAGACCAGACATTACTTATGCAGTGGGAGTTATGAGTAGGTTGACGAGTGATCCGGGAAAGCTACATCGGGAAGCAGTGAATATTGCAATATCTACATGGCACCACAAAAAAATGTCTGTTCTACGAAAGAAGCGACTTGCGACTACATGGTTATGTAGATGTTGATTTTGGTGGAGAATTTGATCACAGACGGAGTACGACTGGGTATGTGTTGACAGTTAGTACTACTACAATCAGCTGGGTTTCATAGTTGCAAAATATTGTAGCGTTGTCAACAATAGAAGCAGAGTACATAACAGTCATAGAGGCCAGTAAAGAGATGATTTAGTTACTAGGTTTGTTGGCAAAGTTAGGATTCAAGTAGGTGAAGAATGTTTTACACAATGATAGTTAGAGTGTGATACACTTGGTGAAGAATTTTGCATTTCATTCAAGGACCAAACATATAGGACTTCGATATCACTTCATTCGCTTGTTGTTAGAAGATGGAGTGTTGTTACTTAAGAAAATACTTGGCACCAAGAATCCTGCTGACATGTTAACCAAAGTAGTGACAACGGAGAAACTGAAGCTTTGTGGAGCTTCGGTCGGTCTTCTATCTTGAACACAGAAGATGAGTACACCAAAGTGCATTGCGATGCATAGAGAGAATTGATGGAGAAAATTCATTATTCCTCCAGTCTCCAAGTGGGAGATTGTTGTGGTTGTGGAGCTTGAGGACGATGATTTTTGAAAGGTTTACTGCTGGAAGATTTGTTTCCTATTATTATGGGACTTGTTTAGGAATTTAATTCCTAATTTAACTTTCCTTCTAAAACATGAAAACTTGGTGACCAAGACATCTTGGTGACTAACATATCTCTCTTTATAAATAGGGGTTTTGTATAACCCTAAGATGTGTATCAAATTGTGAGAATAATTGTGAGCCGAAGAAATTCAATTTTGTGAAATTAGCGAGAGCAAGAGAGAAGAGAGCTTGAGTGATTGTAATGCTCCATCGTATTTTTCATAGTGAAATTGTTTAGTGTGCTCATTGGACATAGTAGCCTATTGTTAGGGTGAACCAAGTAAATCTCTTGTATTTTTGTGTGATTGTTTTATTTTATGAATTTTTTTCGCATATATTCCCAAAATTTTGAACATTAAAATGTAACTTTTCTAACAATAATATTATAGTATAATTGTTAGGAAGTGTTTAAAATTTATTTTTAAAAAAAAGTGTTGAGATGTATATCATAATTTAGTACAAAATTTATTCATGCACTGTGATTCTTAACTCTTATTTTGTCTGTTAATCAATATATTTTATAAAGAAATGTTAATGACACAATTTTTTGTATATATAAAAATATAATTTATTATTTTTATATCGTTATATCCTATCGTACCCGTACTATTTTTTTTTTAGATTTATTGTAGCGTCATATTCGTATTCCGTATCCTAATCCATGCTTTCTAATTCCGTATCCTAACACAAAGTAAATGTCTGATCCACTGATATAGTTTTTATTTATTTATTATCTTATATGTTAATTTTAATAATTTCATTAAAATTGAATAGATGAAATATTCACACTCCATGTAAGCACTCTCACATTTTATTTTATTTAATAATCAAATGACACAATTACTTTTCAAATCCAACCAAATGAGTGTATAAATTGGACGAATTAATCCAAATCCAACCAAACTTAATCTACTCACACCTCAATTATTTATTAGAAGATCATAACACAACCGACCTGGTCCTAACCTTACCAAACGAATACGCTCCATGAACTTGAGTTAGGCTCGAATTTGGCTCATTGGATTGGAGGTCTTGGACTTGTTTCAGAGTTAAGCTCTGGTTGAGCCCTCATTCTATCCAACTTGTCTTAGTTGTAGCCCTGCTTAGGGCATCCACTATGGGTTCTCTAAATTTGGTTCTCCAAATTTGAATTTTAGCTAGCCACCTCAGCATTTTAGCCAGCCACATCATCATGTCAGGATTTCTAAATTTTAACTCTACAACAGGTTCTCCAGATTTGAATTTTAGCCAGCCACATCATAATCTCTAAATTTTGACTCCACAATAGGTTCTCCAGATTTTCATTACCCACACAATTAAATAATCTTCAACAATTAAATTAATCTTAAAATTTTTTGTATATACATATTGATATTAAATTTTTTTATACTTTTTTAACTTGAAAATTTTATAATTTTTTCGTTTTAAGTCAAAAAATAGCCAAAGTGGTACTCAAATTAAAGCTCTCGAAATTATCTTTCTAACAAAATTAGTTTCATCAAAAAATTCAATTTACAGTGAAAGTTATTGAAGTTTAAGTGAATGATATATATATGTGTATATATATATATACATACACGTACTTCTATAAAGGTGAGAACAAAAAATTAATTTAATAATACTTTGGTTCGCCGGATGGTTGGCTAAATTAAGCTAACCATTAAGTTATCCAACCGTGGGACCCACTTATTTGGCCAATTCATTGTTTTGCTACAGGGACGATCCGTTCGCCAGACACAGGTCTGGCGAACCCGTTGCACATGCTCTTAGAGGTCAAAGTACTTTTGAGTGATAAATATGTCATTTCATTACAAAAATTAATAAATAAATAAAGTGTAAGATAAATCTAAAAACAATTCTGTTGAACAAGAATCATTTCATATTGAGTAGTGCTTCTACTATGACTAAATAAACTCGCAAAGCCGAACCTAAGGACACAAGTCCCACGCTCAAGTATCAAACGGCCAGAGCCTATTTGAGCTTTGGATTGAGTGAATCAAATCGGTTTACAAATAATTTTTATTGACACCAATGATATCCAATTTTTTAGGGCTCGTTTGAATTGATGAAATTGAAAGAAAAAGAAAAGAAAGAGAGTGATAATATTTTTTGTGTTTAAATTGTCATTAGTAAAAGAAAAGAAAGGATAATGAGTGATTTGGAGAGATATCTTATCTCTCCAAATATCTCATAAACTATCATTCTAAAAGTGTAAAAATTTTAAGAGAAAAGATAAGAATAAGTAAATATTTCATAATACCAAAAATAACCATAATATTTTAAAGAATAAAATTTAAAAGATATTTGAGTCTATTTTGTAATATAAACAGAAAAGGGCATGATAGTAAGTTGATTAAAATAATTTTTTTTCTTTCTCTTTTACCTTTCCAAACAAGAATGTTATTATTTCTTTTCTTTTCTTTTCCTTTATAATTTATTTTATCCTCTATTTTTTTTCTTTTCTTTTATCTCATAATTAATATTATACTTTATTTTTTATTCTTTTCTCTCCTATTTATCCAAACAAAGTCTTAAACCACCCCCCATAGTTCACCACCTAATACATGAAATTTCCATTTCACATGCATGCACCAAGCAATTAGGAAAAAAAATTTCTTACAGAAACTCCAATAGAATTCGAACACATAATCTCTAAGATGTCAGACAGACGGTCTTACCATTAATCTATCTCCTTGGATTAATCCAAAACAAAGCTTACTTTGCCAAGAATAACCCAAAGTGGTAATTACTGTAATTACTGCACCACAACAGTCTTCCAATCAAACTTTACATGCTTTCTTAGACTTTCAAACCCCACTACCCCTTATTTATTTCTGCAACAACCTTCCATTAGAATAATCTCACCGCTAGCTTTATATCTATCCTCTTCAACCCTCCCCATTAATACTCTGTAAACAAAACCAAAGTGTGAAAAGAGAATCCTAGCTTCTCCACAGTTAAACAAAGAAGAAAAAAAAAAAAAAGATTAGAAACTCAACCCACAATCCTTGTAATCCAGCACTTGCATTTACAGCTCTCTCTGTCTTCTCTGATGAAGATTCTAATATAAGCCCCAGCAAGTACTCCTTTCAATGCTCTCTTTGCTTCTCTTCTGAGAGAATTGACTTGCACTTGTGGTAGTACTGCACAAGTATTCAGTTTTAATGCAAAATTGTTAGGAAGAGTATGGGAGTGTACCCTTTTTTAATCTCTTTTTATTTATTATGGTTTCTCTTCTAGTTTATGATTTCACAGGCGATTCCTGTTGTTGGTTTTGTCTTTTTTATACACTTTTTTTTATTCTTTTATATTATATTTGAGAGATGGCAAGGACTGTTTATTAATTGAAAATGAACGGAATACAGGGGTGGATGAGGAGGCTGGCTAGCTATAAGAAGTGATGCAAGTCGGTCATTGCCCAAAAAAAGGAGCAACCAAAGGGTTGTGTGTTGTTTCTCTTCTGGTTGGCTGCATAGATTTATAGCTACCTTAGATTGGTGATCATATTGGCGATTGGCCTTTCATATATATATATATATCATCATCATCATCATCATCATCACCGTCATGGCTTCATCAAATAGGCACTGGCCTAGTATGTTCAAGTCCAAGACTAGCAACACTCACCACCACCAACGGCAACATGACATTAACCCTTCTGTCATGTCAAGTGGTAATTGCAACAGAACCACTTACACATCAGGTAAAATCACCCAATATTGCAGTCACAATTAATTACAATCATCATTTCATATCACTTCACTTTCTCCCTATTTTTGTCAACTGCTCTCAATTCTGAACGGAAAAGACTGGACTCTCTTTCACATTTCACCAATTATAATTTACCCAAGCATGCATGTTTCATATCAATTTACTGTTATTTCAACCTTTTGTTTTCAACTATATATATATATATATATATATATACACACACACACACACACACTGTTATTTCCACTTCTGACATATAGGTTTCAATATATGGTTATGATACATAATCCAAACTCACAAAGAGTACACTAAAGAGAGTTTAATTTAACATATGGGTTATCTATGTGTTGATTCAACAGTGCCTGGAGGATGTGAAGAGAGAAGTCCTGAGCCAAAGCCAAGATGGAACCCAAAACCAGAGCAAATACGCATACTCGAAGCCATCTTCAACTCAGGTATGGTGAATCCACCAAGGGACGAGATAAAGAAGATCAGAGCCAAATTACAAGAGTACGGCCAAGTCGGCGACGCCAACGTCTTCTACTGGTTCCAGAACAGAAAATCAAGAAGCAAAAACAAGCAACGCCACCTCCAAACCACCAAATCACAGCCCCAACCAACCCCTCCCATCACCTCCAACATGTCTGCTCCGTCGTCTTCGTCGTCCTCATCGGATAAATCTTCTCCGAAAACTGCCCATAAGGCCGCCGCCTTAGTTGGGTCACCAAATGTGGTGGAAGTGACGACTTCTCGGAACCAGAGCCACTTTCAGACCCACGGCGAGGTCTTGCCGGAACCCTTCTTTTCTCCTGTGCAACATGCTGCCGGAGGATCAGCTACAACTGGTGTTTTCACTCAAGAGTTTTGCTTCTCGGAGCTGTCAAGTGTGGTTCATGTTGCTGATCAGACAGTTGGGAGTTGCTCTGGGTTTTTACTCAGTGAGTTGATGATGAGCCATGGACACACTGCAAAGAAGGTTGAAGATGAGAGGATGAAGCTACAAGAACAGCTGAGTTACACTGTAACTACAGCTCCTCCTACTACTTTGACTGTTCCATCTACCATCAATCACATTCAAGGTACTAATTAATCACGTACAAATTAAATTAATTAAGACTTTACATTTGTTTGCATGTGTATTATGATACATAAAACTACACCTTATTGAATCACTTTCTCTTCAACAAGAAGTCCACAATTATAGGCTCTTTGCACAGTATGATTTTATGATCAGATCAGATCAGATCTTGCCGTGGACATGATTTATAAACGGAAATAGAGCAAATCTATTAGGATGGTGCTCTGGTTTTGTCAAAATCTGATTGCAACTCAATTTTGTTCATTCATTCCAACTTTGATGAAGTCACAAACTTGGTGACACCAGATATATATATATATATATATATATATAAATTCTTTATATACCAACCTGTATACATGGAAAATGATACTCTAGGGGACCACATGGCTCCCCCTTTGGAGGCTAGAGTATGGTCTTTTTTGTTTTGTTTTGTGAGTAAGCTTTGCAAATAAGAAGAACGAGGGCAAAGTTGTCATTTTCACCGTAATTTACGATTTGTGTCTGGATGGACGTGTGCATGGGCGGATGATATCTATTCCTGTTGATTGACTACTGCGTTGGTTTTATGTACATTATATAGTGAGGTAATGGTCCTATGTAAGCAAGTGCAGGTGTTGGAGAATCGGGCACAGTGGGTCCGTTTAATCCGGCGAAATCAATGGTCTTCATTAATGATATGGCTTTCGAGGTGTCTGTGGGGCCCTTAAATGTGCGTGAGGCCTTTGGTGATGACGCTGTCCTCCTCCACTCCTCCGGTCAGCCTGTTCTCACCAACCAGTGGGGTGTCACCCTCCACTCACTCCAGCACGGCGCATTTTACTACCTGCTGCGCACGTTACCTCCATCACCACATGATGAGAACACCAATGATCTGGTACTTCATGACCTACTTGGTTCCTTTAATCACACCATATATCATTATTATTGATCATTTTTCCCATCACTCTTCGTTAAAAAAAAAAAATTACTTATTTTGTGTTATAACAATACTTATTATATGTTATAACAACGCGAAACAGGCTCTTAAACACGACTACGAAGTAAAAGCATATGATGAACATATTCACGTAGGTCTCACACGATATCATTCTATCATTGATTATTGATTACTTGTTATTATTGTTTACACGGTCAAGTTTTATTTTGGTACAATATGTGATATTGGTTTGCAGGGGATTTTTGAAACATGAATTTTGTAGGTCCATATGAAAGTCTGTGAAACATGTTACTAATACTGTTAACAATGCGCGTTATAGTGATTAATGTGTGGGGATATATATATATATATATATATATATATATATATATATATATATATATATATATATATATATGAAATGTGAGCAGTTTGTTAATTAATTTATTCACGTACTTCATTTATTTGTTCGTTTCTCTTGGGGTGCAGATCTAGAAGAAGCGTGGAAGTTGAAGAGATGTGCTAGCTGTGTTTGACTAGGGGTTGTTTTTGTTTCATCTCTCTAGATAACTAGCTGTGCTTCACTAGGATTGTCTTCGTTAATATCATCTTCTCTCTTTAGGCTTTTTGTTTCTCCTAATGACCCTGTTACAGTGGTCTTGGATAGGAGTTTCAAAATCTGTGGACTCAATGTAACGCTTCTTATCGAAGCAATATACATATGATATATATATTTATATATATGCATTACTCTTGCATGCATGCTATTTAATTTCAAAATGAAGTAACCTACAAATATGTTTTAACGCTTGCATTATCATAAATTTGTGCTAGCTTTTTGGAGTTTCATGCTTCCAAGGAGAAATTATTAGATATTCTCGACTAATCACAATTTGACACGTAAATAAAAAGTAAAAAAACTTGACCAAAAACTTATATATTTATTTACATGTGAAGTTGTGATTCACCCAACACCATGCAATAATTTCTAATAATAAATCTAATTTCTAAAGATAAACTTAAAACTCTCTTCATCCCATTTTAAATATTCATTTTTTAAAACATAATTAGATAATAGTTTTTAATATTTTTTAGGATAAATTACTATGACCTCCCCTGTTAGAGCAACGATCCGTTAAACAAAATCACATCTAACTTCAATTTTTAAATCCTTTGAGATTAACATGATATTTTGATACCATAGTAAAGTTAACCAAACCTCAGGGAAGGTTAACTACCATAAATTAAAAACTTTAATCCGAAAGTAATTAGGCAAAATCTTAGGGGAGGTTAGAGTAATTTATCATATTTTTTATTGTATTGGTTGTAAATGAATTTTCTAATCCACCATTTTACAAGTTGTTGTTTTATTTCATTTTGGGTCCACATGACATTTTATAAGTTAAGGGTAAATTGAAAATGTTACAAAAGATATTATATTGATGTTTGAATTGGGACAATTATTTTGGGACAACTAAAAATTAAAAGATGGACACTAAATATGAACGGAGGGAGTATACTTTAACTAGGCCTTTGACAAATAATTTCATTAATCTATTAATACATTTTTGGCCAGCTGTATCATAAAAAGGGTAAATACCACTTACACCTTTTTAGTTTAGGCAATATTCTGACCAAACCTTTTCTAGTTTCAATATTTTCGACTACACCCCTTATCAGTAACGTTCGTCAAATTTACTCTCTTGTTAATGTCATCAGATTTTGTTTATTTGCTGACGTCGTACAAATGGAAAGGAAAAATCGATACATAAATCCATTCAAGGGGTGTATTCGAGAATATCAAAACTAGCGGGGGTCTCATCGAGATATTGCCTAAACTGAAGGGGTACGTAAGTGATATTTACCCTAAAAAGAATTATTGGTGACAAAGACGAAGTTAGCATGGCCCGGGGCCCTCCACTTATACTAATTAATCCTATTATAAAGCGCCCTAGTAACAATTCTCATGAGCTCCCTTTTTTGGCCACATGATTCAAATGTATTATGGGGATTTGGAAAAAAGCATAGATAACAAAGGGACGGTGTTTTCACAACTTGAAATAAATAAATAAATAATCAAACAGTTATGGTTCACTAGGTTGATTAATTTGAAGTGCTGCTAATCAACGAGAGATCGTTGTATTCGGATAGATAAACGTTGTTGAGTCTGTTTAATACCAGACTGTGTGTCAATTGTCTTAAGAATATAGAGTCAAACTCTAGCCCAGTGTACAGATCTTTACATGTATCATTTATTTTTATTATCCTAAATTATAGATTAATATAATTTGCATGAGTTTTGTATGTTAGTCCTAAGTCTTAAATAGTATCATATACACATATTTTTTTAACAGTTGGCTCTTTGCTGGGTAATTTCAAAATTGCTAAAAGGTTATCGCGAATTTAGTTGAGTTTATGCAAGTTGAGTCCGTAAGTAGTAAGTGAGTTGAGTTAGAATCAATTGATGGGTTCTTGTCTATTGGAGATTGCAGAGGAAGAAGAGGCAGCAAAAACCATTAAATCTTTTGGGGTTTTGAGAGTGGAAAGCTTGAGATTGCATAGAGAAAGAGGGTTGTAGGTTTCGAGTGGTGGATGAGGATGAGGTGGAGGTGTTTTGGAGGAGAAGAGAGAGTGATGGGGTTTTGAGGAGAGAGAAAGGGTGTACAGGATGAGGGTTCTAGAGAGAGAAAATTTATTTGATAATGATTATTGTCAGACTAATGATTCGTTAAACAAAATCACATTTAATATACAACTACAAAAGTATCCTCAAGTTATAATACTTTTGTGTAAAAATAATCTCAATTTCTAATATTTTTTATATTAATTAAGTTTAACGGAGCTGGCTGTCAATTAACGACAGGGGTACTTAAAGTAAAATTAACCAAACATTTTAATATGAGGGTAATTAGGCAAAACCTCAGTGGATCCAGGTCAGAGTACTTTACCCGTTCTATTTTTACTTTTTATTTTATCCGTAAACGCCGTTAGTTGCTGAGTTCGTATTTTCTCAAATTACTATAAGATAGTTGATCGTGTGGCTGATAAAAGAGAACTCGTGAGTATTTTTACGAGAGCTCTCTCTTAATAACATTATTCTACTTCTTTTTACATATATGCTTATAACTTATAAAATTTTACAAAATATTATCCCTAAAATTATTCTTTTTTAAAATGTCCCTAATTATTTCTTTCTTTCTTTTCCTTCTTACTCAGATTTTTCTTCTTCAAATTCATTTTTATTTTCCTAAAAAAAATTGCATTTCCTTTCTTCAATCAAATTATAATTTTTTTCACTTCAAAGTTCTCTCATATTTTTTCTTTTGATTTTCTTCTTCTTAAAAATTTTCTTCTTGCACTCATATATTATTTATGTGAAGTAACCTTCTTTTCTCTCTTCTTACTTTTTTTACTCTCATATTATGTAAATTTATTACTATAATTTTATACACCTATGGCTTGCTTGGCAATCAGTGTAATGAGAATTGATTTAAAAATTCAATATAATATAAATATCTATTTTTTAAATAATTCAATATATTTTTTTATGAAACATTGTGAGACAAATTAGTTATCAAACATGTTTTTGTTTTTGAAAAAATTATTTTAAAATGGAAAATACATATATATATATATATATATATATCTATATATATTTTAAGGTGATGTAATTTTAAAGAAACTGTACAAAACCAAATAAGGGTACAAGAGAGAAGGCATCAGTCAAGAAGCCCATCATGCATGACATAAAAAAAAAAAAAAAGAGTAAAACAAGGTGAGCCAAACCCATCAACCAAGACTCAACGCATTGAAACAACGGTTTGAAACGGGGTACAAATCTGGTGAGAGAATGTCAATATCAGTTGTACAGTTGAACTCAACTGCAAGATTACAACACTTAGTTGAACACTTGATGCTCTTATATTTTCTAAAAAAACTTGTGGATTCCTTTGATTTAATACTTGTTCATCTCTGTTTT
Organism: Cornus controversa; assembly: GCA_026545225.1. NCBI lineage: Eukaryota > Viridiplantae > Streptophyta > Magnoliopsida > Cornales > Cornaceae > Cornus > Cornus controversa. The sequence continues at coordinate 48,686,140 of CM048849.1, forward strand.
TGGAGTTTTGTTGTTTATTTATTTCATAGCCTACCACAAACAGCCCATTCATTGAAACTCTCGACTCTCTCTTTAAATGAGCTCTCACCCTTTATATTGGTCAAGATCCTTGTAATGACCGACTATGATCTACACAAGTGTTAAATTTAACACTATGGAAAATGTTAAAATTAGATTCGAGAACAGTTAAAAAACCTAAAATATTTGTATAACTTAAAATTTGATTGTATAATTTGAAAACGACCATGTAAAAACTCGATGCAACTTGTTAACAACCTTGCTTTTGGGGACAAATTCCTCCTGTACGTACTCACTTTAGCTTATCTGTGCATCATCTGTACAATTACAAAACCTTATCGGATTTTGATCGAATTTGCATGTAATGGAACACAACTCTGCAGATATATCCATAATCCACATTGTACGTAAAAGTAAAAAGAAGATTGAAACATTGGTTGCCCACAGTCAACTTGATAGAGTGGTAGAGATAATTTACGTGCACATTATATTGGTGCCAACAGTTTTACATAATTTGAGCTCTCTGTGATTATTTCATTATTGACCTTTAGCTTGTTGAAGTATTATAAAATCATTGTCCAGGTATTATATTCTCCATACGGGGGGTATTGAATACTTTCTCTTAATATTTGAGATAATGTTAACATTACTTGGATTAACTATAAAACTCTGGGTTTAGGAAACTTAAATAAGAAGAAAAGTGATTTGATTATATTAAGAAATTTGAAATAAGGAGAAAAATAGGTTTGCAATATGATTGTTACATGATATCCAACGCTCACTATTTTTGGTGTGGAGAAAGTTTTTTGTTCACCAGTGTGCAAGAGATCAATTTTGCATATAGGTATCAACCGTACGTTTAGATGAGTTCGGTTTATGTGCTTCGATAGTTACCATTCAATTTCAAATTTTACGAAACCGTTGTTCGGTTCTAATTTATCCTTTAAATTGAACCAAACTGTTGTACTCTATTTTGAATTGGGTTTTGAATGCATCACCATACACAATTTTAGAAATTTTGGTTCTAAATAAATTTAAGACATTTCTATAGAAAAATATAAACTATAAAAATTCAACAATTATTTGTATAAATTCTAAACTTTGTAGTTAGGAATCTAAAATATCATGAAAATAAAATAAATTATTATTGGTAAAATACACTTCTAAATAATCAAAATAACTCCGGGACTGGGGCAGTGACCCTAAGGCTGAATTTCTATTCCAATTAGCAACATGTTACAAGTGGACTAAATAACAATAAATTTTTATTGATCGCATCTTCAAATTTGTTTTCTGATTAAAGTTCATTAATCTATTCAGTATCTCTAGCATTTTCTACAAGGATATAAAGGTTGAGTTCGAATCATGAGCCAGCAGACAATATATAGATAGTTGGTATCAAGCCGTGAGTTGCATAAGTTGCTAGACTCATCTAATTTTTATCAACTCATTTGTAAAGTTCAACCTCAATTCAGTTGTTCGATGAATGAACAAGTCGAGTTTTAATGAGAAAGGTAGAGCCATTAATGTCCACGAGTTTCAAGTCATACCCTTTCTGGGTTTTTTTCTTTTTACATTTAAGTGGTGTGTGTAGTCTTCCGAGTAATGTTGACAAGATAAAATATTGGTACTTAATTAATGGGGGTCAAAAAAATGATCTTACTTTCTTCCCAGTTTTTGTTAAATGTCAGCAAATAATTCTTGTGTCAAAAATTGCTCTACCAGATCTTCTGTTAACTGACCTATCAATACTTTTTATCAAAACCCTTCCTTTTTTTTTTGCTTTCTTTTTCCTTCTCTCTCCTCTCACCTCTTATCTCTCTCCACCTCTTATCACTTTCCCTCTCATTAAACGAGGATATAAATTTAAAATATTATTCTTTATATTTTTATATATTACTATATTATATACTCCGTATATTTTTTATATATCATTATTGTGTATATTTCTATATGAATGTTATTGTGTATATTTTTATATATATTTATGTTATTAGGTATATTTTTATTTATATATATATATAATATTACATTATATAAAAATTTACAAAATAATATTTCAAATTTATATCTCTAGTAAATGAGAGAGAGAAAAGGATAATAGGTAGAGAGAGAAAAGGTGAGAAGAGAGAGAAGGAAAAAGAAAAAAAATAAAATAAATAATAATAATAATAATAATAAAGAAGAGGATAGTTTTGGCAGAAAGGGGTGTTAGGACAGGTTAAATTAAATGTCGAAAATGTGTCAGAGCGACTTTTGACAAAAGTATTATTTCTGAACAATAAACGAAAACCTGAAAAGTGTCGGAGCATTTTATCCTAATTAATAACAATGTATTAAAAAAAAATAAAAAAGAATTGTACTTTGTGAAAGTACTAAATTGTTTTTTGAAAACCGAGTATACATGACATTTTCGGCTACTTCAATAACAGAGTTCTTAGATGAGAATTGCTGTAGACAATCCACTAAGTGTGTTTGCATAAGCTTTCCGAATGCGAATAGTGGCCACAATCAATAGAAATGGACAATAATTGAGTGACTAAATTAGATCATTTTTGCATGAAGTTTGGTACCACGATGATGATGTGAGTTTGTGTTATTTTGTATGGGTTCATAATAAGAGTATTGATAGCAGATAGTATGAGTGTGTTATTATAAGAGTAATTCAATATTAATAATAGTATGAAACTTAATTCCGAGATGCTATTTAGAAATTTGAAAGTTGAGATGTTGGAGAAAATTAAAAATGTGAATGCTTGAGAGCAAGAATATTTATTTAGATTGGTTTTAATTTTCTAGACTTTGATTGATTTTAATTGTTATTCTAGATTATTATTTTTTTCAAAATTCAAAATCTGACAAATTAGTGATTTCTTTTTTATTAATACTCAGTTTTAGCGTACAAGGTGGGTAATTAATATTTATACCAGCCCATTAATATATTCAATCTTCCACCCCTCATTCTAGTTGATTTGTGTATATACATACATGTATATCTATTAATTATTTTTACTTACAATTTTTTTTTTCTTAATATATCATATTCACTGTTGACACATACTCTTATATGGCCAATTAATATATTCAAGACCCTTTCGACCCACCCCAAACTACAAACCAAAGATGTTGCGACCCACAAGTAATATAAAGGCGTGCAACACCAGACAGAATTTGTGTATAATGAAAATAGGCGGTGAGTATTGATCGTATAATGAAAATAGGCGGTGAGTGTTGATCATAAGACTCCTATGTCAGGTATTGATACTTTATAGAATGCGACTTATCATTTTGCACCAGACTTATGTTGAATGCGACTTATCATTTTGCACGAGGCTTGAGTTGCAACATACTATTCAGAAATTTTGAAATTTGAGATGTTGGAGATAATTTAAAAATTAAATTATGCTAATTTTGTTTTTGTACTAAAAGTGTATATATATGAAAATTGTTAATTTTGAATATTAATGTCTAAATTTTGTGTTGATTGAGTTCTGTCTAATGTTCTAGTAACATTTTGTTTGATTTGTTACTAGTATTTGATTTTGGTCGTGGTTTTATACCTTCCATCCAAACTCTAATTCTACAATTTATTTAGCTACTGTAGTTTTTAGAAAACTATTAAAGCAACCACGGATCACATACTACGTAATATGATATAAAGCAACCAAAGATAACATATACTTATAATAAAAAAATGTGTACAATACTTTTTCATACCACACATGTTGTGTACAATACTTTTTCATACACTATAATGATATACAGATAATATCACACATGTTGTGTACAATACTTTTTCATACACTATACACTATAATGATATACAGATTCTGTTATAATCCATTTTTAATGGTCATGCAAACAGAAGCAATACCTTTCCTTCTGTTTTGAATGATTTTGCTTCCTCTAGTATAACGAGTTCTCGGACCCCTAGTAATATTATTACATGTTTCCTTCTCATGACAATCAGTTTCTTCTAACGTTTTAAATGTTAGTCATGCTCCAACTAATAATACAAACACTTTTTTTTTTAAAAAAAGGATTGCAACATTTTGTACTTTCTGCTTCACTAAAGCTATCGAAAACAAATTCACTATTATGGTCACATCCCAATTATTCAAGAGAAGCTGGGAATTCATTTTGAAATATAAAAACACCTTTAATAACTGTTACTTGCTAGTGTACTCGAAGATCAAATTTTCTCAGCTATTTTTCAAATACAAAAATGCATCTGTATACAAAATAAAAGACTTTGTGGAAAGTATATCAAATTCTATTTCTTTGAAAGACACTATAATATGGTCAAATCAATCTGAAGAACATTTTGGCACATCATTTGTGAGCTTCTGCCTCATCCTGTTCTTTGGCTGAGAAGAATAATATATATCAATTTCCAAATCATTAAGACTAGAATAATAAAGCCAAATCAATTTGTACAGTGATCACAGAACATTACCAGCTTCTTCTTTTTTCTCGCTTTGTAGTGGCCTCTGCCGTTTGGTGTCATAAAAGGGCTAACTGCTCTGCAATATACAGTCAACAAAAAGCTGTTAAAAGATGCAAGTTTTGGTGAAATCAATCTGAAGAAACAAATCATAAAGGATAAAAGTCAATAGATAAACCAGGTTATAAAAGAGTGGGTAATTGGAAAAAAAGCAAGAAAGAAATAGAGAAAAGAAAAGAGAAGAAAAGCAAGTGAGGTGTGCCTGTGCATGTGAAGGTACACATGGTCCTTAGTGTGTATGTGCATGAACCAACACATTTCTTAACGTCAAGGTATAGGAGCAAGTGTCTCTTGCAAAGTATATATATATATATATATGTGTGTGTGTGTGTGTGTGTGTGTGTGTGTGTGTGTGTGTGCATTATGCGGGTGGGATATGATATTCAATTTTACTCGACAAATGTTAAAACCAGCAGCTACATCTTTTTGGTGTCAATGGATTTGAGAGGGGGACAAAACTAAGAGAGAACTGAATGCTTAAACAAAATATCTTCCAATTTTAGTTAATAAGTGAATTTGCATAACCAAAATATACTCCGTGTCCTAACAAGTAGCAGCCTCTCAAGCCACTTGTGCAGCCAAAACATCACGAAAGAGAAAATGTATATTGCTAAGTAAATACAATGTAGTGCATGATACCTTACTGGACTCCAAAGACTGATGCTTTATATGGTCAACTACAGATGATTGAAGTGAATGGTTGTCTCCAGGGTACTTTCTTCCATTGTGCAGACGAGGCAAATGTAATTGTCCTAGAAAGCTGATGGTAAGAAGAAAAAATCCACTCACAAATGTGATGGACAGCATTTTCAGCAACGAAGTGCTTCTCTGTAATATTTGGAAACCATTAATTAACATGAGGCCATACACACTCAACTAAACAAGGCCTAATAACAACTCAATCAAGTAACCAAAAGTCATTTAATCAAATACACCATGCAATCGATACCTTATTAATGGACAAATTAGTCGATTTTGCAACCCCACCACATGACAGCTGTTTATTCGGGAGCGTGAATGGATCCTCAAAATACATGTCAAGAATATTAGCCAAACCAACCTGCAAATGTATTGAATGAGTTGACAAAAGAAAGCATAATTCCCTGAAACATTATGTCACCCTAATAAAATTAACATGAAAGACAATGCTAGTAAAACCATATTCAATAACCAGGTAACTCAGGTTTCATCAAAACTTGTAATAATTGCAAAAAGAGAAGTGTTTCGAGCACAAAAAAAGACGGCCAGAATAGAAAATGTCACCACATATGATCAAATCACTCCATGCTTAAGGCCTCCAAAGTTTCTTTTTCCTTGTTTATAATATTTAATATTATTAGGTTAACCTTCAAGGTGGTGAACATGCATGCCATAAAGCCTTTTCATCTCGACAGTCCTTAACTCCAACAACATTAGAAGCCTCCTCAATATGGGAAGTCATGGGTTAAAACCTAGAATCTTATTTTTGAAGTGCAGGAGGTGATACCATTTTGAAGATTAAAAAACCTAGCAAATAAGACAAGCATTTTCTTACATGTATCCTGCAAATACAAATTCCTTATTGTTAATAATGTCAATACATATAAAAGTTGAACCAGCAAGAAATTGGTAATAGGAGAATGAGAAGAATATATGAGACAAGTAGACACAATAATGAGCAATTTGAGAGAAAGGAACATCCCATATGAGTTAGGTTATAGACCACCAAAAGCTAAGTAGATGCCACCCATGCTCTTTTTTGGATAAAACACGAATAAAGTATGTCAACTTAAGGCCTAGTTAAAGTGACCCAAGTCTTATTTCGTTAATAAAGTTCATAATATTGATTCCAACATGTTTTGTTTAGTGTAAGAGTATTAGCTGCTACAAAGCTAGTGTAACGGGCCAAGCGCTTGCCATCCGACCCAAAAACTTAAGTTGTTAGGTGGTGCTGCCTACCCCCCACCCTTACAAGCCCAAGACCATCCCTATCTGGATCCAATGTGGGACAAGAACTCATAACATTCTCTCACCCGAACTCGCAACACCCTCGTTGCGGTCGAACCACACTTCCTAACCGTCTACCCTAAGATTCCCGAACTCACAATGTCATCGTTGTGGTCGGACCACCCTACCTACCGTCCATCCTAACGACAGAAGTCTCCAAATTCAATGTGAGACAAAAACCCATAGCATTCTCCCCCACCCGAACTCACAACGCCCTCATTGCGGTCGAACCACCCTGCCCTACCCATCCACCCTAACGGCGGGAGAACCCGATAACAACTCGGGCGCAGACTCAACCTTCCATGTGGGCGCTTGGCATGACAATGGATCAAGGGTTGGGTCTGCTTGAATACCACTTGTAACGGGCTAGACACTTACCATCCGATCCAAAAGCTTAAGTTGTTAGATGGTGCTTCCTGCCCACCCATATAAGCCCAAGACCCTCCCTATCCGGATCCGATGTGGGACAAGAACCCAAAAAAGCTAGCCACTAAATTGCATACTTGATCTTCACGGGCATATCAACCACCATGCCCTTTCAATGCACGTCTTTCCTCCTGCATCAGCTGACATGATGCATGAGGCATAACCTCTTTTTTCAGCCACCACTAAATCTAGCCAACAACATTTTGCTTCTTATTCCATCAGAATACCAACCTTCTAAAAAATGCATTACCCAGTGTTGTCCAGCCTACAGAGGGTACTGGCCCTGCTGGGAGGGGAAGATTAGAGCAAATCTAACCTTTGGGATTATTTGGGCACAAAGTGTGGCTGCTCTGATACTTGCAGACATATCTCCATGCTTGTCAGTTCAAGTTTTTATAATTGCACCAAGCATCGATCACTAGAAAACCAATCTTCTGTTAAAACTAAACACTAGCCAATAGTGAAATTTCTGTTGAGAACTGTTTCTTTAAGAAATGAGAATTGCTAGAAGGAAAACAAGATTGTAAGGGAAAGAGTGACAGCTCTACCAAAATCTGTAAAAGACATCTAAGAAAAGAAGTTGAGGATTATAAATGTACAAAGAAAAATGCAACAAAAAAATACACACACTTGAAGAAGGTAAAACTATCTTGGCTACAGTCCACAAAAGATCTCCAAGTTTGGAGGCTCTTGGCAATAAATTTTGCCTTCATAGTGGTCTGAGACTCTATGCAACTCTTAAGATTAATAAGCCTTTACCAACACACATTTAAGATGAGATACATAAGAATTTTATGTAAGGTAGTCTTAAAAATGTACGAAACAGCTAACCATGCTTACAGCGAAGATTTTGTTTCATCAAGCTACAATAAGGCCAATCTGGCAGATAATATCATGTGTTGCATAATGACCCATAGAAAAATCAACCAGCCTTACTCCCACAGGTACATGACTCCTTTGCTACTCATTGCACAGAAGTGGCACGATATACCTTGTCATGTTGCGTTGAGGTGGCAACCTATGTGGCATTTTCATCTATACCTCGCAACATGTTTTATCTAGTTCTCATGTCATGCTTGTAAGGTGATACGTGGTACCTTCTGCGCAGAACAATAGTTAGACTCATTGCTGAAGTCCCACAATCTCAACATTTATAGTCAAGATAAAGATATTGTACAAGGCCTATCAACCTTGGTCCACCATAACTTTTTTTGTCTATTATTGTATTTTTTATATGTCCAAGTTTTATTGCAGATTGGCCTTGTAATCACCTCAGCAGACTCATATCTGATACGGTTGCTTTATCTTGCTGATGCATTATTTTCAATAAGAACATAACTCTTTACTTGCCCAGAATTTCTCGAGGTCAAGGATTATCGTCCAACAAAATCCGTCTTTAGTTATTACTTACCTCAGCTCATGGACTACTCAGTAAAATTATATGATCTTTTCAACAGCTAGTGCATCTTAAAAAAGACATCTGTCAATAGTTATGCCATCAACAGCTAAGTCACATAATTCTTCTAAATGGGTGCCGCTCTCACATGGTATCTCTGCTAGTCAATGATCCTCCACAGTGACCCTATTGCAGAGTTCTCCAATCATGCAATCCCTCTCTCAACTGACGGACCCCTTCTTTAAGTTAATAATCTATGCCGATCTGGCTGGTCAGAACCTTGCTATCTTCTCATAAGCACGTCCAGATGGTGCCCCAGCATTCTGCATGGGCATTTACTTATTTTGCTCACCATTGGCATAAACATACAAGGGCACCTTCTCATCATATAAGCTTTATCACGAGGATCTTTTCTCCTCATAAATCTTGTTGCCTTCTCTTTAGACATCTCTTAGACTAGGGCGTGGACCTCTTCAACTTGGATAAGCTTCACTTAAAGACCAAGGCACACTGATGCAACTTGTGCACTAACAGGACACACGGAATTCTAAAAGTCATTACACAACTGTTGTCATGGCTCACTTCAAGGAACACAGATATGTCATAGCCTACAGCGCAGCTAGCATATATATCCCAAAACGTCAAGGTACACGAATATGGCACAGCCCTCTGTTATCCTGGGAAGTACCAAGATTGGTGGCCAAATTCCAGAGTTCATTGAGGTGACCTCTTCTTGAGGTCTACACACATTTGAGCCTGGCTTTAGAGGGGAGAGGGCAAGAGAAGGAGGAGGAGGGGAGGAGAGAGAGACCACTTGACTCCCACATGGTCTATACCCTCATGATATGACAATATTCTGTAGAACCACTTATATTGTATGCAACTACTGCCAGAAGGACCACCCCCATCAACATCTGTAGGCATTCTATTTGGCCACAACATAGCTTATTGGAGAAGCTTGTTGCCTTGATACTGCACCAGCCACTCCTATAGCAAAATGTCACCCCTAACACATCATGATCATACAGTACTATGACACAGATTTGCATCATAATTTTACAAGCCCACCACATCAATACAAGAAACCACAGGTCCTACATTACCTTTTTAAGTAAATAAATCAGTCACAGGAAAGCATCGAGAAAAATGAATATTGCTAAGGTCACTTCCTATAAGGATGATATCAGCATAGACCATCAAAAAACTAAATCAACCTGCACTTAATCAAGACATCATATTGCAAAATCACAAGGAAGTTATTTGAATGTTAGGCCATAAGTAGACCACTACTCACTCATTATAGATGAAGGCATGTAATAACATAGTTTGGATATATTTGTTTCAAAAAGGGTATTAGGCAACTAACCTTACCTTCAACCATTCACTGTAGCCATCTGGGCAACATTTAAATGACATAAATTTTCCAACATAGTCAGAGTTCCAATAGTCGAGGATTTTAAAAGAAAAGGAATGCATATCCCAATTCTTAATTAAAAACAATTATAGGCAAATTGGACAAGCAGAATAAAATTATAAAGAGAGAAGTAGTCAATTATCAAACATGCATATAGACATAAGGGACTCAAAACTCTGCCCATCATGGAGAAACTATGATCAAAGCAGTCAAGCAAACTTTTGGGATGTCAACCTGCACCATTAGGCATAGTACAACCAACATTTGCAGTGTCAAAATGCATTCTTTTGTATTTATGCATGCACACCGGTAAAAATAGCATGTGAATTTCATTGCAAAAAGCAAAATGAAAATTGCATGCTTGAACTAGATAGATGAAGAGTGGCTAAGTTGGTGTTAAGCTACCCCTCTAACATCACACGACATAGAATTTGTCTTATATAAAGAATCTCAAATTAGAGAGATACTGTATGATTGCATCTAAAAAAAGTCTTCCATAAAAGAAATAAGAGATGCCACAGCTAAATTTGGCAACCATTTCTAATTGCTAAGGAACATAAAACAAATTAAAGGATCCCTCTCTGAGTCTTGATAAATTACCATTGGAAGTCCAAAGATAAAGGGAAGAATGAAGTACCATTTGGGAGTGGGTCAGAAGAACTTCCCACCTAGTCTCTGCAGTTTGTTTCCAGCCTTCAAACTTTACACTGTTAAGTTTGTTGGTGTCAATTTGCAGCCTGTAAGCAGGTACATACTCGTTCGTCCAAGTGCTAAACTCAGGACCACCAATCTTTTCCAATTTAGAATGTGCTGATGTAGTCCACCAACAGTACTTCAATCTTGCTTCTACAGGCATATAATCTGCCTTTTTTGACTTAAATATCGTTAGCAGACTCTTTGCATTTGCAACAATCTCATCTTCGAATAATATATGTAAGACAACTGAGGAGTCTTTTGATACAATCTTCTTAGGCTTGCGAAACCAATGGAAGAGATCATTAGATGTTTTGCCCGATGAGTTATCAAGGAAATGTCTCTCGGTGCTTTCAAGAGCTGAAGAGCAAACAACTTCTGCAAGCACGGAAATGGCCTGTTCATTCAATGAGCTGAGGGTGATTGATGAAGGGACCTGCCGACGGGAAAGGAATAAGAGAACTTAACCCATCAGTATCACACATGGCACCTGCAGGAAAGACATCTTAAATATTGTATTACAACATAGTAAACCAGGTGTGAGACTATAAACATATAGGAGAAATGAATTATAGCTAACCTCTCTTGGCTTTTCAAGGTTGTCCATATCTCTTTCTGTTCCAGGTCTAAACAGTACCAGTTCAAAATTCCATAGGTATTGGAGAACCACTTGTCTAAATGTCATGGCCAGTATATTTTTAGATGTAGTACTGGATAGAATATCTTCAGTGAGAATGCTTTTGAGCTTTTTAGCTTTTTCTTTAACTTTTCTAGCTGGCAAGAACTGTAAAAACAAAAACTTCAGGATATAGCTATTAAGAAAATAAAAATCAAGAAATTTGATTATTATATTTGTAAAGATGATTTCAACTTTGAACAAAAAATAGATAGTTGATCTCAACAAAAAGATTAGATCCTAACAGGTACAGATTACAACAAAAATAGAGAAAATGTAAAGCAACAAAGGTTTTGTAGATAACTCTGAAGCAAGATTGAAAGTGGTTGCGAAATGATATTGCTTCTCAATTAACACCTTGATATTCAATGATAAACTTTTAACTGGAAGGACTCGAGCTATCATCAATGAGACATTAACTCATTCCAAAGGAGGACTTCATGTTAAAAGTTCCTTCAACTAAGGAGAATGCTCATTAAGCTGACGTATGCTAGATATTCCAAACACCAACAAAAAGATAAAGGCATAAGATATAAATATATATATATATATATATATATTAAAAGTCACAACACGCGTCACCCACATGTATGGACATCAGTTATGCTGCAGTCAAATGTCATTTCTGATAGAACAAGTATTGTAAAATGTAGACAAATAGTTAGAAAAACAGTGAATTTAACAATTGGCACATGCAGATCAGGATAAATCCAAATATCCAACATTGTAAAATAGATTAGCATTTATGTTTATTAATCTTAAAGAAGTGGCATTATCCCGCGAATGCCTGCCTATGAGGGGTAATGGTAGCATATTGGGAGGAGAAGCTTAGAGTCAGAAATATCTTTTGTCATTATTTTGCACAAAGGGACTGTTCCGAGACTCGAACTGGTGTCATTAAGTCTTTACCATTAGACCAAGCAATAACCCCATGTAACAAAAACAATTAAAAGAACAAAACAAACATAAGCTTTTCATTATCATGAACTACAATCACTACAAAACCAAAACATGAAGAACCTTACTAGAGATCAACAAGAAAATCATAAACTTTGATATTGATTGGCATCAAGGCGTCATTTGGGATTAATCCATAAAGTTTTCTGTCGGTTGAAGGTATGAAATTACTTTTGAATGTTGCTTTGAAGAAAATTTTAAAATATCATACCAAATTTTAAAATTTTAAAAATTCGCTTCCAGTTTTCCTTCAAATAAAACAAAGAAGAACAACAAATATCATACCAAAGGTTATGCAGTCCTTAATGTTGGTGACTATATCCACATCCAAAGTTTAAGAGTATAAATAATGTACTCCTTTTATCCCGGTTTATTTGCTCTCTCCTACAACTCATGCATATTATCATTCTTAATAGTTTGTTGTTTATTTGCTCCATTCATTGCAAATACTGTAGTTGCACAGCGTTCAGAATATTTGGATGTTACTAATCGTATTATAGAGGTTCAAAAGAGGGGGTGGATGGTTTCAATAGTGCCTAGGCGGATTTCAAAATGGGAGAAACCTCTTGATGGGTTTCTAAAAGTTAAAACATATGCATCTTTCTCTAAGGTGTCTGACTACTGGAGACGGTATGGTAATTAGGGACTGTTTGTCAAATGCATTGAAGGCTACTTTATTTTCCTTCAATTATGTCTCAAACCCAATGTTGTTAAAGGCAAGCCTAGGCTGTAGGCACACACAAGCGCAAGGATTGCGCCTGTTGTAAGCCCAGGCACAGCGCTATTCACTAGGCACGAGCCTGGGCTGCACCTTATACAAGTTAGTTAGGCCACCTTATACAACTTAGTTAGGCACGCCTGACTGCTGTTCTTCTTCTTTTTTCCTAATTCAAAAGGAGACTTTTGTCTCGTTCAAAAGAAAAAAAAAGAATAGAGAAGTCCATTACGATAGCAAGACATGAGCAACGCCAAAAGCCCTATGTCACGACGCCGACAGCCTTCGTCACAGAGAGTTGCATAGACGATCAAGTACGCATGCTCTTCTTCTTCACTCTCTCTCTCTCTCGCTTCGTCTACTTCTTCTCTTTCTCTTTCTATTTTTTTTTTCTTTCTCTGAATGCTGTCCTGCTATCCTAAATTATTTCCTACATTTTTTTTTTTGTGCTCTGTTTTTTTAACAGTTTTTCTTTTTCTTGCTTTTTTTTTTTTTTGGCTGTCCAGAGGCTCTCTCTTTCTCTCTTCGCATCCTTCTTCTCCCTCTCTCCTTTTCTTTTCCTTCTCCTTTGAATGTTGTCCTAAATTATTTCCGGCTGTTTTTTAAAAAAAAAAAACAGTTTTTTTTCTTATTATTATTTTTTGTTGTCCCCCCCTCTCTGTATTCTTTAATTTCCTACCTTTTTTTTTTGCTTTGTTTATTTTTATAGTTCTTGAATGATATGGTTGATGGATTTATTTTTTCATGTTTGATATTAATTTTTAAAATATTGATTATGAGATATGAATTCTTTTATAGTAATTTAATTTTTCAATTGTGCGCTTCCCTTTACTCAAGCTCACGCCTCCCCTTGCGCCTAGGCTCCAAAGGGCCTTTAGCGCCTTAGTGCGCCTAGAGCCTTTTATAACATTGCTCAGACACAACAATTGCAGAAGCCCTTGTTATAAGAAAAACTATGTCCTTGACTCCTTGGTGCAGCAATGGAGGTTTGAGGAAGTGATTTTTGAGACAAATGCAGAAATGGTGGTTCAAGCAGTTGTGGAGGATATTAAATTTATTTTTCATCATCTTCAAAATGGTTCCTTTTCTGTTATATCTTTCAAATTTTTTTCTACAAATTGATGACAACAATGTTTTGTCTTCATGGGCAGTAACCTTTGGTAAGAAAATTAATATGATTTGACAGATTAAGGAATCCTTTTTATTTTAACCATCTCTCGCCTAAGTTGACTGTCATTCTTACTTATCACAAACATAGACGCACCAACCATCCCTCTCAATTTATCTCTAGCTCACCAAATTAGCATTCCAAATATTTCTCAAAATTCTAAGAAAAATTGGACCCAGCAGAATTTTAATTATTTCAGCAAGAATGAAAATTTCCATTATATACAAAGATAAAAAGAAGAGTATTAACTAATCATACGATTATTTAAGAAAAAATGTGACCTTAAAAAAAAGGAGCAACAAGAAGGTTTTCACTGTTAATATAATGTATACAAATATATAAGAGGAGTATGCCCGTTTGGTGATTTCCCTTCTCTTGGTTTTTTTGAATCCACGCCACATTTTCTTTTACAAGTAAACATGTGATCCCTATATACTTTTTCCAAGTAGAGATTAACGAGAATTTTCATTCTTTTTCAAACAAATCAAAATTTTATATAACCCACTCTCAGTTATTTTACAATATTTATTTGATTCAGGAACTTGGTTTGAATTGTGAATAAACTTGGAACCAGTTACATAGAGATTTCTTACACATTTAAATACATTATATGTGATATAATAGTATAATGAATGACACTTATCAAAAAAAATAAAAATAAAAAATAATAATAGTATAATGTATGATATTATTATTCTTCAACAATATACCCAATTAAAATTAAAACTCAAAGAAATGTGGTGAAAAAAGCGGTCTCAATGTTTCTCAGAAATAGGAAACCCTTTAATGCTATTGAGACTGAGGTTTTCCATCTTTTATCATTGCATGCAGGGAATCGAGGTCTCTGAATTTTAGTACATGCATAAGATACATATCCCCATACCTATATCCATGTTGTCCTCTGTCAACATGAGTATGTCGAAGGGATAGGAAAGTCTGTAATATAGGTGTGCCCCAGCTTCTAAAAGAATGCGCGTGTGTGTGTGTCTATATATATATATATATATGTTACAAAATCACTCCAATAAGATAATGTCATTAAGAAGAAAGTAAAAGGTAAAGCCCAGTAAAATATATCTGAAAAGAAATGGTAACAAAACATCATGTAAATACCAGAATGCCTCCATTCTAACTAGACCAAGTGGAACCAATTTGCAGTTTTTATAAATGAAAATTGGCAACTAGAAGAAGTTCCACATCCATGAAGCAACATGCTACACCCCTAGCTCATGCACTAAATTAAAAACAAATGCATTATTCACAAGTTTTTGTTTGCCATCACTTGTCCATAAATCAAACAAAGGATGATTTAACAATTGCTTCTACCATCATATTTGACGTCTCAATAACACAAATATATATGTACAGATAAGCAAGAGTATAGTTCAATATCTTGAAGTCTCACTAGACTTGATCTGCTCCAATTTAATGGTACTGATTTAAGTAAATGTTTAGTTGCCAGCGTCCTATCCAGAGAAAGAGACCTAAATTGTTCCAGTAGCCATATTTCTAAGATGTTTAATGTGATAAATACCTAGAATGTGTTAATGGATCCAGTAACTCCAGTCCAGGCGGCTCATTGTTATAGTACCAGAAAGAAGATTGTTGAATGTTCACTATGACAGTATGACAACATCTTGGATGCAAGGAATGCACTACTCAGGATGCCTGTGAATTATGCCAGAGTTGAAATATTGGTTTTAGATAGCAATAATCTGGTAATGTGATGGTACTGGACTAATTAGCTGCTTCCAAAATATATATTGCTTGTTTTACTTGTTCGTAAGCATTTTTTGCGGCGTGCAACTGAAGTAGTAGAGTTCACATTCTTTTATCCCTTTCAAACCTGCTATCTTCTTTTCTTTTCTTTTCTTTTTTTTACATAAAATCTTATTGAGGTAAAAACTAAGTTTTTGTTTGATTGAAGGGAAAATCAAGTACTGAAAATTTCAATAGCTGAACTTCAAACTTTTAATGCTAATTGCAAATTAAGAATTCCCTCGATACTGGTTTGAATTTGAAGTGTTCAACTATAATCAAAGTATCCCTTACTTAAAATTTTATCTCATAGAACTTATTTCTCTAATTGATATCCAAATTGTATTACAAAACGCATTTAATTAAATAAATTATTTATTCATAATTAAGTACTGAATTAAATTATACACACACTTAAAAGATCGTACTTTTAGATGCAGAAACCTGTGAAAATGAACTAACCAGTCGGGTAGAGACGGTGCTGTTCTCGTCGGAAGGCCCCGGAAACACGGTCTCCACAACCATCGCAGGCATGGAAGCAGAAAGGTGCTCGGATGCGGTTACACCGCCGTCGGCGGCAGCCGCCGTCAACGCCTGCTCGAAATCGACCGGTCCGACTAACGTAAGCCGAGCCAGGTCGTTCTCGTAAGTTCTCACGCAGGGAAGGGAGTTCAAGTCGGCGCCGTCGGACACCGCGATGGCTTCGAGTACGTCTTGCTCGGTCGCCGGAAGAGACTTCGGAGCCGAACAAGCGAGGACGGAGAGGGAATTTCTAGGGAGTTTGAGGGGTAATTTGGGGAGGTTTGTTTTGGTGAGAGAGTGTTGATGAGAGAGAAAGAATGGAGGAGTGAGAGGGAGAGATCGAAGGACCGCCATTGATGAATGTTACAAGCTCTAAAATGAAGCTACGCTGCTATGCTTCGCAAACTCTCTCTTTTGTACATTGTGGTTGTACATATCATATTTGGGCCCCCACTAGAGGAGTAGGAGGTGGCCTTGTGATGTTGGCAGGTTTGGGACGTTTGGACAACTATTTTTTCATACAGATTTATAAATAGAACAATGGAAAATACTCTTTTGAAATCTCATCAAACACGGTTTCTGTTGGAATAAACCAAAAGTGATTATTAAGAAAAAGTGATTATTAAGAAGAATCCTCTCAGTGTGTTGGGTGCAAATAGTTTGTGAGCGAGCTATGGGTTTACAACAGATTGGGAACAAACCGAGGAACATGTGAGCTCAAGCCACAAGGCCCACAACATAAGAAACTGTGATGGACCCTGTGAATTCATTTTTGAGAGTAAAATATCCATATTATGTTTTTATGTAAATATAATATTAAATATAGTCATGTCACTCATTTACTAGTCAAAATGCACCTTCAATGCAATATTAAAAAAAAAAATGTGGTGTAAGCAACCAATACCAAAAAAATATAAACATCGCATAGTAAATTGAAAAAAAAAAAAAATATATATATATATATATATATATATATATAAAGAAAAAAACTTACCATTAGGAAGACTGAATCAACACCTTAAAATTGGAGAAAAAATAGTTAAAACTTTAAACTAACTATAAACTAATTTTTCTTGAACGTCATTCGGTTCTTTCAAACCTAACATGAATTATTATTTTACAAGTAACACTTGTACCTGGACCACAGAACCAAACATAACAATACAAAAAGGAAAATGAAGGATACTATTTAACATCGAGCCACAATAGAAGGGACTTGTATGGTTTAATGGTAGCCCATAACATAACCAGCAACGAGAAGTTACATATTGCTGCTAATATATTTCATCAACATTATCCTATGTAGTCTAAGCAAGAAACTCTTACACCCCAAACAAGGTCCGGGAAATGTTACAGGTAGGTATATTATGTCATCACTATTCCAGTTCTGGTGCCACGATGTAACCAAGGAAGAAAAAGAAAAAGAAAAAGAAACAGAGAGAGAGAGAGAGCAAATTTGCCGATTGTGAACCATCATCCAGCAGTTAGAATATACTCCAGCATCCTAATCAGTCTGATGCAGCAATGAACCTCCCAGATGGCAATGAACTATGCACAATATCCTTCAGATGACAATGAACTATGCACAATATCCACCAGATGACAATTAATATGTGCACAATATCCCTCATGCGACAAACATTGCAATTATGAGCGATGGACCAAATGACACGAAGAGAAGAAAGTTAAAAAGAGAAGAATTAACCGCTGCCTAAGGGTTATCGCGCAGAATTTCAGCCAATGTACACCACACAAAAATGCTCTTTCCACATGCAGCCAAGTTTCTTCAACTACTTTAAGTGATAGCCACTCCAATTATAATCATATGGTACACCTGTTATATCATCAAACCATTCACTTGTAGGTGCCATTTGCTTCGGAGCAGAATAAACATATCCAACACCATCCTTCAAATTAGTTTTCGTCCCATCTGTTACATTATCAAATCCTTCACTTGTCGGTGTTATTTGCTTTGGAGCAGAATAAACATTTCCAACACCATCCTTCAAATTACCTTTTGTCCTCCCCTTGACAGAGCGCTTGTTGTCTGAGGGAGTAAGCTTTCCCATCTGCTTCTGTAGATCAGCAACTGAATCATTTGTTGATTTTCCTTTTGGACTCTTCTTGCCATCAACAAGCTTGAATTCCAACCTATACAGGGCACAAGTGACGTAATTGTCTATCTCATACTCAAAAAGGTGCCATTCATAATTTTTCATTGGCTGTGGATCCATATAATAAGATCTCTTCAGCCCTCCAAATTCATTCATCACTTGTTTCCTTGACTCATGCCAGCCACGTCCATTATAATCTGGCAATGACCTTTGCTTTCTGTTCCCACTCTCAAACGCTCTTCGAGGCTTATCAAAAAAGAGCCACTCCCTAATTGTTTCACCATCAAGAACCGTAAAATCAAAGAGCTCTGCAGTAATACAAGGAAATCAATTAGTCAAAAAAACCTCAAATGAAATCATTAATGATTACACAATGTCTGCCCCAACTTAGTGGGGAAAAAACTAACAAAATTTAAGGCAATGAAGTACTACCGGGAGCATTCCATGGGGATTTCGCAGTTGCGGCACCCTCGCATTCTGGAATACCAACATGTTTTCCTTGTGCTTGTGCCCTAAGAGCATTAAAAAGCACCGGATCCTTCACACCAATGCCACCCGGTCGCAGAACTGGAGCCATACCAGGTGGGCCTTCATTCAATGCAAGTCTAGCATGAAGAGTACTGCAATAGTCTTGCCACCAGACCAGCCCTTGAGCAGGCCTGTTACAATCCCAGAGTGCACATTGCGGCCCCAAGAAAGCCGAAGGTGGAAGACATATAATTGGCAGAAAGCCAGATATCTCAGGAACAGCATCCTCTCCACACAGACCCATACCATCAAAATCAGTGAAGAAATTCTGCTCAAAGTCTTGTTGCAATTCAATTGCATGATGGTCTGACTGAGTAGCAATGCGAAAGTTACCGGCTTCCATGTTGTGAATTTCTGGAGGACAGCCCTTACATTGATCAAACTGAAAGTCTTGTTCCTGTGGACCCTGATTCACACTAAATCCCTGCTGCAAAATCCATTAAATAACTTGTCAGCATTCATTTACATCCCTCAAAGACTTTCTACGAATAAAGAGAAGTCATCAAAACCAAAGAGAAACATAAAGAAAATGACTCAAGGCATGTTGGTTAACTTGATTAGAGTTGCAGAGTAGAATGAAGAGGTAACAATCCAAAAATGCAAAACATGATAATAAGTAAATTCTATATCCCTCTCTTATATGGAAATAATGGAAATGAAAAAGGTATATTCAGAATAAGGAAGAAGAGTAGAAGATATAACTGTCTTAATATTATATGGTACAAGCAAATTGAAGGAGAAAAAATAGTAATAGCTGAAGGGAAAAAATATAACAGAAGAGGGGAAATGGAAATGGAAATGGAATAAGAGGACTTACAGTAGTAGTACAGTTTTGAATTTGAACTGTGAGTCTGTGACTAAAGAGAATGAACCTAGGAATGCATTAATTGCAGCAAAATCAGATGATTGCATGAGTGATGTATGCTAACTTGCTTGGACGAGTAACAGGTAAAAGCTAGGGCCTTGTTAAGCTAGGTGCATCTTAAGTAAAAAAGAAAAAAGCGTATTTTAAAAAATGACCAAGATTAATGAAAACTTGAAGAACTGTTAAAAATAATTCTATAGAAAGCCACAGAGGATATTAGGTTAGAGCCTAAGAGTGCTTCCCATGTAAGAAATTATATGCACTGCCAAGAATTAGACAGGATCTGAAGCTTAAAACACCCTCAAAGATTAAGATTTGAAGCCCATCAAAAACTTTATAGCATGTAAAAGCAGTCTGTGGGTGGTATAGCAAGCCACTGCAGCACAGAGCTAATGAATCATGTGTAACCTCCCGGAGTGATTGGTAAAGATTTCTTTTTTCTTTCTTTTTTTACAGTAAATATCCCAAGGTATGCAGCATGTTCAATGATGGTACAATTTAGCCAATCAAAATATAATATAGATTAACTATTAACAGACTTATGGAAATATGTATTTTAGGATAACAGAGGTCAGAATATAAGGAATGTGCATTTAACAAATGTTAACATGTGAGGGAATATAGAGATTATTCAGAAGCAGTGAAGCACCACAAATCCACAATTGACTTTTTATTATCCAAGATCAATCAACAAATGGGCAAATACTTGAAAAAAAAATTGCAAAAAGAAAAGCCAAAATTGGAAAAGGTGTTGCTTATAGACTTCAAGCAAGAAAACATAAGTGGAGATGAGCAGGTGATAACCAAATTGGCAAATACTTGAAAAGTGAAAGAAATAGCGCTATGACTATCAGGTCGGGCTTGCAGCATGGTATGGAGCTAATTTACACACCACGCAAACATAAAATTAAAAATGATGAAATAAGGATTTCAGACAAATGAATGGCCAATACATGAAAAAAACTATGAGTAACAAATCACTGAAAATGATTATCATGTGTAATGAATACCAACGATTACATGGTCGACATATAGGAGCAATATAATTTATCACGAAAGAAACTCAAGGATAAGGGGCAGCCAAAAAGAAATTTGGGTTGAGCTTGATAGAAAAGCCATTAGGACTACGATTTTACATGAGGTGTGGCCCTAGAAGAGTTAAATGGCGAAATGGAATAACTCCAGCCAACCATAAGAAGTTGGGACACAAGACATAATTATCAACTGTTATTGTATAAAAAGGGGGTAAAAAATTCAATAACAACTTCATGCGAAGCAATCAACCACAAGTTGTTCATTGGATCCACTCACTGCACTGATAACCGAGAAAAGAATTCTCTAGTTTTGTAGTTTAGATTTAAGATCCATGCACAAACACATGATACAAGTTTCAAAGTGTAAATGGAAGCTAAGATATCAAGTAGAGAGATAAAGGAAGAAAAGAAGCAATAAATAGAAGTCAATAAGAGTATAACAGAAAAACAGAAGCATATTTAATAATTCGAAATGTTGGCACAAAAGAACCATACGAGGAATCAAAGACAGGCACATCAGACATATCATCTTTTTCCAATTCACATATCCTTATGTTAGAAAGCAAGAACTTCAACTGGCATATAATGCATACAATGAATAACTAAAATGTAGTGTTGCATATGTTTTTCCTTTTGCACACTAGAAACACAGATATTGGAGATTAAAAAGTCATACATTGTAAGATCTTGTTCAAACAAAATAAACATTAAGCATTGTGAATTAACGTCACAAAGCAACAAGAAATATCCATCGGGACTGAAATTATTTTGTAATGAAAATTGTCTTGTCACCTCTTAAACTGTTCCACATGAAATTCATAATTCCTCAAGCTCTATTATTTACAGCCCAACTAATCATAATGAATGAATGATTCACATCCATAAATTGAAATTGCTTCAGCAGTTCAGAATGGCAAGATTTGATGGTTTACATAGTTTCAACAATATACTAAACTCTTCCTCTCTCTCTGTGTACCAATGAACCAAATTTAGGATACCAAAGACCAAACTGTGTTTATTACAAAATTCTACAACTAATACACAAACCAAACTGATTCTAAATAGAATATACACCTCTTGGAAGACGGCATTGTTGCTGACTTTTTGCCCATCAGGCTCAGGCTTCGGGGCAGCTAATGCACTGGTGGCATCATCTTCTTCTTCGCGAAGCATCAAGAGCCGACAAATGTCTGACGAAAAAGAACCAAAACTCCCACCCTGCACAATCAACAATTAACATTGCAATCCAAAATCATATACACAAACAACACACGCATGTAAATATATACATACAATTAAATATGTATAACCTGAAGAGAAGATGCTGGAGAGGGTTCATTGAGTTCCTTTTTCCACTCACGAAGGATCTGATTGACTTGCTCTACGTGCACAGCGACATCGATCGAACGGCTCTCCTTCATCGCAGATTGAAGATCCGTAAACATGCCCTGAAGATCATCCACGCGGTTCTTCGCCTTATCCTTGAAGAGTTGGTGAGATGCAGATTTGCATCCACCACTCTTCGAACCTTTCCCCATAAAAAGTACTCAAATTTCTGAACAATCAACTGTAAAACCACAACCAAAGGGTCTCAATTCACAATTAAAGCCACCAAAAAGGTACAATTTTCAACAATTAGTGAGAATCACAAACCCTAATTCAATTCAATTCAATCGCAAACTTTCGATTGATAAAACCGTAAAATTGTGAAGAAAGTTAGAGAGGAATAAAAACAGAGATAACAATCAAAGAGGGAAAAATCCAATGAAATTAGAGAGAGAGAGAGAGAGAAAAATACAACATTCGAAAAGTTGAAGATTGACAGGAGAGAGAGATCGTTTGATACCTATTTCAGACTCGGAGAGTTTGAGCAGACGAGAGTGTGTGCTTTTTGTAGAGCGAGAAAGTCGGTCCTAGACGTATCCGTATCGTACCGATGCATGTTTGATATTCTTAAATGTATTTATAATTTTAAAATATATATTCTTTTATTTTTAACAAGTATATGATATTTCTCACCTTTTTTGATTACGTATCTAATATTTTTTAAATACTTTAAAACGTATTTTTAACAAATTTTGAATATAAAAATATAATTTTTCCAAAAATCATATCATATTATAATTGTTAAGAAAAGTTTAAAATTTATTTAAAAAAGAAGTGTTAATATACATATTATGATTTAATACAAAATTTATGCATACTAATTATATAATAACTCTTAACTCTTATTTTGTTTGTTAATGATAACATTTTATAAAGAATAATTAATAACTCATTTTTTGCATATATAAAAATATAATTTATTAATTTTATATTGTTATATTCTGTTCGTATTTGTATTTTTTTTTTTTTAAATTTGTCGTATCGTTGAACTTGTATTGTGCGGTACTCATACTTCAATAATTTTTAACTCTTATTTTATTTGTTAATGATAATATTTTATAAAGAATGATTAATAATTCATTTTTTATATATATAAAAATATAATTTATTAGTTTTATATTATTGTATTTTGCTTGTATTTGTATTTTTTTTTTTTTAAATTTTTCATATTGCTGTACTTGTATTGTGTGGTACTCATACCATGCATCGTATCATGCTTTAGAAAGACTTATTTGAGAGAAAGGAGTTTTAACCCAATTTGTTCACGTTCTTGTGCGAACTTACTCCTCCGAAAGTTTTCTTTTCTGGCAAGTAACATTTATTTACAAAACCTTGCCAAAAAACTTTTATTTTTCATATTCTTATATTACTTTACCCCAAAAAAATATATGTTTACAAAAGGAAAAATATTATATCTATATAAAAAAGAGGAAATTTAACTATTAAAAGTGGTTAAAAAATTAATTATGTCAATCAAAATATCCTTTTTTATATACGGTCTAGAATTACTTTATCTAATTGTCACAATTACGAATACATGATAGTGTCGTAAATACAGACGCACACTAATATTTATATAAAGGTGGAATTAGGTACCCTAATCACATTGATATGAAAATTAAAAAGTAGTTTTCACAAAAATAAAAATCAAAGAAAAATATTTAATTTATATTCACGTACTTTCTCTTGGACCATATTTTTTATCTTTGAAACAAATGATCAAAATGTGTGAATTGAACAATTGATCACCATTGGTCCAAGTACACAACTTTATTCACTAAAATTTAAGATGGATGAGTAACTTTTAGTCACTAAAAGTTGTACACAAGTGTACTAATTCATAACTTCATAGGATTGTTGACTACTATTATTACGATTAATAATTATACATAAATTTATTCAAACATTAGCATTGGTACATGAAAAATGATATCCAACCAGAAGTTTTCGGCTCTATGAGATGCATACTACATGTATTATAAGAAAGTAATGGAGAGTTCTTTCCATCTCACTCTTAATATTTTTTTAGACTTTAATTTCTCATTTTTTATTTTTTTTTTCTGAAATTTTGAAAGCTAAGACCCAAAGCCATTAAGATAGAGATAAACTTGACAAAATGTGAGCTAAAAGCAGTGCAACCAAATCCATGAAATCCCATTGAGGCGAGAAAAGTGAAAGATGAATTGGGCAAGAAAGGCATAAAGGCTCTTTCACTACCCTCCTAGTGATTCTTATCTCCATTTCTTTATGTCTCTTTGAGATAATAATAGCCTCGAAAGACCATTTAATAAAGAAAATTATAACTTGTATAAGATACTGAACATCTTTTATCCAGAAATATGGCCTGCAAAAAAAAAAATCATGGCAGAAAAAAAAAACCCAAATACACTGCCTTGGTAAGTTAATATTTTAAAGTTGGAACATTTTAGCTGCTAAGCATTTTCATTCAATATCAACACACACTATTAACTAGAATTGGATTAACTAAATTTGATATAAATTCAGATTTAATTATTTAAAACTAGTCCTAGGATATAATTTTCTTAAGAAAAAAATATATATTTTTTCCGATTCTGTTTATAGCCTACACAAGAACCTAGTGTGCCCACCATGGTGTCGGGGAAAATAACATTATTCTTTTTATTAAGATAGGTGCTTAAAAAGGATAGAAATGACCGAAGGATTCAGAAATTTATCCAAATTCACATGCAAGTTAACTATCTTAAACCGGAAAGATTTATTATTTGTAATTTGGCCATAAAAATCATTCAAAATTGAGGTCCCAAGTTAATAATAAGTTTATTCTACCCATTTTTTTCAATTCACATCTAATTAAAGCGTAGCTTGCCCTGTGCTTAATGCTTGTCATGGTGCAAGTATTTATAGTCCTAGGGTTCTTGGGTGGTATCCAGAGGATCTCAACATATCTTGTCCAGGTTGTAGGTCTTGATTCCTCTAAACATCTAAGGGATCAATTCCTTCATTTCACCATGCCTTAATGTGTGGCGTGGCATGCTAAATCTTTAATGTAGGCATTAAATGCGTTTGGCTAGACAACAGGGTGGTTGAAATATTAATGGCCTTAAGCAGAGCATTATTGATGATTGTAAGGGTATTTTGTAACGGTTTTTAACAGCACGTGTTAACCAATCCTTTGGCTTGACATATTGCTTGTGCTAGGTATTTTCTAACTTTTAATCCTCCGATCAAAAATCCTTCTAAGCATCTCAAATGGTAGTTGTAAGTATATGAGGAGGCCCTACCTTTATCTCGCTCCATACTTAGCAAATTTGATCCGAGGCTATGAAGCACCATATGTTGCAGGTGGTGTCTTCAAGGTTTGATGGCTTGACATGATATTAGGATTTTCTTTGGACTCAAGAGTATTGCTCTCGAGGTTTAGTGACTTGGAATTTCGTCAGGGTTTTCTTTGGGCTTAAGAGTTATGTTTTCTAGGTTTGATAATTTGATGATATGTCGTGACATTAGATTTTTTTTGAACTTGAGAGTCATGTTCTCAAAGTGTGGTGAGTTTGGTGATCTGGCGTGACGTCAGAGTTTTCTTTAAACTTGAAAATCATGCTCTCGAAATTTGGTGACATGGCGTGAGTCTTTTTTAAACACAATAATCATATTTTCAAAGTTTGATGATTTGGAGTGACCGTCAGGATTTTTTTTTTATTCGAGAGACATGCTCTCCAGGTTTTTATCTCATAGTTTTCTTTTGACTTTTCAAAGATGCACGTGGCTGCTTCGTTGGGTCACTTAGGACATTTTTGGCAATGCTTTAACGTGCCACGTGGCTGGAAGGCTGGAACTATGTGACACTAGCGCATTCATAATTTAGTTTTCTGAAAAAGTTCTTACTGTCTAAGAACGTGTTTGAGTTCAAGAACAATCCATTTGTGCAAATAATATTAAAAATTACATCTATCTACAGCCCACTAGCCCAGTAATCAAGACTTCAAATCCCACCCTGAGTTCCGGTACCTCTCCAAAAACCTATTCGGTTGCCACTTACAATTTATATATATATATATATACCTAGTTCATGAACATATATATTTATATATACATACTATTAATTACACAACAGACTGGGTTTTTTAGTTGGTTTAACAATTAAATAATGTCACTCGTATAAACAGCTAGAACCGAAATTGGCATATACACATGACCCTGTACTTGATTCATTAGGATCAAAAAGTGGGTAATCAATCGGATTTATACCATAATAGCAACTTCACAAGCGGCATTAAAAGATCATTAGCTATCTCTGGAATTTTTAATTGAAAAAACTTGAAAAGTGTCAAGAAGTTGCACAAGAGAATTCTCTAGAAAATCCATCAAGCTAGTACTGTTTTGACCGAGAAAGACAGCTTTATGACTATCTTTTAATAGAAGCATATGTACTTAACCATGTTCCTTATCTTGTTTATACCTTAACCATGTTCCTTATCTTGTTATACCTGTTTTTTTTTTTCCTTTTATATCTTCTCACCATTGTCTTGACACTTGTCAAATTAAATTTATTACAACCAAATAATAAAGCCAAAAGGAAGATAAATACACATTCCAAACATAGCAAAGAAGCCCTCAAATTAGTAGTATTGATTGATGGATTAATAGCTGATCCTTTAAAATAGGCTTGAGTTGCGAAGAACTGCAGAATTTTTTCTTCTTTAGTTGTATTATCTCTAACCATAATCATATACCCTGGTGGTGGAAGTTATATTCCAATATAACACATGTTCAAATCTTCTTAATAGAACAGTTTTTTTTTCTTTTTCCCTTGACAACTTTCTTACCAAATTGTTGGTAAAGCAAGTTGTTTAATTTCATGTCTATATCTAACCAGAAGATAATTTGAGCTGCTTAACTCATTGGATGATTGTTTTTTCTTTTCTTTTATTTTTTGTCCTCCTTTCATCGGATGATTCTTCGAAGCTCAATATGGTTGGTACAGTGTACCTAAGAACAGACAGATTTGAGGTCAAACTTGAAGGCATTACCTTTAAAGCCAAAGAGTTTGAAACTTTATGCTGTATAGATTTCCTTTTCCCGGAGGGAAAGGTTCGCGTTCACCGCCCTATTGTCGGCCTTGATGTCATGCGCCACCCTCGAGACCCCAACGTTGTTCTGCTGCTCTTTTGCCTTGGAACAGGCTGCGTGATCATCCGGTTTCATACGAAGCAAACGCTGCCTGATTCGATCACCAAATTCCTCACCGACCAAAGAATTTGCTTCGTGGGGTTTGGGATTCATGAGAAGAAAGATCTGTTTCCTTTTGAACAGTTGGGGTTGACAATAAATGAAGAAATGGACGTAGGTTGCTTGGCTGCCAAGTTTCTCGATGACCCAAAGCTGAAAAAGTGTGAGTTAGCAGAACTGGCACGTAGAGTTCTTCGGATCAATAACATGGTGGGACTTACAGAGGCTTGGTCATACCATAGACATCAACAGATCAAGGTTGGGATATGTGAGCTCTTCATTTCTAGTGTGATTGCTATGATGTTGTTGGATCCAAATAATAAGAATAGATTTTTGGGATCATCATCTCCAAACAAAACATCCTTGGGTAATGTCAAAAAATTGGATAATTTGCCCAAACTGCCTAGGATCCAAATGATGAAGTATGATGATTACAACAATGACAACGACAACAACAACAACAACAACCGTGTTTTGGTAGACCGCGAAGGCAAAAGAGAGTACGCTGCAGGGGATGATTCCGGCAAGGTGGTGGTTTCAGTGACTAAAAAGCCTCTAAAAGGAATCTTGAAATCTCCATCTTTTAATTACACTGAACCTTCTTCTTCTGAGCCTAGTTCTCCAGCCAAATCTAAGGATTCTACTGAGACTATTTTCTCTCTTCCATCCACATCTACAGGACAACAAAATGGTAAAGGTTCAAAGCTGAAAAGGGCTAACTCAAAGGGGTACAATGTGTCTTTTGTATAGGTGATGTATGTATGTATGTATGTATGAGTTAGCATTGTGTCTGTTGTGTGTATCTGTATGCATTTGAAATATACAAGACTAGTTGAAAACAGCATGATGAGCTCTTGCAAACTCTCTCATCCTAGAATATTAATCAATGTTGATATGAGTTCTATTGATTCAGCACTTTGACTTCATTTAACAAGTTTTATCTATGAATGAGATAAAAATGGTTTCGGGGATATAGTAGAAGTTAAAGGTCGATCCTTACCTCAAATGTAAATAGTAGTTTCTTACCTTCTCACGAGAGGTAGAAGCCTTCTCTCTTTAGCTCCTTGTGGTAAGTAAACGACCTTAATTTGCTTGTAAGGAATTATATATTAATTAGGTCATTTTATACTTGTGTTATACCTCATTAACTCATATTGTATTTTCCACTTATTATTTCTAAACAAAACAAGAAACCCACAATTTAAGATAAATAACTATGCTCTGCTTGGTTCTTTTTTTATACAACAATGTTTTGCTATTAGAAAATAGAGAAACAGAAAATGGTTCGATAAATCATTTGAATTTCATATTTCTGAAAAAATTTCTTCGAAAAAAAAATATTAATTTCAGAGGACAATCTTTTGTAATTCTTTGAAAACTGTACGTATCTATTGCTTCAAGTTCAAGTGAGCATATATACACTCCACAACTGAGAGACCATACACACGATAAAGATAATATAGGTGCAAGGTTATGTGTGCGCCTGTTAAAGAAATTGGCATTTCGTAAACAGCCTTAATACCAAAAACAAGGAGGCCAAGACAGGTTTTAGAATATTAAAAATGTGACCAATGACTAACTGAAATTCTGGACTACCTATCAAAAAAATAACAATAAATGAAAAAGTTCTGACCTAGCTATTAGCATTTGGATTGTTTGCCAAGCTCTAATCCGAAGATTTTGATTTATTTACATCTCCACCAGTAAGATCTAGACTTGCCCTTCTTGGTGATTCAATATGGTTGCAAGTGTATTTGGGTTACAACACGAAGAACAAAATGGTAAACTTTTGATCTAAAACAACCTCTAAGGATTAGCATAATCCAAATTAATGTATTTCAATTTGAAGTACATTAACAGTAATCTAAGTTGGACATTTTGATTTTGTGACGTGTATAGTATAGTTTTATGTCATGAGAGGTTCATGTAATCAAACTCAATCTGTGGCACTCTTTGCTCTTTTTCCATCCCAAGAGGCTTTGTGTAGTCAATACAAATAGTTTTGAGCTGTCTGAGGTGTGTGCGCGCACACAAATATTACATGAAATCAGAAGAAAAAGACTTTTGTGGCTTTTCTTAGAGGGTTTTGCAACGCATTTTACACTGATAATTCAAATGTTTGACAGGTTTTACAATATATATGCGGCCACAAATGACTTATTTTTACAGCAACGCATTTCTGTTGCTGTAAATACTTTTCTTGTAGTGATATTCAGTTGCTCTATGTGCTTGGAAGCTTCATTGGGTTGAGACACAGTCCATTTTTGAATTTATTTAAACCTTCGTTTCCCAGAATATTCAGTGATTATGCCATATGTCAAATAATATTCAATTGTAGAATGGTAAGTAGCTCACTTTTTTTGAAAGTCAATTAAGCATGCATCAAGAATGTCAAATCAAATTGCTTTTGGCTTAATGCATTGAATTCTTAGATAAGTCTTTAATCCCAAAAAACTAATGAATAGTATGAGTTTGTCTCTTCATTTCAATTTGTCGTGAGAAATTTTTTCTTCTTCTTCTAGTTTCTCATATGGGTTATTTTGCATATTTTACAACATTCTTTCTATTCGTTTCTTTTTCTTTTTTTTTGGTTGATTATTTTCCGACTTTTACTTGATCAATCAAGATACGCCTCTTCATATGCCTTTTTCCACGCATATATTTCTTTTAGGTAGCTTACTTTCTAATTTCTATACAATTTGTTCTTTTCTATACACCTTTCTCTCTCCTCCGTGGATATCATTTGTTAATTAATGTAAGCGGTCTAGAATAGGACTATATAGTCTATATTTGTGTAAAACCTTTCCATCCAACTATAAATCTAAGTGAGCTGCAGGGCAGATTTGTGAGGAACTGAGGATAGGAACTACTACATATATAATTATGGATCCCAATCATGGTGAGGACTCAAGTGAGCTGTTTGGAGCTCAAGCTCACATATACAAGCATGTATTTGCTTTTGCGAATTCAATGTGTCTTAAATGTGCTGTTAAACTAGGCATACCAGACATAATTCACAACCATAAGCAACCCATTACTCTTCCTGAGTTAGTCACAGCACTTCAACTTCCATCCACAAAAACCAGTTATGTTCACCGGCTCATGCGCTTACTGGTGCACTCTGGCTTCTTTGCAACAACAAAGATTCATGAAAATCAAGAAGACGAAGAAGGGTATGTTCTCACTCCATCTTCTAGGCTCCTTCTCAAAGACCAAATCTCCAGCTTGTCTACATTTGTGCAAGCAATAATTGATCCACTTTTACTATCTCCATGGCAAGTATTAGGAGATTGGTTTCGAGGCAATGAGCTCACAGCATTTGAAACTGCACATGGGGCTAGCCTGTGGGACAGTGCGGGCCAAAACCCTGAGCTCAACAAGCTTTTAAACGAAACAATGGAGAGCGATTCTGGAATGATGAGAGTGGCTCTTAGAAACTGTAAGGAAATATTTGGAGGTTCGCGTTCATTGGTTGATGTAGGGGGTGGCACAGGAACCATTTCTCGGATCATTTTGGAGGCATTCCCTCATATAAAATGCACAGTGCTTGATCTCCAACATGTTGTCGCCGATTTGCCCGAGAGTAAGAACTTGAAGTTTGTTGCAGGAGATATGTTCCAGTCTATCCCTCCTGCCGATGCCATTCTGATTAAGGTATGCATTTTCTTCTTGCTTATATATATATATATATATATATATATATATATATATATATATATATATATATATATTCTTCATGAAATTTGAGCAATTTATATCAATTGCTACAGCTTCTCCTCTGTCTATGGCCTAGTGGATAATATAGAATTTGACAGCAAAGACTGAATAGGTTATACATACCACCCTTGTACCAAACAAATTATGATCTATTATTCCATTTAAGCTGCATTTGGAAGTATGGAATCGGCGTATTTGAAACTATTATGTCTCCAACTCCAATTCAAGGCACCAATTCCATCCTCCCAAACATTGCTTTAAGTTATTTGCTGTTTTGAAACATTTTCAGCTCTACTACCCAAAATCTGTACCAAAAGGATCATAAGCAAGAAATAGTCATAGGGAAGAACAAAACAGTCAATGAATTATTTATGAACTTTGGGGAAATATTCAATTGTAAGATTTTATGTTAAATTGCATAGCGAGCGAATTTAGGAAATAAATGGAACTTAAATTATGTTTTTAGATTTCTGATGATGAAAGTGATTGATTACAGAGTGTTTTTCATAATTGGGGCGATGAGGATTGTGTGAAGATACTGAAGAAATGCAGAGAAGCTATTCCAAGCAAAGATGATGGCGGAAAATTGATTATCATAGACACCGTCATAAATGGCGAAGGAGATGACCAAGACATAACTGGATCAAAGCTTATCTTCGATATATTTATGATGGTTTTGGTTAATGGAAGACAGAGAAATGAGAAAGAATGGGAAACACTCTTCTTGGAGGCTGGTTTTAGTCACTACAAGATAACACCCATCTTTGGTTTAAGGTCCCTTATTGAGGTTTATCCTTAGAGAGATTTAACTATGCATTATGAGCCTCATATATATATCTATATGTGTGTGTGTGTGTGTGTTGTAAACTTTATTATGAACAATAATGCTGAAGCTTTCTCGGGAAAAAAAACAGAATAATAATGCTGCAGCTTGAAAATATGTTTTGGAAGTGTCTACAACTACTTATTGTAATGTGAACTTGTTAGCAATGCCTTGTTGAGTTGTTTTCACCATTTCTTGATTTGTTCTTGTTGTCCTTGTGCTGTGTCCAAGGTAATCTTCTACCATCATTACTTTGAGTTGCCACTGCAATGCTCGCCAATAATTCTCATATTTTTGGAAGAATAATGCTACACATCATGAAATTATTTCATGAATTTGTATCATGAATGATGAATTTGCTAAACAATATACATTTTCAGATTAATACATTTGCTTTAACTTCCAAAAACAAAAATGTGAGACCCAAAGTCTCCTATTTATTATACACTAAGCAATAGCAACGGACTTCACAAACAATGGCCTTTAACAACAAGAAAAAAAAATTTAAACCATCGTAATAATAAAAGAAAGATAACTTTCATTAATAATTTCATTGAGTACATCTGTAATTATGTATTGTGCTAAGGCAAAAAAAAATTTGTGCTCATGTATTATGCACAATGAATAAAAAAAAAAGATGAAATAATGTGTTAAGTACGAAATAAATTATTTTTTTCTATCAATGCTATCATAATATTGTTTGCAAGTGGTCCATTAGGATAGCCATAGATTCTACAATACTATTTTATGGTATAATTTTTGAGCTACAAAACATAAAGTTTAGATATGCCAGGAAATTAGAGCATGTGAGAGAGTGAGATTAGATATAAAAAAAATGAGGCCATAGTAGGATTTTTTTGTAATTTTAGGGGGAGGCAATTCATCATAATTGATGATATTTTATAAAATTATACCTATAGAATATCAACAACAAAAAATGCCAGTGGGGGCCCCCACTACCCTAGTTGTCTGTTTGTGCCTGATCTGGAGAAAATGAGAGATATTTTCAGAGGGAGAGAGAGGGAGGGTAGAGAGTGATAGGAAGTGTGGAGCCTAATTATACTGTACACATTGCCCCAACTTTGCGAATCCGACGTAAGTTGGCGGGAGGTTGCAGGGGACAGCGCCCCTTGTCTAAAGGTGGGGGTTCAGGAGCTTGCCTCCGACTCGAGTTTTTTAAAAGGGTATTTTGGTATTTTCACACTTGTTATGTAGTCCTAAGAGGTGTTTATATATATAAAGTCTAAACTCTTTGTAATTGTATCTTGTATTTTTCATCATTGTGAAAACCTTGTAATACCAAAGACGTAACCCTAAATTTTAAGTGAATCTTGTAAATTTGTGTGTCTTTTCTTACGTGTTTGATCTTCTTTTCTTTTCATTTTCGCAATGTGTCATCTCCCAATAGTTCCCTTATCTCAATCTTCCTAATGAGTCCATTCATCTAGTTCACATTAACCCTATAATAAATTTAAAAGAAAACTACATTTACATTGAGTTAGGAATCCTAAATAACAAAATCGTCTATTTTAAAATTTTATTTTTCACTTTAGTTAAATTAATCAAAATAATTACATATGCATTGAAAATCATTCTTGAGGTCCAAAATGCTTTCTAAGCTCTTATTACAAAATACGAAATTATATCTCTTAAACAAATAATTCATTCACTCAATAAATTTAGCAAAATATCAAACCCATTCTCGAACTCCTCACTTTTAAGTCTTAATCGGACACCTATTTTCTTGGTCACCCCACATGCACTTACCAACACCAACACCAACACAATACAATTCTCTCTCTCCCTTTTACTCACACCACACACACACACATCAAATCCACATCCAGTTTCTTGAGTCAATGCTCAACCAATCTTCCATGTTCTTTCTTTTATTTATTTATTTTTTTTTTTGTTAATGGGTGACAATATATACTTAAATTTCTATCACAATATGATTGGGTGATATGAAAATAAATTCACTAATTTAGAATAAGTTATTTTTCTTCTTTTTATTTTTATTTTATTTTTCTTTTGGGTATTGGGTGACAGTATATACTTGCTTGCACAATATATTTGATTTGATTGTGTTATATATATGAAAATGAATTAACTAATTTGAAATCAATTTAATTCAAGTATAAATGAATTACCTGATTAATTTGATTTTGAACTTTTCTTTAAAATAGACCCTTCATCAATTGAGTCCATTCCATTAATCATATAATAAATTTTGTTGTAAAAGTATAATATAATAACTATTAAACTATATATTTATCTTCGAGAGAAGAGAGCAGTGAGAGATAGCAAGAGAAGAGAGAGATGTTGTATGCGAGAGAGACAGAGAGAGAAAGATTGCCTTTATTTCACAAACTACTAACACTTTAACTTACAACATTCTGATGCCTTATATAGGCAAATGGTTGGAAGATATTTCTATACAAAGATAAAAATGCTTTAAAGAGGGGCACATGGGATGAACCCACTTGTAACACTCCCCCTTGGGTTCATGACTTTATAAAGAGTACAAGATTCTTGTGCTCCTAAAAATGGTATTGCATATAAAAGAACTGCCTCATTAAAACCTTATCAGAAAAACCCAGTGGGATAAAACCTGATCGAAGGAAAAAGAGTGCAATATGCTAATACCTTTTCAAACAAATTCTCCCCCTCATCAGCATGAAAAATCTTTGAGCTGCCACATCCCAATATTGTGAACCAATTTCTTGAATGTCGTGGTAGGCAGAGCTTTAGTGAACAGGTCTGTCAAATTATCACACGAACGAATTTGCTGGACATCAATATCACCATTTTTCTAAAGCTCGTGAGTATAAAAGAATTTTGGTGAGATGTGCTTGGTTCTATCTCCTTTGATATAGCCTCCTTTGATTTGAGCAAGACATGCAGCATTATCTTCGTATAATATCGTTGGGATATTATTTATTGAGGAGAGTCCACAATTTTCTCGAATATGCTATATCATATATCTTAGCCAGACACACTCTCGGCTCGCTTCATGAATTGCGAGTATTTCAGAATGATTTGAAGAGGTTGCTGTCATTGTCTGTTTCATGGATCTCCATGATATAGCAATGTCACCACAAGTAAATACATATCTTGTTTGTGATCGAGCTTTATGTGGATCAGAGAGATAACCTGCATCTGCATATCTAACTAACTGGAATTTTGATTTATTTGAATAAAACAATCTCATATCAGTGGTCCCATGAAAATATCTCATTATATGCTTGACTTCATTCCAATGTCTGCGGGTTGGTACAGAACTGTACCGTGCCAGTAAGTTGACTGGAAAAGATATGTCTGGTCTTGTGCAATTTGTAAGGTACATCAGTGCACCAATAGCACTTAGATATAGAATTTCAGGACCAAGCAATTCTTCATTATCTTCTCGAGGACAAAATGGATCTTTCTTCACATCAAGCGATCAGACAACCATTGGAGAACTTAATGGATGAGCTTTATCCATATAAAATCACTTTAAAACCTTTTCTGTATAGGTTGACTGATGGATAAGAATTCCGCTTGGTAAATGCTCAAATTGTAATCCGAGGCAAAATCTTGTTCTTCCAAGCTCTTTCATTTTGAATTCTTTCTTTAAATAATCAGCAGTCGCGGTGAGCTCATCAGGAGTTCCCACGAAGTTTAAATCATTAACATATACTGCTATAATTGCAAATCCAGATCCTGATTTTTTAATGAAAACGCATAGACAGATTGAATTATTTACATATCCTTCTTTGATTAAGTACTCGCTAAGGCGATTGTACCACATGCGTCCAGACTGTTTTAATCCATACAACGATCGTTGTAACTTGATTGAATACATCGACCGTGGTTTTGAAGCGATTGCTTCAGGCATTTGAAATCCTTCAGGGATTTTCATATAAATATCACTATCAAGTGATCCATATAAATATACTGTAACTACGTCCATTAGATGCATATTCAGCCTTTCTGTGACTGCCAAATTAATCAAGAATCGGAATGTAATTGCATCCATTACCGGAGAATATGTCTCCTCATAATCAATACCAGGCCTTTGTGAGAAACCTTGTGCCACTAAGCGGGCTTTGTATCTCATAATTTTATTTTTCTCATTTCTTTTTCGTACAAATACCCATTTGTACCCTACAGGCTTAACACATTCAAGTGTCTAGATTATTGATCTAAATACTTCACATTTTGCTAGTGAAGTTAATTCTGCCTGTATTGCCTCTTTCCATTTTGGCCAATCATTTCTGCGTCGACATTCATCAATGTATTGAGGTTCTGGATCCTCATTATCTCTTGCAATATCAAGAGCAACTGCAAAAGAGAATATGTTGTCGACAAGAACATCATTTCTATTTTATCTCTGTGCATAATTTATTGAGATCTCATCATTTTCAGGTACAACTACCTCTTTTTGTGCTTCATCAAGGGCTATCAGTTTTTCAGGGGCTATTTTTGCTCCCTTTGTAAGTATGGCCTCCTCAGGAGTGCCATATTTTTTATCTACTTTCTCTTGTACTTTTCTTTTTCGAGGAATAGTATCTTTTGCACCAATGGGTCTCCCACGCTTCAGGCGTGTTTTAGATGCATCTGTTGCAATACTTATAGATTGTCCAACAGGGACATCTATTCGTGCTGAGAAATTGGCAGCAGGGATATAAGATTGTATCATTTTACTTGTATCAGTAAATGCATCTGGCAATTGATTTGCAATACTTTACAAATGAATGATTCTCTTAACTTCAAGTTCTCTTTGACTTGTATGGGGATCAAAATGTGATAATGTCGTAGCATTTCAAGTGATCTCGTGTTGTTGTTCAGACTGTGTCATTTCTCCCCCTAATGGTGGGAATACCACCTCATCAAAATGACAATCAGCAAATCTTGCTTTAAACAAATCTTCTGTTATAGGTTTAAGATATCTAATGATAGATGGAGAGTCAAAACCTACAAAAATTTTAAGTCTACGTTGAGGGCCCATTTTTGTTCGTTGTAGTGGTGCAATAGGCACAAAGACAGAACAACCAAAAACTCGTAAGTGAGAGATATTTGGTTGTTGACCAACCATAAGTTGTAGAGGTGAAAAACTATGGTAAGCAGTTGGTCTAATACGAACTAATGATGCTGCATGCAATATGGCATGTCCCCAGGCTAATACAGGGAGTTTTGTTTTCATAAATAATGGTCTGGCAATCAATTGAAGACGTTTTATAAAAGACTATGTTAGACCATTTTGAGTATGAGTGTGTGCAACAGGGTGTTCAACATTAGTGCCAATAGACATGCAATAGTCATTGAACGTTTTAGATATAAATTCTCCGGCATTATTAAGACGAATTGCCTTGATTGGATAATCCGGGAATTGTGCTCTTAAACGAATTGTTTGGGCCAAAAGTCTAGCAAATGCTACATTTCGAGTAGAAAGTAAACAGACGTGGGACCATCTAGTTGAGGCATTAATTAAAACCATAAAATAACGAAAATGTTCACATGATGGGTGAATACGTCCACATATATCTCCGTGGATCCTTTGTAAGAAATCAGGAGATTCAACAACAACTTTTGAAGAAGATGACCTCACAATTAACTTTCCTTGTGAGCATGCAGTGCATGTATAATCACTTGTTAAAAGAATTTTCTGATTCTTTAATGGATGCTCATTTGAATTTTCAATAATTCGGTGCATCATTGTTGACCTAGGATGACCAAGGCGATTATGCCATAATATAAAATTATTTGGGTCATAGCACTTCTGGTGCATCACTACATGTGATTCAATTGCTCATATTTTTATAAAATATAACCCAAAAGAGAAAGCAAAGAATTTTTCTAAAACATGCTTCCAGTATGAAATAGTTGATGTAATGCATAGATATTCCATACTCCCTTTATTTATCGTCTCAATATAATATCCGTTATGACGTATATCTTTAAAACTCACCAGATTTCTCTTGGATCTGGCTTAATAGAGAGCATCATCAATATGCAATTGTGTTCCACATAGTAACACAATATTAGCCCTTCCAGAACCATCAATCAGGTTTATGGAACCTGATATGGTATTAACATTAGCTTCAGCTAATGTTATATGAAAAAAATATTTTCTATCTTTTAGGATAGTATGTGTCGTGGCACTGTCTACCAAACATATATCTTCATCATTTATCTTAGATGTGGGCAATGCATTGATCAAATCCATTTATAAAAAGAAACAAACTCCATTACATTAATAAAAGTATAATTAGAAACAAAACTTGTAATAATATACTAATAAAAATCAAAGGAAATGATATCAAATTGATGTGAACATTTTCATCATCAGTCAACTGATTTATTTATTTCAGGGAGGTCTTTATAGATATCTGAAATATCAAGATGATTGATGGCTATCGGTTTATAATTTTTGATAGCATTTGTTTCAATCTCTTTTTCCTTCCCTGTTCATTTGATTTGAAGCTTGATATAGCTCAATGAAGTGTTTGGGCGTTTCGGCAGGTCTGTGACCAATGCCCTTTCATACCACAGCGAAAAGCAAGCATTTTCATATTGTTTAGAGGTTGCATTCAGCACACCTTTCAATTTTTCTTGTTTTGCCCCACTTGCATTTCCTTCATGATAATATGGTGTGTAGTTCCTACTAGGAAACTCAAATGAAGGATAATCACCATAATTATTATTTCTGTCGTGGCCACGTCCACGACCATTAAAGGATGCTGAATGAAGCTGATCCGGTCGGACGAGATATGTGGTTTTCTAATAAGAGATCATTATTTTGTTCAACTACTAATAAGCAAGATATCAACTTAGAATATCTTATAAAATATCTCTCTCGATAATGCTGCTAAAGGAGCTAGTTCGAGGAATGAAATGTGGTAAATGTTTTTTCTAATATATCCACATCATTTAAGGCTCTCCACATAAATTCATTTGGAAGTTAATTCGAAATAGAGCTGAATTATATTCTATTACCGATTTATAATCAGACAACTTCAATTTTGATCAGTTGTCTCGAGCTCTTGGCAGATTAATAGTTCTTTGATTCGAACCTATCCTTCAAATTTTCCATAGTGTGGACGAGTCTTTTATTGTAAGATACTCGAAATTTTATATGTAAGTATATTGACATAATAAAATAATATAAATATGAACATGTCACTTCGCAATCGGGAAGGACTTTATATTGACATAATAATATAAATATGAACATGTCACTTCGCAATCGGGAAGGACTTTATATATACATATATATTATATATTTATATGTATATATAGATATATCTATATAAATATATAGATTATATGTATGGGTATATATATATATACATATACACCAATAAATATATTATATATTTATCTATATATATATAAATATATGTATAGATATATTTATCTATTGAAATGACATAAAATATAATTTTCGTACCTTTTACTTGGAAGTGAAAAATAAAATTGTCTTCTCCGTTCGTTATAACCTTGTGCTTTAACTTGTCTTCTCAAGTAGTCAGAGTCTCGTACTGATAACGTGTTATAAAAGTATAATATAATAACTATTTAACTATATATTTATCTTCGAGAGAAGAGAGCAGTGAGAGATAGCAAGAGAAGGGAGAGATGTTGTATGCGAGACAGACAGAGAGAGAAAGATTGCATTTATTTCATAAACTACTAACACTTTAACTTACAACATTCTGATGCCTTGTATGGGCAAATGGTTGGAAGATATTTCTATACAAAGATAAGAATGCTTTAAAGAGGG
This sequence comes from Cornus controversa, assembly GCA_026545225.1. Classification (NCBI taxonomy): domain Eukaryota; kingdom Viridiplantae; phylum Streptophyta; class Magnoliopsida; order Cornales; family Cornaceae; genus Cornus; species Cornus controversa. The sequence continues at coordinate 48,725,816 of CM048849.1, forward strand.
GCACGTGGATGAACCCACTTGTAACAAATTTCATTTGCTTTTTGACTTTTCCTTAAAACAGAGAACAAATGCTAGACGGAAGCTTTTGCATTCGTCTGATACTCTGATGCATTGTGTTGGGACCAAGAGTGGATCCCACCACAATGCATCAAGACTTCGGCAGAAGACTTCTGCTTAAATATGCATCTTAGTAGCATAAAAATGTGAGGAACAAAAAAAAAAAAAGGAGCTACAGAATTCATGGATCTTAATCATGGTGAAGAATCGAGTGATCAGTTGTTTCAAGCTCAAGCACACATATACAAGCATATATTTGCCTTTGCAAATTCGATGTGCCTTAAGTCTGCTGTTCAACTAGGCATACCAGACATAATTCACAACCATAAGCAGCCCATTACTCTTCCCCAGTTGGTCACAGCACTTCAACTTCCTTCCACAAAAACCAGTTATGTTTACCGCCTCATGCGCTTATTGGTGCACTCTGGTTTCTTTGCTACAACAAAAATTCATGTTAATCAAGAAGAGGAAGAAGAAGGGTATGTTCTCACTCCATCTTCTAGGCTCCTCCTCAAAGATGAGCTCACCACCTTGGCTCCATTTGTTCAGGCAATGGTTCATCCAGTTCTGTTAACTCCATGGCAGTTCTTGGGAGATTGGTTTCATGGCAATGAGATCAATGCATTTGAAACTGCACATGGGTTAAGATGTGGGACTATGGGGACCAACACCCTGAATTCAACCACATTTTTAATAAGGCGATGGGGAGCGATTCTACAATGATGAGACTGGTTGTTAGAAACTGCAAGGATATATTTGGGGGGTTGAATTCATTGGTTGATGTAGGGGGTGGCACAGGAGTCGTTGCTCGGATCATTTTGGAGGCATTCCCGCATATAAAATGCACAATATTCGACCTCCCACAAGTTGCCTCGAGCTTTCCAGATAGTGAGAACTTGAATTATGTTGGAGGAGATATGTTTCAGTCTATCCCTTCTGCAGATGCCATTTTATTCAAGGTTTGTATTTCCTTCTTCCTAAGAGATCAATTTTTTTTTTCTTTCCCGAAAGTTCAAGCAAACTGACACACGCCCACAATATTGCTCCTAACAGAACTCGAACACTCAAACATTCTCGAAGAAGAAGTGAGATCATACCATCTGGGCACTAGCCCATTAGTAAGAGATCATTTTTTCCTTCATGAAATTTGAGAATGGTTTTATCATTTTCTGCAGCTTCTCCTCTGCTAATGGCCCAGTGGATAATATTGAATTTGCTACTAAATACTGCATAGATATGATATATAACACCCTTATATCAAACAATTAACCATGTAAAATATAGTTTAACTTATTTGCTCTTTTAAAATTATTTTGCTGTATGACCTAAAATTTGTGCCAAGGGGATTATTAGCAAACTCAACTATTGTTTATAGAATAGTTATAGGAGAGAACATGCGTTTGAGGGACTTGTTTTTGGAATTTGCAGAGTTATGAAATTGTTATATTTAATTTAAAGTGGACAGTGAGCAAATTTAAGAGAACATAAATGGAAATTATGTAATGTTTTAAGATTTCTGATGATGAAGGCAATTGATTGGCAGCATGTTCTACATAATTGGAGCGATGAGGATTGTGTGAAGATATTGAAGAGATGCAGAGAGGCTATTCAAAGCAAAAGTGGAGGAAAAGTTATTATCATAGATATGGTGATAAATGGTGACAAAGATGAACATGACATAGCAGAAACAAAGCTTGTATTTGACATACTGATGATGGTTCTGGTTACTGGGAGACAGAGAGATGAGAAAGAATGGGAAAAACTCTTCCTGGAAGCTGGTTTTAGTAACTACAAGATAACACCCATCTTTGGTTTAAGGTCAGTTATTGAGGTTTATCCTTAGAGAGATTTAATTATGTACTGTGAACCTAATTCATAATGAACTTCTTTATGACTATGGTGGCTGCAGCCTGAAAATATGTCTTGGAAGTGTCTACTTTACAACTATATATGTATTTTAAACTTGTTATCACTCTATGATGGTGTTACCAATCTACTAGTGTGGTGACATTTAGTAGGAATTTGGATCCTCTCCTGTGCACCGGACTGACTCAGAAATGCCCAATTTTGATTTGTGCTTGCCGAACCATAATTCCTTTGAGTTGCCTTTGCAGTGTGTGACCATAATTCTCATATTTTTCAACACAGTGATCCATCTTTCTGCAGAATATCTGGTTTTTCCTCTGTTTCTTCTTTCCCTATTAGATTCTGTTTTCTGGTGATATTGGGTTAGCTGACTGTGATATGATCTTCAATGACTAAAAACTAGCATCAAGTTCCATCACATATTTCAGCTTCTAAGTTCTAATGATAAGTATATGATGCTGCTTTATCTTTTTTGCTCTAAAGTTTTGATTATCATGAAGTAGACAAGTGCAACCCACAAGTCTTGGGCTCAACCCAAAGTATCAGCATCAGCCCTAATTTCACATTGTTCAGATGCATCAGTTATACATGTTCATCTTTATTTGTTAAACAAGAAAAAATTGTAATTTCACATACTACTAAAACTGAAATATACTTTCCACACATGACAAGCCTTGTATATTATAATCCTAATGCCCTATTCGAAATTATACTCCTTTCGTTCAGCACAACCGAAGCAAAACACAAACAAGCACACATAAAAACATAATATTTTTCGTGGTTCGACCAAACTTCTCCTACGTCAACGGAAAGAAGAAAATTCCACTATTATAGAGAGGAGATTTTTAGTGGTAGAATAAAACACTCAACACTCACACATTGTCTCATGAAAAATCACATGCATCATCATCACATCACATCAAATCACATCACATCACCGATTTTCATGAGACTACATCTTTCTACTATTCTACCCATCGGCTCCCTTCTTTTCTCACTCTCTCCTCCATTCTTTTTTCTTCTCTATCTTCTCCACTTAACTCCCTCTCTATTTATAGAGAGTTCCTAGCCCTACAAAGCCTCATCCAGAACACATTTATTTACATTCCTTTTCTTATATAGCTGCACAAATACTAGCCCAGTCCATGCAAATCTGCCAACTCACATTTCAGATTTGTGAACTAAAAGGTACATTCAAATGGTTAGATCTCAATTAAGGAAAAAAAATACACTGTTTGTTCAATGAAACCACATCCTTTCCTGTTTCTGCTCAACCCTCAAATCTCTGTTGGCCCAATAGAATGCCCCTTCAAACTGCAATTGTTCAACGATAAATGAAAATTAATGCATGTATAAGGGATATGTGATCCTCTAATCACATCATACTGGTAAATCACTTAAAAAAACAGTTTTATTTTTTAATAAAAAAGGTAAATTTTGATTTCACATATAACCAAATAAGTGCCTGTTGTATATGTATCCATATATACACACACAAGAGTTCACACTTACTATTAAACAATCAGGGATATTGCTTGATGCAATGGTAAAACATCAAATAAGCATTCGAATATTATTACTCTTGTTTCGTGTAAACAATGGGAATCATGGCTTTTGTCAAAAATTACCATCCTAAGGTATATGCCTAATCCAACACAATTATTTACATACCTTTTGCTTACATAGTGGCATAAAAGCTAGCCACAGGCAAATAAATCTGCCAATCCACATGCTCTGATCAGATTTGACTCTCAGACTTAATGGACTCATAAAGAATCCTAGTTACAGTGTCAAGCATGAGAAAAAAAATCGAAAATGCACAGAAAAGACAATCTCCAACTATTCAATTGGTGGCTCAAAATATTCAAAACTCAATCAAACCATATGTGAAAAGTCTACAAATTGGATCACATAAAAGAAAGTCAACTATGTTATGAAAAAACAGAACATCACGAAACAAACTCAATTTAGGCCACTTTGTCCCAGTGATTCAGTTTCAACTCTACCAAAAATACTGTATGTTAAATTCTATAACTTCGTATTTCATGTAGTCAAAAGGCACTAATGTTTTAAAGCAAACACAAATAAAATAGACAAAGAAATAAACAGAGAGATTACTGAGACTGTTGAAATGAAATCACCTTTTTCAGAGCTGTAATTTCAAAAACTCCAACTGCATCTCCAAATCACAGTTCTTCTTCCTCACATTCTCCAATTCAATCCTCAAGTTCTCAATCACTTGTATCAATTCCTCTTCTCTGCTCACCTCCCCATTCTCTTCCCCACGTAACAGACCAATTATGTTCATCACCTTTTGCCTCTGATCATCCAAACTGTTCTTCAGAAATAGTAGACTCCCCATCATGAATTCCCTATCAACACTCCCAAAACCACCAATGTCAGCCTCACCACTACTACTAGCACCACCTCCACCACCACCACCACCACCACCAATCTCTCCTGATCCCTCACTGCCTTGATCACCAACTTGGGTTTCTATTCCTTTTCGGTGAATGATTGTTTCTCCTCCAAATCGAACTAGTTTGACAATGTCATCATCTTCTTTATCAGTTGGAAACACTGGTTCTAGTTCAAAACCATCTGCATTGAAATTCCACCCACTAATCCTCCTCTGTTTGACATTATCGCCCAATGAAAACCCTTCAATTTCTTCATCTTCTTCCTCTGTTTTGTTCATTGACGCCAGTTGTTGAAGCTTCGTTAACTTGTACCTTTGTTCCACAGAAGGCAATCCTTGCAAGATATTCTTGGCCAGAAAATCTGAGCCTTTGCAATTCTTGAAAAATGAGTGCTTCAATAGTTTCTCAGAAGAAGGCCTCTTGGAGGGGTCTTGTTCAAGACATGAAGCAACCATGTCCTTGAAAGACTTGGAAAACTTCCTGTTCTTGATGCTATTGTTGATCTCCTCATAATCAGAGAATCGAAAACGCTTTGTCATCTTCATGATGAGGGACTTTGAAGGAGGGAGATGAGAGAGAGGAGGCCTTCCATGGGCTAATTCCAATGCAGTGATACCAAAAGACCATATATCAGCCTTGAAACTGTAACCTGTATGCGAGAGTATCACCTCCGGTGCCATCCAATAAGGCGTCCCGGTAACGCCCGTGAGTCTTGAAGACGAGGAGGACGACCACCCTTGACCCGCAGCCGGCTCGTAAATTGAGGCCGAGACACCAAAGTCTGCAAGCTTCACTGCCCCACTTGAGTCCATCAAAATGTTACCGGCCTTAACATCCCTATGAAGATGTCCTTGATAATGAAGATAACACAAAGCCTTCAAGGTCTCTCTGAGAACAATGGAAATGCATGATTCAGACAACCCATCTGGGAAAGAAGACGATATGATGGATTGTAAAGAACCTGCGGACATGAAAGGCATGACCACCCAAAGTGTTTGGCCCACAGTGAATGAACAATGAGCATTGAGGATGTTCGGGTGAGAGAGAAGTGACATGGTCTTGGTTTCACGTCGAACATCGTCAAGATCAGCTCGGGATCGATCAAGGTCTATGGCTTTAATGGCCACCACAGTGGAGTTCATGGGAACACATATGGCCTTGTAGACAATGGCACTTACGCCTCGGCCGATCTCACTGAGTACTGTGTAGGAGTTTGAGTCAACTGGGTAATGGATATTTTTTGGCTCTTGATCACCTTCATGAGCCATTTTTGATCTAGAATTAGTTATGAGACGAAAAAGGTTTGTGAGAAATGTTGTTTTTGGGGGAGAATAGAGTGGGGGGTTTTGAGGGACTTTTGTTCGTGATATTCAATTAGTTTGTTGAAGAAGATGAAAGAAAAGCAAAGAGAGAAAAAGAGGATAGGGGTTTAAGCAGTTTTCTTGTGAAGTGAACAGAGAGATATTTACATATTTATCTTTCCTTGTGGTCCTTGTGGAGTTTGAGTAAAATGCATGTGAATGTCAACTGCTTTATTGAGAAAAAAATCTAGAGGGAGATTTATAATTTAGTAATAATAATTGTGCGCTTTTTAATTTCGTAATTTGTCCCTCAATAATTTAGAACTAATAAGCTACCTGATTAATTGACATAGAAATCAAAGAGACCTTCACAAAAGATACAGAAACCAACCCAAAGAGGCAAAGAGTTACTGATTTATGCTCTCTTTTTTTCAAGCTAATCCCAAGCCCCGGAAGAAAACAACCAAGGTCTTAAAAAATGCACGGGGCTGCTTTGCATTTGTGTCACTGCTAGTGCTGGTGTTGTAGTATCAACTATTTCTATGTGTTTGTTCTTTTCAATGTTTTCCTTTTGTTCTTCAAAGAATTGAGAGGGGCTGAGAATATGTATGAAGGAGAATAAAACAAAATTAATTGAGTGTGAAATGCATAATAGAAGAATTTGTATGAGTTGCGAGTGTGCGCGCTTGTGTTACTTTCTTATTTTTACTGCCAAAGATATGGACGACTTAGCTTGTGAAATTGTTTCAGTTGAGACTCTCATTAAGCTATTTCTTCCTTTCGGCAGTAATATGTTGGTCTCTGAGTAATTGGTGTGATGGTGTCCAATGTGGTCACTCAGCTCAATGACATCCACGTGGATTGATTTATAAAGTAAAAATTTGTTGAGAACGGATTAGTGTTTGATAAATCCAATCTAATCCTTATATCGAATCGATTCCAACCATTAATTATATAATATTTACAAATATATTTTTTATTATATATATACACACTATTTTAAATCTACATTATTTACAAATATAATATAATTACTTTTTTTTTATTCTTACTTTTAATAAAACTTTTTTTATTCTTTTTTCTCATTATATATATAAACATATATATGTATATATATGTTTGGTCATGGTTTGCAATTGAATTGGGTCTTGTGATCCACGAGGATCAATTGCAAGGAGATCTAACAGTGAGTTGTTTGAACCGAGGAGGGGCACTGTACAAACACAAACCAAACTTTACTAAAGTAAGTTTTATAATCAGTACAGTGATCTGGATGTTGTCATTTACTTGTTTCAAAATAAACATTGGTATGTTATAGATCCCTCTGAATTTGAGTTCTTGAAACAGTGTATATTCAAATCAATAATTCATCTAACAGCCCATAATCACAGATCTATTTAGGAAAAATTATGAAATTATGGTTAAATTGTCAAAATTATTGAGAAAAATTCAATCCCTCAATTCTATCCAAACCAATCCGTTTTTCAACGATTTGAATTAATGTTGGTCACGGTTTGGGTCGAATTGAAATTTAACTAATTCGTCGATTACAGATTAGATTAAACACTAACCTAATTTAATCTGATCTGAACCATGGTTACCTCTAATTATTTCGTCTCTACAATTTAGACTAACGGGCACATCAATAAATTTTTTTAGAGATACTTGTCACGGAAATTTATTCTGCACACATTTTATCTTTGAAAAAATTATTCCACGACAATGGAAATAATGAAATCAAACACCGAAGTAATGAAATCAAACACTGAGTATCTCTTAACCCTTGAATACATAGATAAAGGCATCACTGCCCTTGGACCCTCGATTTCAACTACTCCCAAATTCCATTTATAAGAGTAGCACCACCCTTCATCTTATCTCATTGCATAAGTTTGGGTAAATATCACTGACACCCCCTTGAGGTTTGGACTTATTACATACAAAGACAAATTTTGCTTATACCTACAGTAGAGATCCCAACTAATTTTGTTGTCCCTAGCATCGTTATTTTACATATAAAATGTCTAATATACCCCAAATATTTTATTATTTTTTATTCAAAAAAAAAACTTATTAATAGAATTGAAAAGACGAGAATGCCCCCTAATATATATATATATATATATATATATATACATATATTCTCTCTCTCTCTCTCCTCAATCTTTCTCTCTCCCTCAACTGAACATGATGATGATGGGTCTGTGAAGACCCGGCTATAGCAGTGGATCCTGAAGAGGTGAGTTTCATGGGTTCGGTGCATGAATGCTTCAAGCTTTGGACATGGAGCTTGTTGGTGGGTTGAAGATGGAGAAGCGTACAAAACTTGTTATTTTATATCTCAAAATAAGTCTTTAATTACTATTTTACTTTATTTCAATGATCTTATCTTTACATTTTATGTTTATAGGGGTTGATTTTCAAATGAGAAGAAAAGCAGTAAAAAATGACTGAAAATAATATGTATAGCTAATAATAAATATAAGAAAAATTGTAGGAGATATGGTATTTTGTACAATTTACTCTACAAGAGGTCTCAAGTTCAAAACTTTGTAAAATATGTTTTTTACAACCTTCTCTTTGTGCTTAATTATTATTTTGTCCAACATTGAGGACAATGTTGAGTTTAAGTTTAGGAGTATGACATTAAATTTTTAAATTTTCAGAAAAGTGTTGAATTTGCAATTTTTTAGAAAATGTTTAGGATAATTGTAATTCTCACACTATAATTTGATTTTTTATATTAAATGTGTATAAATTTTTAAAATAAAATCTTTAAGCTTTAGTGTATTTATAAGTTGATAAAAGTTAAGATTTTATCCTTTCTTTCAGTTAAAACAATTCCATGAATTTCTAAAACTCAAAAGAAAAAAAAAATTCACTAAAGGCCGGTAATATGATTTGAAATTGATAAGTGACTGCATGTTAAAATTCGACGAATAAAAGTGGAGATTTAATCTAGTGAGGTATTGTACCATTCTTTTTATTTTGAGGGTTATATGTTAATTACTTTATTCTTTCTTGAAATTCACATAATTTTGTTAATTAGTCTCATTATTTCGTTCTTTTGGTCAAATATTAAGAATTCATCATGTTATGCCACATATTTTTTTTTGAGCTCATGTATGTTGAAGAACTATACATATCCTTGAGAAATGATTTTAGGCCATCTTTCATTGTTTGAGTCTTAAAATTTTTTTTTTTCTTTCTTAGTTATAAATTACCACTTGTTAACTAGTTGAGCTTTTTGCCCATTTTTTCTTTTATAACCATATTTTTTACAGTTTTTCGAGAATGGATGTGATAATCAGTGAAGCTTTTTGGTCCAGCTTTTCTTTTATAACCATTTTTAGGTTTTCTGAGAATGGATGTGATCAATGTACAAGCGGGTGGAAAAAAAAAGAAAACAATAGGGAGTATAATTGTTGATGAGATTTTGAGAAGTGTATATAAAAAGAAGTGAAATAAAAAGCATTCAATTGACAAAATTTTGGAAGAAAAAGTTGAAAGTAATATGTTCTAAGTGAGTTACTTCTTTCCAAGCATTCTCGAATACACTTTTTCATTATCGATATCACTTTTTTTTTTTTTATCTTCCTTCTACCTAACGTTACATCCTAATAAAAGTCCTATTTGATCCGAAGGATAGTATAGTTTGGATACGGGCATGACTGACCTATATTGTTGTGTGGTATGAATTCTTAATATTTGACATTCCTTTCATGAGACCATATGTATTTTCTTGAAAATTTCGTTCTTCATTGAAAAATATGTGAGATAATTTGCATTTGTTCTACATTATTCTACTCATATATACTTGAATGCAAAATTAGTCAATCTAAGGTGTTCAATTTTGAGTGAAATATCATAAGTGAGATTTGAAATCAAGGCTAATTTTCTAAGAAAATCTGAAATACAGTTGCTTTAAAATTGAGAATTATATTATTGGTGGCTATTCACACACACACTCTGAGTCAAGAATAGTAATAAAATTTTTTAACTTTTGAATATTATTTAATATATACTAAAGTGGAATGATTGATTTATTCTTAATTTATACACATTAATAGAAAAAAAAATCTTTGAGTGTTAATTACCATTTTTTGATGTTTGTTAGTATCATCACTGAAACCCTCACGAGACGAGGCTATAGCTCGTCCACTAGGGGTAACCTAGAGGTTTAAGGCCTTATTGCATATGGTAAATGCAATCGATAACAACCTGCGAAAGTGACACATCTTTAGTTAGGAGTTAAATAAAAGTAGCAGTTTTGTACACTAATATCTTTTGCTTCTATTTGCTAGAGGACTAACAAAAGCTCGTTTTGGGGTAATTTGATGAGTGCACAAAACTTACTATTTTGTATCTCAAAATAAGTCTTTAATTACTATTTTACTTTATTTAAATGTCTTATCTTTGCATTTTATGTTTATAGGGGTTGATTTTCAAATGAGAAGAAAAGTAGTAAAAAATGGCTGAAAATGATATGTATAGCCAAACATGAACATAAGAAGAATTGTAGGAGATAAGGTATTCTGTATAATTTATTTCACAAAAGGTCTCAAGTTCAAAAATTTGTAAAATATGTTTTTTACACAGCCATGTCAGAAGTCCATAATTCAAATTGGAGATATGGAGATCAAATCTTAGATATTTAAATTCAAAATTTTGTATTTTGAATTTTGAATTTTTGTTTTTAAATTTTTGTATTTTCTCACCTAAATCATTCTCCTCTAACTCTATAAATAGGGAATCTTAGGGGTTGGTGAAAGGAGTTAGAAATTGTAGAAAAAAATAAAGTGTAGTTGAAAATATTTTCTTGTATTCATTTTCTTTTCTTGTAAACACACCTCTCAAGGTAGTGATGAAGCCACTATGATGATATAAAAGTAAGTTCCTTTATATTCTTATATATTTTTTCCTCCCAAGAGTATTCTTTTATTCTTCTATTCTGAATTTTTATTTTCAAAAGAAAATTAGAGGGAGGACTCTTTGTGTTTGCCAAATAATGGTAATTCGAATAATGCCTACCTCTATTTAACTAGCAAATGTGCAACAGATTAAGTAAAAAAATACTCTCACATATAATCAAGTTTGCTCTTTATGTCATATTTTCCTTCATCTTTTCAAGTTGTAATTGGATTGGTGAAGTGTATTGTTTATTGGAGGAAAAATTATATAAAAATAATAGAAGATTTATTTATGTGGATTCGTGGTGGTGGATTCCCTTCCTTTGAGATTTATTTTATTAGTGTAGTTTTATTTATTCATTATAATTCCAAAATAAAAAATATTTTTTTAAAAATTATTTTCATTCTATAAATTAGTGTGTGAATTTGAGCTTATTCAGAATTTCACTTGAGAGTGGTTCGACATTGCTTATTACTATACAATTTTTAGTAGAGTTTTTACAGGTTTTATATTTGTACGAAGTGTAGAGAAGTAACAACATCCATCCATTATTCTACATTCGTCAACAACCATGGTTATTGGCATTGAAGCTGGTGATGCTGCTGGAGCTTGGTCTGCTATGGAAAAGGTGGAGACATGATGAGCTTTTGATAGTGGGTGTGCATGGTGGGTGAACGTTGAGAAAACCTAGAAGTGGTGGTCAGTGAAATGGAACCAGCTAATAGCGATGAGGAAAGTGACAGTGCATAAAGCGGCAGTGAGCTTCCTCGAAACGATGACGACAACATGATTTTCGGCTAGCATGGCAATGGCCATGGAGTTCGATGAGTGGATGGTGCTGGGCTTCTTGGATGAAGCTTCGGGCAATAGAGTTTTCTGGTATTTTTGGCTGTTGGAATTTGTTGTGCATGGGATGCTTGAGAGGAGACCCAGATGGATGTTCACCAGTGGCTGGAATGGTGATTCTCGGTGTTAATAGTGGCATGATAACCATGGTGGTGCATGGTGGTGACAGTTTGGCAATGGTTCTGCTACAGTGAACTATGCATGTATATATGTGTATATATATCCATTCTCTTCAAAAGCTGCCAGTTTAGTTCATTGATATATATATATATATATATATAGTTGTTGTGATTGTATACAAAAACATAACATAAACCTCTACATGTTTGAAGAGATCAAATGGGTATGTACTAATTATTAAACCTAGAGTGTGTACATAGGTATATATAGAAGATTGCTCATTGTTAAGAGAATGAACTCTAAGGTAATACCTATGATGAGAGAAGGAAAAAAAAGAGAGGAGAAAATGAGTAAGAGAGAGAGTGTGTGTGTTAGGGTATTTTGGTGTTTTATGTAATTTTAAATGTTAAATAGGTCATTTGCAAAGTCAAAGAGCATGCAAGTCTTTTTGCATGGTGTCAGACACGCTTATACACTGTTTGAGGTTTCTATAATAGACGGTGTAAAACGTTTGGGTTTATAGTGACTTTGTAAGCAAACTTTCTCTCCGTGTGAAATAAATCAAAACCACATAGGGTGTGAGTGATATTTATCCATAAGTTTTGCAGGGAAAAAAAATAGAGTTAATATGTTTATAATAATAAAGGGAGGTGATATTCGTACTCCTCTTTTGAACGATTGTACTCCACTTTCTTTTTCCTTTTAAAGTAAATGACAAGAAAGTCCCTAAGCGCATCAAGTCATCATCCTTTATCTTTAATATCATAACTACCCTTTTTACTAAAAAATCATGTGCATAATTTTTATTTTTTCCCCTAAATCTACTTTCATTAAAACAACAAACAATTACCACAGCAATGTGATGCATGCAAAGGCTTTGACAAATTTATGTCATAGTTGTATATTATACTAATCTCTCTTTTTTTTTTTTGTTCTTTTCATAAGTTTAATGTTCTTCTGATTTTGTTGTTAAGATAGTTAGGATTTTTATCATCAAAAAGCTAAATTTCAAGATTCAAAGGCATTCCAAATTAATTCTTAAAAAACAAAAAGGAAAAAAAAATCAAAAATTAATCTCAAACTATACAACAGAAAAAGAAAAGAAAAAGTTATCATCACCATTAGCATCGAAGGAGTTGAATGTCTCATGAAAATTTGATAATTCTTCAATATTTCACGTGTTAACAAGATTAATTACTTTGCTTAACTCGAGCATTTCTTCATTTGTGAGATCTTCCATATTGCTTAAAAAAATTCAATAAGTCATAGAAGAGATAATAGATACGAAGCAGAGAAAGAGAATTTTAAGAGATTGGAAGCCCAACGGAAAAGCAGAGGGTTAATAAAGAGGGAGACCAAAATCGTTAATTGGAAAGAAAGGAAATAGAAAAAATTATACCATAAATAAAATGATAGTTGTGGTATTTGAAAAAAAGTAATTATTTATTTATAAAATTAGGATTAAACGAGTCTTTTCCTTTAATATTGGAGTGTAATCATTCAAAAAGGGAGTGCGAATATCGCCTCCCATAATAAATTATAGTTATAAAATTTCATGTATATATATATATATATATATATATATATATTTTTTTTTTTTTTTTTTTGTCGATTCATATACTTTTAAGGCAAAAAGGCCCAAAACCCCTAATGGTTTTAAAAAGGTGCAAGAAACTCCCTATACTTTATTTTGGACCATATCACACTTTCACCTTTACAAAATTGAACAAATTGCACCCTTTTGCACATATTCTCTTTTTCTATGACTATTTTACCCTTTCCATTATTATAAAGACAAAAGGGCCCAAAACCCCCTTGTGATTTTAAAAAGGTGCAAAAAACTCTCATATGCTATATTTTGGACCATATCACACCCTCATCTTTGTAAAAGTGAGCAAAATACTTCATTCTGCATATATTCTCATTTTTCATGACCATTTTAACATTTCCATTATTATAAAAAATAAAGAACAATAGAGAGGAGAAATATTTTTATATTAAGTTTTTTTTAAACATCCTATTATATTTTGGACCATATCACACCCTCACTTTTGCAAAAGTGAGCAAATTACACCCTTTTGCACATATTCTCTTTTTCCATGACCATTTTATCCTTTCCATTATTATAAAGGCAAAAGGGCCCAAAACCCTTCTGTGGTTTTAAAAAGGTGCAATAAACCCCCCTATGTTATATTTTAGATCATATCGCATCCTCTCATTTGCAAAAGTGAGCAAAATGTCCCCTTCTGCATATATTCTCCTTTTCTATGACCATTTTAACATTTTCATTATTATAAAAAATAAAGAATAATAGAGAGAAGAGAGATTTTTTTATATGACGTTTTTTTTATCTTAATAAAAAAAAAGAGGAGTTTTTTCTGGGAAAAAAATTCTGGAAATAATTTATGGGAAAAAAACCTAAATATGTCCAATTACTTAATTAAAATTTTTAATTCTTTTTTGTTTTCCAAAAAATTTTTCTGGAGCTTTTTCCATTAGAAAGAGAGAGAATTTATGAAAAAAAAAAAAATCTAGAATTTTTATTATTGTGCATATTTAGTTTTTCTCTCTGATAATTATTTACGAAATTTTTTTCCCGGGAAAAAACTCTTTATTTTTATTAACGTAAAGAAAAACTTAATATAAAAAAAACCCCTCTCTTTCTAATGAAAAAAATTTCGGAAACAATTTTTGGAAAAAAAAAAATTATTATGTAATTGATGAAGCAAAAATCCACCCCGAACTAATCAAACGCCAACCTGTAAAAAAGGACAAGAGAAGGGTAATCGAGAGGGCACCGGCGCGGTGCCGGCCGACTACGCTCCGACGATCAAGTCAGAAATCGAAAGGGCTCCTTCAAGCTATAAAGGAACTCAGGGGGTATTAATCACGTACCTGGTATATGGACCGTCTTTGTATTTATAGCGGTCAAGTGAGACTGTATCATAGTAGGAGACTGGCTCCTGGAGATAGAGAAGTCCTGGTTAAAATAGACTCCCTATCCACGTCACTTTGAACTCAACCTTGACGTTACACGTTTCACAATTCTAGTCAAATACTCTATCAGATGCCCCCTGTTCATGAGGGTTGCTTGTCAGGCCTTATGAATACTTTGGCTGGTCTGCTAGGCTTTATCTTGGCCTGTGAATTTTAAATATAATATATATGTATACATATATATTTTCGCGGGCCCGGCCTAAGGCGCTTGGCTGGGCCCGGCAGCGCTTGGCTGAGCCCTATAGCGCCTGGCCTGGCTAGGCCCTACAACGCCCGGCCTGGGCTGGGCAGCGCCTGGCTGGGCCCGGCAGTGCCTGGCCTGGCCGGGCAGCGCATGGCCTCCTAAGCAGTGCTTGGCTTGCTGGGCAGCGCCTGGCTTGCTGGGTAGCGCATGGCCTCCTAGGCAGCGCATGGCTTGCTGGGTGCATGGCCTGCTGGGCAGCGCTTGGCTTACTGGGTAGCGCATGGCCTCTTGGGTAGCGCTTGGCTTGCTAGGTAGCGCTTGGCCTGCTGGGCAGCGCTTGGCCTACTGGGCACCGCTTGGCCTCCAAGGTAGCGCCTAGCCTGCTGGGCAGCGCTTGGCCTCCTAGGCAGCGCCTGGCTTGCTGGGTGCATGGCCTGCTGGGCAGCGCTTGGCCTGCTGGGCAGCGCTTGGCTTACTGGGCAGCGCATGGCCTCTTGGGTAGCGTTTGGCTTGCTAGGTAGCGCTTGGCCTACTGGGCACCGCTTGGCCTCCAAGGTAGCGCCTAGCCTGCTGGGCAGCGCTTGGCCTCCTAGGCAGCGCCTGGCTTGCTGGGTGCATGGCCTGCTGGGCAGCGCTTGGCCTGCTGGGCAGCGCTTGGCTTACTGGGCAGCGCATGGCCTCTTGGGTAGCGCTTGGCTTGCTAGGTAGCGCTTGACTTGCTGGGCAGCGCTTGGCTTGCTGGGCAGCGCTTGGCCTACTGGGCACCGCTTGGCCTCCAATGTAGCGCCTGGCCTGCTGGGCAGCGCCTGGTTTGCTGGGCGCATGGCTTCCTGGGCAGCGCTTGGCCTACTGGGCAGCGCTTGGCCTCCTGGGGAGTGCTTGGCCTCCTGGGCAGCGTATGGCTTCTTGGGCAGCGCATGGCCTCCTGGGCAGCGCTTGGCTTGCTGGGCAGCGCTTGACCTCCTGGGTAGCGCCTGGCCGGCTGGGTAGCACTTGGCCTCTTGGGTAGCACTTGGCCTCTTGGGCAGCGCATAGCTTACTGGGTAGCGCTTGGCCTCCTGGGCAGCGCATGGCCTCCTGGGTAGCGTATGGCCTCCTGCTCAGCGAGGCAGCGCCTGGCATGCTGGGTGCATGGCTTCTTAGGCAGTGCATGGCCTGCTGGGCAGCGCTTGGCCTCCTAGGCAGCGCCTGGCTTGCTGGGTGCATGGCCTGCTGGGCAGCGCTTGGCCTGCTGGGCAGCGCTTGGCTTACTGGGCAGCGCATGGCCTCTTGGGTAGCGCTTGGCTTGCTAGGTAGCGCTTGGCCTGCTGGGCAGCGCTTGGCCTACTGGGCAGCGCTTGGCCTCCAAGGTAGCGCCTGGCCTGCTGGGCAGCGCTTGGCCTCCTGGGCAGCGCATGGCTTGCTGGGCGCATGGCCTCCTGGGCAGCGCTTGGCTTTCTGTTCGTTGCTTTCATAGCCGTTGCTGCCTCACCCTACGCCTGGCTTGAGTACTTGTGACCATTGCTAGCCGTTGGAAAAGGACTTGGGACGGTATATTTCTTCTTTTTTTTTTTTTTTATTATTGAAAATGGTTTGTTTTGCGGAGGTAATTCTTGCAGCACAAGGGTTCATGTAGGGATGTCCATATACATTCTCAAAATTTTAACCCATCCTGCTTTTATCGTAAAAGGGCCCTCCATAGAGGTGTGTTCCCATAGGGCCCTCCATAGAGGTGTGTCCCCATAGGGTTTTGCCCCCGTTGGGTAGCATTTTTTCTCAGGATTAATCCATCCCGCCTTTTTATTCAAAAGCCCTCCGTGGAGGTGTGCCCCTATAGGGCTTTTAAACAAAGTTCTTGGAATTCATTCATCCCGCCATTTTCATTAAACGCCCTCCTTTGGAGGTGTATCCCCGTAGGGTTGTGCCCACATAGGGTTATCTGAACAATATTTTCGGAATTCATCCATCCCGCATTTTTCATTAAAGGCCCTCCTTAGAGGTGTATCCTCATAGGGTTGTGCCCACATATGGCTGTGCCCCCGTAGGGCTGGGCCCCCGTAGGGTTGTTAAATAATGTTCTCGGGATTCATCCATCCCGTCTTTTTCATTAAAGGCCCTCCTTGGAGGTGTATGCCCGTAGGGTGGCCCTCGTAGGGTTGTGCCCCCGTAGGGCTGGGCCCTTATAGGGCTGTGACCCCGTAGGGCTATTAAATAATGTTCTCGGGATTCATCCATCCCGCCTTTTTAATTAAAGGCCTTCCTTGGAGGTGTATCCCCGTAGGGTGGCCCTCGTAGGGTTGTGCCCCCGTAGGGCTGGGCCCTTATAAGGCTGTGACCCCGTAGGGCTATTAAATAATGTTCTCGGGATTCATCCATCCCGCCTTTTTAATTAAAGGCCCTCCTTGGAGGTGTATCCCCGTAGGGTGGCCCTCGTAGGGTTGTGCCCCCGTAGGGCTGGGCCCTTATAGGGCTGTGACCCCGTAGGGCTATTAAATAATGTTCTCGGGATTCATCCATCCCGCCTTTTTAATTAAAGGCCCTCCTTAGAGGTGTATCCCCGTAGGGTGGCCCTCGTAGGGTTGTGCCCCCGTAGGGCTGGGCCCTTATAGGGCTGTGACCCCGTAGGGCTATTAAATAATGTTCTCGGGATTCATCCATCCCGCCTTTTTAATTAAAGGCCCTCCTTGGAGGTGTATCCCCGTAGGGTGGCCCTCGTAGGGTTGTGCCCCCGTAGGGCTGGGCCCTTATAGGGCTGTGACCCCGTAGGGCTATTAAATAATGTTCTCGGGATTCATCCATCCCGCCTTTTTAATTAAAGGCCCTCCTTGGAAGTGTATCCCCGTAGGGTGGCCCTCGTAGGGTTGTGCCCCCGTAGGGCTGGGCCCCCGTAGGACTGAGTACTTTTTGTTTTAGTTATGACAACAAATTTGAAACAAAAAGAATTGCTATTGATATTTGAGTAACAAACAGAGAATTATTCGAGCAAAAACCTCGGAGCTATCGCCCTAAGGCTCGATATTAAATTGAGCTTCAGCTAGAATAATTAAAGTAAATGCAACTTTTTAAAAGAAATTCTTACTGGTGGTACTTCCACAAATGCTCAGCAATCCAAGGATGGGCCAACTGCATCCCTTTTAATGTCTCTAGTCAATATGCCCCCTGTCTCCCTTCTCATGACGTGATGCTTTATCGGTCTGCCCTCGTGACATTTTGCCATACTTGGGGTCTCTATCTTCCTCACTGGAATGTCCCTCCCTTTTCCTGTCTGCCTTTCTCGCATCAAGGACATCCTCTGCGTTCATGTACTTTTGGGCTTTCATGAGTAGCTCAAACATACTTTCTGGAAGGTGCTTGGAAATTGAGTACAAGAATTTTGAAGGCCAATGGCCCCCCATGAATGTGGTAACTGCCACCTTATTGTCCAGAGCATCGACCTGCAACATCTCCCTGTTAAACCGGTTAATGTAGTCTTGCAATGACTCTCCCTTATTCTGTCTTACGTTCAGGAGATAGGTGGCGGGCTTTCTGTGCCTTCGGGAGGTAATAAAATTGCCTACGAATAATTGGCTCAGTTCTTTGAAGGAACGTACAGATGCTGGCTTCAGGTTGTTGAACCATGACCGGGTAGAACCCTTCAATGTAGTAGGAAAAGTTCTACATAGGATTTCATCTAGTATTCCTTGGAGGTGCATCAGAGCCTTGTAGGTCTCCAGATGATTTAGCGGGTCCTTAGTCCCATCAAAGCTTTCAAGGGTGGGCATCTTGAACTTGTTGGGCAAAGGACAACTCATTATCCCCCTGGAGAAAGGGAGGTTGATTTGCTGGACCAGCTTCTCTACTGTAGAAGGGCCTTTCCACCTTATGGCGTGGGTCATGCTTTCTATCCTAGCTCTAAGGTCCTGCATCTCCATGTCATAATAGGTAGTTTTCCCTGGGTGCCTTGAGTCTCCATGGGGTTGGTTCTTTTTGAGTGGGACTAGGTAATTAGGGTTCGTCCCACCTCTTACTCGGTTCTGAGTTGCGTCGTTCATTGGGACTTCACTGTCTCGCCTAACACCATCCCTTCTGGATCAATAGGGTGACCCGGCGATGGTATTAGCGCCACAAGAGGGAGGCGCTGCAGAATTGCCGCATTTTGTTGGAGTATCTGGGCCAAACTTTGATTCAAGTTCCGGACTTGGTATTCCAATGTTGCGATCCGTCCCTGGTCTTTTGGGATTTCGGGGCGTGCTCCCGGAAAGTCCATCTGTCCAAGGGGTTGCATGCCTCCCTGTTCGATTGGAGAGTCATGTCCGCCAGGAAGGTCATGGCCGACAGGAGGATCCTCCTGAGCTGCTGAAGGATTGTGACTGGCAGGGAGGTCCTGTGCTGGGGGATTGTGGCTGGCAGGAGGGCCCTGCGTTGGAGGGTCCTGTACAGTGGTAGTCTCTAACCCAGATCGTAGGTGTATTATGCTTCGTATATGATTCGTGTAGAACAATCAAGTTTGTGATTGAGTTCCCACAGACGGCGCCAACTGATGAAGCAAAAATCCACCCCGAACTAGTCAAACGCCAACCTGTAAAAAAGGACAAGAGAAGGGTAATCGAGAGGGCACTGGCGCGGTGCCGGCCGACTACGCTCCGACGATCAAGTCAGAAATCGAAAGGGCTCCTTCAAGCTATAAAGGAACTCAGGGGGTATTAATCACGTACCTGGTATATGGACCGTCTTTGTATTTATAGCGGTCAAGTGAGACTGTATCATAGTAGGAGACTGGCTCCTGGAGATAGAGAAGTCCTGGTTAAAATAGACTCCCTATCCACGTCACTTTGAACTCAACCTTGACGTTACACGTTTCACAATTCTAGTCAAATACTCTATCAGTAATTGTGCATTTTTAGTTTTTTTCCTTAAAAAAATTACTATTTTTTTTATTAAGGTAAAAAAAAACTTAATATAAAAATCCCTCCTATCTCTATTTGTCTTTATTTTTTATAATAATAGAAGTGATAAAATAATCATAGAAAAGGAAAATATGTACAAAATATGGTACTTTGCTTACTTTTGCAAATGTGAGGGTGTGAAATGATCCAAAATATAGCATAGGAAGGTTTATTGTACCTTTTTCAATTCACATGAGGGGTTTTGATCCCCTTTGCCTATTATAAAAAATAAAGAACAATACCAAAAAGAGAGGTTTTTTATGTTAAGTTTTTTTTACCTTAATAAAAAAGAAGAGTTTAAAAAAAAAACTAAAAATGCACAATTACATAATAAAAAATTTTGGATTTTTTAAAAATTTTTTCTAGAAAATTTTCCATTAGAATGAGAGGTTTTTTTATACCAAGTTTTTTTTTACCTTAATAAAAAAAGAGGAGTTTTTTTTTTCAGGAAAAAAAATTCCAGAAATAATTTCCCGAAAAAAAACTAAATATGCACAATTACTTAATAAAAATTTTTGATTTTTTTTTTGTTTCCGGAAATTTTCCATTAGAAAAAATAAAACAAAGAATAATTTTTATTTTGAGAATTTATGAAAATAAAACAATTTTTGAAAAAACAAAAAAGAATCTAGAAATTATTATTCTGCATATTTAGTTTTTTTCCCCGAAAGCAATTTCCGAAATTTTTTTTCAAGAAAAAACTCATTTTTTTTATTAAGGTAAAGAAAAACTTAATATAAAAAAACCCCTCTCTTTCTAATGAAAAAATTTCCTGAAACAATTTTTGGAAAACAAATAAAAAAATTCAAAATTTTTTATTATTTAATTGTGGATTTTAGTTTTTTCCTAGAAATTTTTTTTCTAGAAAAAAATTCCTCCTTTTTTTTTATTAAGATAAAAAAAAACTTAATATAAAACCCATCTACTTCCTTTTTTTTTTTAATAATAAGAAAAGGAGAATATGTGCTATTAAGATAAAAAAAAAACTTAATATAAAATTCATCTACTTCATATATTTTTTTATTTTTAATAGTAATGGCAAGGGTAAAATTGTCATAGAAAAAAAGAATACGAGACTAATTTTCTCACTTTTACAAATCTGACAGTGTGATATAGTAAAAAATTTAAGATTTTTTCGATAGTTTCTTTTGCCTGCTTTTAATTATGAAAAATGATAAAACAATCGAGTCGGTATTATTATCGACTGATGTGTCAATTATTCATTTAAATATTTTGAAGGAGAAAGACATTATCCTTATTCATTACTTGTTAAAAACCTTTGATAAACACAAGTACTCCGTAATTGAAGTGCCAAAAAATCCAAGAGACAAATGTTGCACTACTCAAAATATTTAATTCTTAAGCCCTGTTTGACAGAACTTTTACTTCGGCTTTTATGCAGAAGAAAAAGAAAAGCAGAAGCTAAATCAGGAAGCTGATACCCCAGCTTCCTTTAAACGCTCTTTTTGGACTCCGAAACTCTTCCGCTTTACCAATCTAAATACTCTTCAAAATGACTTTTGAACTTGAAAAGCCGAAAATCGCTTTTCAAAAGTGAATCCAAACAGAAACTTAGGCTCCTTCGGAACCACGCTGTCGCTCTTACACCGTATATGCCTACTTTTAACTATTTAATTCTGAGATTGCTTCGTAACCACGCTGTCGTTCTTACACTGTATTCACACACAACCCATTAAATCCCGAAAACACCCCTTCTCTCAAGCAATCACTGCTCAAAAGTCTCTCTGAGACCTTTTCCCTCCCCTGTTTTGAACTCTAACTACAAAAATTCTCTCAAAAGTGACAACAATAAAGAAAGCGCCAGAGATCAACAAGAAGAAAGAGCAGACGATGAGATTCTTCAACAGAGGCTCTGGCGACTCTCCCCAAACACCGCCGGAGCCGCCACCTCCTCCGTCTCCGGCGGATGCCGTTGCACTCGGACCGGCGAGGGCGATCCGCCTGGTGTACTGCGACGAGAAGGGGAAGTTCCGGATGGACCCCGAGGCAGTGGCGACGCTTCAGCTTGTCAAAGGAGCCGTCGGCGTCGTCTCCGTTTGTGGTCGGTCTCGCCAAGGAAAGAGCTTTATACTTAATCAGGTACTCTTATTATCTTTTTACTGGCAAAATTGAGAAACTTATGTACTCTTAAGGTTTTTGAATTCATTTTCGTATTTTTTTTTTTATAATAAAATTGATGTAGAGAATGTGGAGTGTTTTTTATTTTCCTTGAAGGCATTTTGTTAATTCTGAAATTAGGGATTTGTCGAATTTTCGTTCCTCATATCGTCAGTATTTAGAATTGGATGGTATTTAGTTTGAGTAATAAGTAATTAAATATAATGCAATGTAGCAGAGACCTCTATAAGTTGTAATGGAGTGGATTCACTGTTCAATTTTGTTTTATCAACTCATTCATCTCATAGAGACAGTTATATGCAACATGGAAATAATGAGATGCTTGATCATGGGTTGTGAAAAGGAAGTTGCAGAATGGCTAATTGAAAATATTGTAAAAAGATTACTATGGTTTCATAAAGGGGCAGTTCAAGTTACATCCGGTATAAGAATAATACCTCAATCACTTTGTCTAGAATTTGTCTTTTGTTAATTTAGTTGTTGGATTACATGCCTTTATCGTATTTCAGGTGTGATATCAAGTCAACCAGGTTTAAGTGCCCTTTTCATGAACTCATATAATCTTTCTTTTATAAATAAAAATATAAGAATAGAACCTTTTTTTTGATAAGTATAAATTCATTAAAAGACGTTCAAAGGGGAGCGAACCCGAAGAACAACAAAAACAGCCAACTATAGATTTAAGCTATATAAGAATAGAACCTTATTTGAAACTTGATGTTGATGAAGTAGTTTTAGTCTCTGTTTGAAGATATTTATCGTTTAGGAGGAAACTGCTAAGGAGTCAATGTAAGGAGTGACATTTGCTCTCGCCTTTCATCATGTGGATGCCCCAAATTTCTAGGTCATGCCTAGCATGAAGAACTTATTTTTACTATGCATGGTAAAAAACGAGGACATATAATCAAGGACTGTCAATAGATGAAACATGGAGGTGTGAATTGTAAAAATTACTTGCATTGCATTTGTCTTTTTTAGGTGAATTCAAATATTAACTAGGGTTCATTAACTTGCGGTTGCATTTCTTTTAAAAAAATTCTGCTTTAACTTCTGACTATGGAAATTATAGGCCTTATATAACTTGTAGAAGTTAAAAATTCTTCAAAATTCCTTTTTTCTTTCTTTCTTTCTTTTTTCTTCTCTATTTAATGCTTTTGCTCTAGTAAGCCAGTCAAGTGAATAAGTGATTGATTGAGTGAGGACCATCGCATGAAGTGGAAGCGGCTTAGGTGGATTTTGGTACACTTAGAAATAATTAATAATTTGTTCTGCCTCTTTTTTGCCTCCTTTTTAAGATTTAAGTCTGCAGTTTGGCTTAAAATTTTGTTTTATTTTTTTGTTGATTTTGGGCATTGCGATCAGTAAGTTTTTTGTGCTCTGATTGTGATTTTTGTTTCATGCTTACACAATAACTCTGATCTACCCTGGTTCTGTTTTACCCATTTTATGATTCAGTTTTGGCATGGCTTTATGATGACTTAGAAAACTAAACATGCAGCCCTTTTCATAACGAAACAAGAAAATAAGGGGTTTTATTTGCTCCGTCTTTATTTTGGGTTTGAGACCTTTGCAATTACTCTTGCTATTGTAGTACTCAAACGTCACAAAATCGGATTAGTGATGCCTTGACTACAAATCATTTTGTACCAATTAAATCTAATTGTTATGATGTTCGGGTAGTTAAACATTCGCTTATTGTTTTGTTTATCCATCAAATAGAAAAAAATTTCATGAGATTGCAAGCTGATCATCACTATAAAAGAAGTTGACATGGATTAAATGGCGAGCACCAATTGACTGAGTGGTTGTAGGAAGTTAATTTTATAGGTGCAGGTATGACCAATGTTTACTCTTGTAAGGATGGATTATGTTCATGTTCAATTTGATACCTATGTTTCATGGACTCTTCAAAAGTAGTTGAAGTACCCGTGTTTGGCACTCGGACATGGGTATGGGCTATGTGTCCGATGCTTTTGGTTGGACATGCACCTAAAATCCAATTATTTAGTTTTATTATATTATTATTTAAACCAAGTGAAATGCCTATACTAAACACTATGTAACATAAATAAATCATTTTAACCTATAAAATAAAATAGAAATATTAAATAATATGAATATTTAACAGTGTCCTTGTGTCCTGGTTGGGGTTAGATATGTTTGACGCTTGGACACATACTCACACCCAACACACATACCCGAGTCCAAGTAACATAGTTTGATGCAGAAAATATTGGGAAGGAGATTCTGGAGACTGTATGATGGTTATGGTTTACATCCTAGTGAACTAGAAACAAGCATGAAAAGAGTTTTGGCTAGGAATAGTTTTATTCCTTATGCAAGCGATGGAAAGAAACTTAGAAAATTACAAATAACAAAATGTGTAGAACTGACAGTGATTACTTTTTACCTAGGAAGTTGAGTTTGAGGACTTGAAAAGTGGGGGCCCTCAAAGTTGGAAGCTTGTCGAATAGTCAACTGACTTAACCCGCAATTTGAATCATAGAGATTTTGAAGAACTCTATTGTAGAGAGAGAACCTTTTGCAGCAGGGTGGGTCGGCTTGACTATAAGAGTCTGGTGAGAAAATAAGCCTCCAATCACATACCACCAAGTGTTACAATGTGACGATAAGTTAACAAGCACGAAACAAAGCAATCCAAAAAACACGCCAAGAATATGCGTGGTTCTGCTAAACAAGCCTACATCCACGAAGAGCCCGATTTCACTATATAGATTGTAATAGTACAAGTTGAAGGATTGTACCAAAAGTACACTCAACTCTCAACTTTTAACTCTTATTCACCCAACCTCACAATAGCAAATCACAAATTCTAAACAAGAATTTTCTCACTAAGTGCCCTTTCAAAACAATAAGAGGATTACCTCTACGCAAGAGTTGCCCTCTCAAAAACAATAAGAGTATTGCCTCTACGCAAGAGTTGTGACCTCTCAATTACAATGAGAGTACTACACAAGTGTTCTCTCATGAGACTACATCTCTCTCAATCTCACAAGTTTCAACCTATTACCTAGGTATCTATTTATAGAGTTCCAAACCCAATTCCTTGGTGGACAATGATTACAATTTCTTAGAGCCCAAAACTTGTCTAACTAGAAATTTCCTAAGACTCTAAAATAGAAACCTATTTACACAAGGAATTTGAGACACAATTCCCAACAGAGCCTCCTGTGACAAAATAAAAATAATTTATTGAATTTATACTCTAAGATTTAGAAACTGCCTTCCTGGTTAAATTGTCAGCTAGATTTATATGAATTAATGAGCCAGCGTACTGCAACTTGTAGCCACTTGAACATTGGAAGGATGAGAAATCAGAGCCCACAACCATCACTTTTTTCTTTGTTGGGTTTGGCTAGGATTGCTTAGAGACTAGATAACAACAGCTTGCATTTTTATTAGTTTTAGAGATCCTGATGTGAGGCCAAATGATACATACGTTGCGCTATTGCCTTTCTGGTCACTCTTTCATGAAACATTCCCAGCATGCAAAATTTTCCTGGAGAAAAGTCAATTTTAATTTTCAATTTCATGTTAGTATGATTTTTATACTAATCCATTTAATGCTTATTTGAAGTAACACAGCTCTAAAACAAAAAAGGTTGATTGTGGAATTTGTACTGTCAATTGCTGATGAATTGAATTTTTTATTTAAAATTTTGTCCTTATAGTGTCACATCTTTCTTCTTCTACTACTTTTGTTGTCTGAATGTTACTGAAATACAGAATATGTTATCTATCACATCTGTAACTAGCATGCTGCTTACATTTATGTTGTAGCTTCTTGGGAGGAGTAGTGGATTTCAAGTGGCTTCAACTCATCGGCCATGCACTAAAGGGCTCTGGTTGTGGAGTGCACCCTTAAAGAGAACTGCTCTTGATGGAACTGAATACAATCTCTTACTATTAGATAGTGAAGGAATTGATGCTTATGATCAAACGGTGAGCTTTGTTTTTTCACATGGGAAAAAATTGATGGTGGTTCTGTGGTCTTTCCTTCTTTATCTATTTGATTAATTTGTAACTAATAGAATTACTGTGATGGTTCTATTTCTTAGTTTTGTCATTCTTCAACATCTATGTTGCATGTCTTCATTTTTCTCTAACATTGATGTCACCATTTTTCTCCTCTCAGTGATATTTAACTTACTTCTTTATTTTTTATTTTTATCTTGTTTTTTACACAATGTTATTATGTAATCTTAATTTCCTTTTCTTATTTTATTTTGGTGATTTCTTGCAGGGAACATACAGTACGCAGATATTCTCCTTAGCCGTCCTATTATCAAGCATGTTCATTTACAACCAGGTTTGGACAACTTGGTGTGAGACCTCATTCACAATAAAAATTTCTTCGATGTTGTAATTTAAACATTTTATTTTTCATCTATTCTGATTCATCTTTCTGTTTGCACAATAAGCTTTGAAAATCTCTATCTATCAATTTTCTGGATTACTGAATGTGCTTCTTTATATTCTTCCTGTATTTCAGATGGGTGGTATTGACGAAGCTGCACTTGATCGCCTCTCTCTTGTCACTGAAATGACAAAACATATTCGTGTTAGAGCCTCAGGGGGGAGAAGTACTGCTTCTGAACTCGGGCAGTTCTCCCCAATCTTTGTTTGGCTTCTACGAGTAATTGTCTTGCCACCGTTCTACTATCCATCTGCTGAATATATATAATGCTGTTATGTTCTCTCAGTACAGGGTTTTGATACCATTAGCGAACTTTCATGTTTGGTTATAAACATTACTGATTGTCCTAACTTCCATTTTATTACGAGCAGGACTTTTATTTGGACTTGGTGGAGGATAACAGGAAAATAACACCGCGTGACTACCTAGAGCTTGCTTTGAGGCCAGTCCAAGGCAGTGGAAGAGATATAACTGCCAAAAATGAGGTTATCAACTAGCTCCATCTTAGTTCTTGCGATAAACACTGTGGGATGGCAAATGAAAACAATTCAGGCTACAATTAGGTTCTGTGTTTTATTGACAACCTTCTCTCAACTATCCACAACATAAATTTATTATGGGTGCAACTTTGGTAGGTCAAGACAAATCCAAGTTGGTTCTTGGATGGGGGTTGTCAACTTTTTTGGTTGTTTGGGTTTGGCTTGGGTTAAATTTTTTTAAATTGACCTCAATTAGGTTGGGGTGTCATGCAACCCTAAGAGGCTAAGCCCAATTTGAACTGACTTACTACTTCGACCCACCCAAGTTGCATGTCCAACATTTATAATTTTATAGGTTTATTATTCAGTGATTTTTGTGCATATCATAATCGATGCCTTAACGGTACAAATATGATGATTACTAGATTAGGGAGTCGATTCGAGCACTTTTTCCCGACAGAGAATGCTTCACCCTTGTGCGTCCTTTGAGCAACGAAAATGATCTTCAGCGACTTGACCAAATTTCAGTCAGTACTTACTTTCCTTGTGTAAATTTTATATTATTGATTTTGTTATTATTGTGCTTATGTTTATGTCTCTTGGTTTTTTCTTTCCGCTCTGTTGGTGTTTTTAATTTTATAAGTTGTTAATGCAGTTGGACAAATTAAGACCAGAATTTAGATCTGGTCTTGATGCTTTGACAAGGTTTGTTTTTGAGAGGGCAAGGCCAAAGCAATTAGGAGCTACAGTAATGACAGGACCTATTCTTGCTCGCATTACTCAATCTTTTCTAGATGCACTTAACAATGGCGCAGTGCCTACAATAACCTCTTCATGGCAGGTTAGGTGTTTCTGTAGCTCTATCATTTCTTGTTCACTCCTTTTTTGTATTTGTCAATTTTGATATGTTCACTTTTGCTACTCTCAGATGTTGTATTTTCAGTTCTCAGCATGTCAATAATAACTTGATGTGATTGTTTACCAACATAATCATTAATGTTCTTGTTGTTATGGTACTGGTAATGTCCATCACATTGAGAAGCAGAGGAAATGGCAGTTTAAATGTTTTCCCTATTGCATGGTATGTTTAAAAAAAAAAAACTTCTGAAAAGAAAGTATGATCACAATTATACATCCTTGATAGACAATAATTATTTTGTGTATGCACTTATGCCAAAAACTCCTTGATGAGATCAATTCTTTTCTCCTTCCATTTATATCTATTTTTGTGGAGTGGTTTAGAATTCAGAAATCAGATTTGTTTCATTTTTCAGGTTACTAGCACATAAGGCACACCCATAATTGAATGTCCTGGGAAGGAATTTTTTTTATTATGGAAAATTTGAAGCTACATTTTCTAATATAGAGATTATATCTCCATTGTTGACACTACGAAAAACTATTTTGTGAAAGGAAAAAAAGGGTTCACATAAAGTTGTTTATCTCACTTGAAACACAGTGTATTACTAACTAAAATTGTCTTATTTGATTGGATAAGATTTAGCTTGTTAATTTAAGATCTGCTATAGGATTGTATGATCTTTTTAAAGAGGGAGTTGTATATGTACAAATTACTTTAAGATTGTAAATTGTAAGTTTTGATAGGATTATAATTTGTGTTCTTTTAGCTACGTAATTAAATCTAACCATGTTAATTTCCTCACACAAATGCAAGCTCCTTTACCTATAGTGGAGTGGTAAGACAATTTGAAGTTGAAAGACATGAATCAACCAAGTAAATGAACTGCTGAGATTAGATCTGGATGACATCAAAGCTTCTTTTCTGATAGAATGAAGAAACAAAATATGAAGAGTCCAATTTTTACAGGAAGAAACAATCATGATTTTATAATTTGTGCGAAGGAGTGGGCCTTTTGTTGTGGTTGCTTCTTTGTGCTGTTCTTTTTGTGGTTACTCTAGAATTTTCAGGCCAGTGGTAAAAAGGGAAACAGGCTTCTTATTTCCTAGAAATAAAAAAACTCAGTCATTTAATGAATTCTTTAAAGGAAAGTGTTCTATACAAATGAGAGTTGTGTTTTCTTATTCTTTCTTGTTCTCCTGTTTTCTAGTTATGCTTTTCTGTAGGCTTGTGATTTTAAATTTTAAAATTTTATTGATAGAAGCAAGAGTTATGCATAGTGCTCGTACTGCTTGTGCAGCTTATATTATATATATATATATATATATATATATATATATATATATATTTTGGGTATTGTTTTTGATGTCTCAACTATTATTGTTTTACAGAGTGTCGAAGAAGCGGAGTGTCAGAGAGCATATGATATTGCAACTGAAGTTTATATGTCTGCTTTTGACCGTTCAAAACCTCCTGAGGAAGTAAGTTTTTCTTTGAGTAAGTATTTTTTTTTCGTTTCCTGGTTTTGTTTAATTCTATTGTTTCCTAATTTCCAAGTTCTTTAGGCTGCAATAAGAGAAGCACATGAAGAAGCTGTTCAGAAATCAGTGGCGGCATTTGATGCTAGTGCTGTGGGGGCTGGTTCAACTAGGCAGAAATATGAAACACGTCTTCAGAACTTCATAAAAAAGGCATTTGAGGTAATCTTTTCTCTCTCACAATGTATTATGGAACACAAATTTAGAGATGTACATAGGTGATGTTGATCTAATTTTTTATGATATATCAAAATATAGTTATTCTTTTGTTTCTTTTTTGCCTTTCTTTATTCTTTGTGGAATGCATTGTGATGGTGGAAATTATTCCACTACTATGAGACTAACAATCAGCAGAACAATTGATTTCTAGCATAAAAAGACACATTCACCTTGTAATCCATAGTCTTCCTATATCTAATGTGCGTGGCTTTGTTAAGTTATTGATTCCATGAGCAGCTGCAATTATTACTAGCACGTTAGAATTATTACCTGCATGTTTATCTATATTTAGATATAATAGGAAAGAATGGAAAAAGAGAATTCATGAGACCACCCCATCCATATGGGATAAAGGTAGAGAGGTTGATGATGATAATGTTTATCTATATTTAGATCAGTGGTGCAAATCAGTGAAGTAAATGTTTGAAGCTATTGGGAGAACCACATAGGAAAATTTGATGAAGTCAAAGGCAAAGGCTTGAATCTGTAGCTTATGCAAATGCATGAGGTGTATGCTTTCATACATGGAGCTTGACCCTCATAATGTTGATTCTTGAATTAAGTACTTAATCTAAATCAAAGAGTTGTGGATCATATGCTTTGGTGTCTAACTAGTAGTGCTAATCAGCATGTGCAATGCAGTATGGTGCATTGTAGTTCGTGAGTGTCTGTTGCAGTCTTTGTGGACATGAATTGCATGTTAAAAAAAAAAACAAAATTTACTAAAAAGTATTGGGTTATATCTTTACAACAATTTACACTATTGTTTTATACGTAACTGAAATTTGAACAAGGCTTAATGGACACATTTGAAAAGTTGGTTATTCACAAATCAATATCCATAAGATCTATTCTCCCTCTCTCGAAGTCTAATTAAACCATGCATACTCTAACATATTAGAGCCTTGAGTAACGGCCCCAAATTTCTCAGTACATAGAGAAAATTGTGTGAGAAGAATAGTATTTCTTGTTTTTAGATGGTTTGTGGTTCTGTATACTTGTTTCATTCACCCAGGAAATATTTTTTTCCCCTGAATACCCAGGAATATATTTCTTTTGGGCTAAGTTAAAAAAGTGCTATAATCATGTCATTTTATATTAGGAATATGATGGGGTTTAGATAATTTGTACATGGAAAGTGGAATTCTTGTTTTGATACTGAAGTGGTCCAGTAAACCTACCTAAGATAGGATCTTCCAACATATTTTGATGCATCTTCAACTTAGAAGTGTTAGAGAAGTTGTCTTTTTGATACTGCTTTCAGAAATTGATGAATTTCACGGTCACCATTGTACCAGAGCATAAAGTGGTATAGGTAAGACCCAATGTTTGATCCAATCAGTTCAGAGACCTTGGATTGGCAACTTGAAGCCTTCTTTTAATTATTTAGGTTTTAATAAAATTTGAAAAGTGCGGTTCAGTGATTCAAAGAAAGGTTGGGTCTATGTTTGGGATGACTGCAAATGTGAACTTGAAAATATGCAAAAATGTGAAGTTATGCAAAAATTTTGCATATCTAACAACTAAACAGTATGTGGTTAGATTAGATGTTCTTTTATGCAACAACTAAAACATATCTCACGTTTTCTGGACATATAGGGAGTATGTATTACATGGTTGCTCTTAGTGAATACATGTCTGTTGAGCTTATTTTTCAACTTCATTTTAGCATGCATACCTTGTGGGGTTGTTGATTTGGATTGGCTACTGATGCAGGATTATAAAAGGGATGCTTTTAGGGAGGCACATTTACAATGTACAAATGCTATTCACAGCATGGAAAAGGAACTAAGAACAGCTTGTCATGCTTCTGATGCAAAAGTAGATACTGCCCTTAAAGTAAGCATTCAATCATCAGTTTATTGTTACTCCTTATTTTGTTA
Organism: Cornus controversa; assembly: GCA_026545225.1. Lineage (NCBI taxonomy): Eukaryota > Viridiplantae > Streptophyta > Magnoliopsida > Cornales > Cornaceae > Cornus > Cornus controversa. The sequence continues at coordinate 48,756,977 of CM048849.1, forward strand.
GAATGTGTTTTCCACATCATGATTTTCTTGCATTTAAAAGAAGACATTTGTTTCTCTTCTTTTTTACTTTTTAACTTAATTGTTTTGTTTCCTCATTTCTTGTTATTGTTTGAATGTATATGTATTCTTATTTGCATAGAAGCTTTTAAAATTCCTTGTGTAAAAAGCATCACATTGAGAAGTTCTATGGCTGACTGATGGACAACCTTGAAAATTGATAAGCTGCTTGGTGTCAATTAAGGGCTAAAATGTGAGCTTAATGTTCATGGTGTAGTATGGTTTCAGGTTTATATAGCCTAGAAGTAGCAGTGTCAGTAATTTAGTGTGAGGCGTGAGCATAAATTTGATACAAAGGCCAGTGCAAAATATGGTCCATATACAATGACATTATGACATGGCAATTGAAAAAATTTATGCCATGGACATTCCGTTGGCATATTTTTCTCATAGATGTTATTAAATTTCTAATTGGGAAGAATACCAGAAACCTCTTAAGGAAAACATTGACTAAAGAACGCACTAATATATATTTTTCTCTTTGAAACCTAAAGCCCAAAAAAGGTCCTCTAATGCCCTTTCTCCATGTGACCTCTGGAGTGAGGACAACTTTTGTCCACAATATACAATGAGAAAAAGGGAGTGTAGGATATGATACCGGTTACTGTAGAGTGGACGTTATTTAGTCATCTTTTGACATAATGTAATGCTTGGTAACAGTAGGAATGCCTGTGATAGTTGCTGAGACAATTATGCACCCACCCTCTGCCTGCATGAATTGCCACCTCTCCTTTATTAAAAGTGGGGGAACCAGTAATTTACGAAATTCAATTAAGTTGGGAATGTGTGTGCGTGTGTATTTGTGTGCATAAACCAGGTTTAGCAGCTCAGTCATAGCATAGATTTATTACGAGATTCTCCTCAAAACCATATAATCCAATCTGCGCCATAGCATCATTTTTGTTTCCATTATGATGCCCCCAACCATGCTTCAATGCTGTTGCTGCAGTTATGACCATGACCAATTCTACTGAATATTACCTTGGTTTTCCTTTTTGCTTTGGCATTCTTATCAGTGTGCTAAACTGCCAGAGTTCCCAGAACTTCAACTCTCAGTTCACACATTCTTTTCATTAATTTCTCTTTGTATTCATAATTTTCCATGTTCCATTAACCTCCTGCAAATTGGAAGACAAGACAAGCTGGGCGAGATGACTGGGAAATGAAATGGGTTAGAAGGAGAAACAAAAATCTTTTTCAAGTTTATTAGATAGAAAATTTCAACTGATTTTCGTTTTCATTTATCTTCAGTATACCCAGCGAGATTTCTTCTTTCTTTTTCCTTCAAATAAGGTTTTTAATGCATAAAATGTATTGAGTGATTTCCTTGATGATGGCTACACTTTTATGGTGTAGGTCCAACCGCCCCCTTGTTTAGTAGTACTACATAAATCTGGACAGGATCACTCCTAATGGATGCAGCAACCTAGATCTGCAGCATTCCATTGATGTTGTTAAATTGTTGGAAGCTATTGCTGCTTCTGATGAATGAAGGTTATGGTTCATAAATCTTTTGTTTCGACAGGAAACTTGGGCTGACTTTTTAATTCTAGAAATGAAAGGTATTTTATTTGAGGGCTGACTTTCATATCCTGTGAAATATAACAAGGGGTTTTGTTATTATTATTATTTTTCCCTCAAACTTTGAGTTTTATTTTGATTCAGGTTTCAATTGCATCAAGTTCCTATTGAGGCACTTGTAATCAGGGCAACTGTTATTTTGCAGCGTTGATAGCATTCCTCTAAAAATGAATATTTTTTTAAGACTATTTGTAGGCATGGACATGGTGTTGAGTGACACTTTGCATAGACACGGGGTGTCTGACACAGAAACTCCTAAAATCATGACATGGGAACTCGGAAGTGCGTACATATACATGCTTTCTTTAGGCATCTTATAGTCATGTGACCTAGATTTTCTGTGTTGTTCAGGTTGAACTAGTTATCTTATTATGCTATCTTAAAGGGAACCTTTTCCTTGTTAACACATCGTGAACCCTCGCCCAAGACTCTGCTTATTTCTGCCTTGTATTAGACTGGCTATTGGCTTCATAATTAATAATTACTAGCAGATTGTGAGCATATTGGTTTGGATAAAGTGTGCAGTTTGAATTTTTTTTATAAAATCAAAACTTGAGTAATTGCAGAGTTTCAAACAAACTAGTGGGTGCTTTCCAGCCTAAAAGCTTGGTTGCCATCTCTACTTGCATCTCTGTATAATGTAATGTTCTATTTTGAAGTACTTGTTACCTTCACCTCGGGCATGAATCTTGACAGTTGTCTCATCGGCATAGAATCTATTAATTTGGAAAATGATGTACCTGATTTTTCTACAATCAGTCACCAGGTTTCTTCCTGACCATATATAATTGATTGTTTGGCACATTAAAGGATTTGTTTCCAATGTTATGCTGCCAAAAAAATGTCATTTTTTTCTTTACAAACTTTCTTGACTATTTGGAGTAGAATCCATTTCAGATTTAAGTATGGGTTGATTGACATCAGTCACATCACCATTTGGAAACCACTGAAGGGTTTTATAGAATTAGTAGCTATATGGATATTGGCATGGATGTGGTCCTTTAAGTACGATATGATTTCTGACATGTCATGCAGGTTCTTGATGATCTTCTATCCAAGTATAAAGTATCATGTCATGGCCCAGAGAAATGGCAGAAGCTGATTGTGTTCTTACAGCAGAGGTGCATATTGGCATTTTTTCTGTTTATTGTGGTTCATGTCTTAATTTTAATCTGAATTTGGCAAATTCACCAGTTTGGAAGGTCCAATTCTGAACCTCTTCAAGAAGCAAATGGACCAAATTGGATCAGAGAGGAGTTCTCTCACGTTGAAATGCCGCTCAATTGAAGATAAGATGGAATTGCTTAGCAAGCAACTAGAAGCTAGCGAGAAGTATAAATCTGAATATTTGAAGCGTTACGAGGATGCCATCAACGACAAGAAGAAGCTTTCTGACGACTATATGAGCCGCATAACTAATTTGCAGAGTAAATGTAGCTCACTAGAAGAGAGGTGCACCAGCTTGTCGAAAATGTTAGATGCTGCCAGGCAGGAATCCTTGGAATGGAAAAGAAAATATGAACAGGTATTAGCAAAGCAGAAGGCTGAGGAAGAACAGGCCAATGCAGAAATTGCGATTCTGAAGTCCAAGATCAGTGCTGCTGAAGCGAGGTTGGCTGCTACTCGGGAACAAGCTCAGTCTAGTCAAGAGGAAGCAAAGGAGTGGAAACGTAAATATGACATTGCAGTTAGAGAAGCAAAAGCTGCTCTTGAGAAGGCAGCAGTTGTGCAAGAACGCGCAACTAAGCAAACACAACAGAGAGAAGATGCTTTGAGAGAGGAATTTTCTAGGACTTTGGCTGATAAGGTAAATCTCTCTCTCTCTCTCTCTCTCTCTCTCTCTTGTAATGCAACTTGCTTGGCAGTATTTGAGTATGCGGAATAGTGTTGGTGATGATCTGTTTTCTTCATTAATGAAACTGCAGGAGGAGGAGATAAAGAACAAGGCAGAGAAGGTTGAATATGCTGAGCAGCGGCTAACAACTTTGGGTTTGGAGTTGAAGGTAAGCTTTAGGCCCCTGGACCATGTAGACTGATTCTACAATGTTACATCATGCACGCACTCACCACATGCACGTGCAAGAGCAATCACAATAAAGTCATCTTATGTGTTTCCATATGCTACACTTGCACGGAATCCACAGATGATCTGTTAATTTATAGGATGTGGATGATATGATGGGATTGATCGATAAATGTACAGTGTACAGTGAGGAATATAGTGTGGTGTATGGTATATTTGTGGCTGGCAATTTTACCTGAGAATCCGTAATTAGCAAAAATTTGGTGTAGGGGTGGGTATGGATAGATGCATAAAGCTGATGTGGCTCAGGGTGGGATAGAATTTAACCAACCCTGCATCGCCCCCAATTAGGGAAGTTATATAAGGTCTCTTCTCTGACATGGACTTAGAGACTTGGCAACATGCGCCATGCCTCTATATTTCTCTCGCAAGTTGTAGACATCGAAACTTGTATGCCTTGCGTGTCTGCATTTCATGTGGCATTTAATGTGAAGTTATAGGACAATCTGCTCCTGTACATTGGTGCCTTGTGTTGATATGATTACAAATTTTTTAGTTGTCTTGTGCCCCCGCATCTGGGTCTGGACAGGTCGATGCAATATTTTTTCTGTTCAGGGGACGGAGATGTAGGTGCCCCATCCAAACAGGCCCTATTCGATTCCCTAGTCAAAATAATAGTAATTTTGGTGGATGGTTATAGCTAGGTGGTATACCTTTTGTTACAGATTCCTATTGAAAATATAAAAATCTAGATTTTGCGGTCACTCTATGCTCATATATTGATTATTAATTCATAAAATGGTTGGGCGGCAGTATCATTTTTATACTAGGGATACAGATTCAGTCATGCGCATTCTTTATGTAGCAAGATGTGTTAATATTTTGATGGTGGTGGCTTATTGTATCCTGTCCTCTTTGCAGACTGCTGAGTCAAAGATAAAGAACTATGATATAGAAATATCAACCTTGAAGCTTGAAGTTAAGGAATTGGGTGAGAGGTTAGAAACAGTAAATGCTACTGCACAATCATTCGAAAGAGAAGCTAGGATACTGGAACAAGAAAAAATCCATCTTGAGCAAAAGTACAGTTCTGAATTCAATAGGTTTGAGGAAGTCCAGGAAAGGTGTAGAATTGCTGAAAGAGAAGCTAAAAGAGCTACAGCGTTGGCTGATAAGGCACGGACTGAAGCAGTCACTCTGCAAAAGGAAAAGAGTGAGATTCAGCGAATAGCAATGGAAAGATTGGCTCAAATTGAAAGAGCTGAGAGGCATATTGAAAATTTGGAGAGGCAGAAAGCTGACCTGGCTGATGAAGTAGCAAGATTCCGTATCTCTGAGATGGGTGCTGTTTCCAAAGTTGCAATGCTGGAGGCACGGGTCGAAGAAAGGGAGAAAGAAATAGAGTCACTGTTGAATTCTAACAATGAAGAAAGGGCTAGTACGGTTCAAGTCCTTGAGAGTCTTTTGGAGACTGAGCGTGCAGCATGTGTAGAAGCAAACAGGAGGGCGGAAGCACTCTCTCTTCAGCTGCAAGGCACACAAGGAAAACTTGATTTACTCCAGCAGCAGTTGACATCAGTTCGTCTCAATGAAACAGCATTAGGTAGCAAGCTCAAGACTGCTTCCCATGGGAAACGATCTAGGGTAGATGACTATGACATGGGTTTGGAGTCTGTTCACGATATGGACTATAATGACAACATAATCAGTGGGTATAAGAGGTCCAAGGTTACAAATAGTCCTTTAAAGTTCACGCAGCCAGAAGATGGTGGTTCAGTGTTTAAGGGTGATGAAGAAAACCAGAGTCAACAAACCAACTCAGAAGATTATACAAGGTTCACCGTGCAGAAACTTAAGCAAGAACTCACGAAACATAATTTTGGGTCTGAGCTGCTTCACTTGAGGAATCCTAACAAGAAAGACATCCTAGCTCTTTATGAGAAACATGTTCTCCAGAAGTCCTAATGTTTCGATTGTTTGTGAAGGTTGGATTGCAGGCAGTTTAAGATCTATTAAGCAACACAAATCCTCTAGGGCGGTTGGTTGACTCAGTGTTAATAGAGTTGGGAACATCTTGTGGTGCAGCCAAAATTTTTAACATTTTGGCGGCCACTTTCAACAATTCTAAAGCTCGTTTGGAAATGTTTGTGTTTGTGGTAGTGAAGGAAATATAATTTTACTGAATGTTGTAATTAATGATAATGAAGTTCTAACGACTTGTGCATACTCTCTCTCTCTCTCTCTCTCTCTCTCTCTCTCTATATATATATATATATATGGAAGTGATATTCTACATTTACACTCTCATCTTAAAGGCAATGACATTTCTAGCCCTAACTTTACAAGTGGATGATTATTATTTTTCAAATTACACAAATACCCTTTCTGATTTCTCTCTCTCTCTTATATTTAATGTTTTTGGTTTCTTTTGATTGTCAATTTTAAAAAGGCACTCCTAAGCGCAGAAAGCAGTGAGCCGGGGGCCTAGCGTTGATTCATTCTTCTTCCCAGTTCCCAGAACGGAGAATAGAAATTCATGTTGTTGATTAACCTTTTTCAGAGCACAGGGCAGATGGGAAGAATAGCTATCTTTCGTATCCAAGCAGCAAGGGCGTTAAGGCTTTCTTTTCTTGCTTGAATCAACGGCCTACCAGGGCAAGCTTACTAATCAATCCCCGAACCATCGTTAGTCTTTTCTTTTCCTCAAGAACCTCCAGGTATTTCACCGTGCCTATCTATTCTTGAGCCAAGCCTTTTTGTACGATTTAGGTGGCCCTTTATTAAAGATTAAGCAAGAGAGTAGAGTGGAGTAGGTTTCAAGGAGCTGGGCAGAAGGATAAGTCCTATCTATAAAACAAATATAAAAAAAGTTATATATTTTGACATGATCAAAAAAATAACATTATCTATGTTGAATAAACCCCAAAAAAAAAAACACTAAAAATATATTATCTTTGTTAAATAAATTATTTCTTTTGACAGGAACAGAAAACAAAATACCCAGTTTTTTTTATCTTTATTGAATAAATTATTTCTTTTCACATGATAAAAAAGAAAAAAAGTACACTATGCAAAAAGAAAAAAGGAGCTAATTTTTTTTAATCTTAATTCTCTTTTGATAGGGCCCAAAAAAAGTTCTCTCTTGAATAAATTATCTCCTTGAACAAGACCTAAAAAAAAGGTTATCTATGTGAATAAATTATTTTTTGATTGGACAAAAAAAAAAAAAATGTACCCAAGAAAAAAATTATCTCTTTTGACATGAATAAAAAAAAAGTAATTAGGCTTCGTTTGTTTCGACATAAAATATTTACTGAAAAGTATTTCTGAAAATTTTTGGTGCTTGGTAGCATCAACCAAGCTAGCTATTCAATATTTTACGAATTAGTTGCATCAATCCAAACATTTTTGGCGTGAAAATGTTTTACGAGTAAAACATTTTTCCTTTTAAAATATGCAATCAAACAGAGAAAATTTTTAGAATATTTTTGAGAAAATATTTTTCGTCTAAACAAACGGAGCCTAAAGGAAGTAAAGAATCTAAAAAGAGTCAAAAATTTATAATATAAAGGGTAGTTATGGTATTATAAAATTAAAGGTAATGCATTAATGACTTTAGGACTTTTTTGTCATTTTATTTTTCTTAAAAAATAAGTGGAGTACAATCGAAGAAAATACGAGTGCGAATATCACCTCCCTCGTAGAAACACATATATATGGGGGAGGCAAATAATGAATTAATGTTAGTCAATTAATTGAAGCCAAGATCTTTGCAATCTAGTTGTATGAAATACCATTAGTATTGCTGAAGCTTTCCGAGATGTTTAAAATTTAAGAATATTTTTATTAAAGAAAAACTTATAAATCTTGTAATGATACTAGAAGTAAAGAGTTGGTTTGTATATATATATATATATATAACCTGAGAAGTGTTTGCACGCGGCAAGGGTTTTGCAAATGATCTTTTTGAATGTATACAAACTGAAAAGGCGTATTTGGATTAAAAATCATTTTTAATAAAAGAATATTTTTGAATATTTTTGAAGAAATCCATACCTTATGATATTTCATAAATTACATCGTTATCATTCTTGTTTTAATCTCATGTGAATTACATCGCTCACGTGAATTCAATTCTTTTAGTGAGTGTGAGAATACAAACTATACATGAATCTTAATGATAACACTAAAACCTACAAGATATGGAAATTTACTCTCCATATATATATATATATATATATATATATATATATATATATAGGTGCCATAGTCCACCTAAAGACAACACTACTCTTATGCCCATACCCCTTTACACAAACCACCACCCATCACATTCATCCTCCCTCATTTAAATCTCAGTCTTAACTTACTTGACTATATATATATATATAGGGTGCACATCAACAGAAAAACTAAAAATCGATCATCAGTTCTTGTCAATATCTTTTCTCGATCTATTCAATTAATGCTAGTCCATATCTATCAAATCCTCTCCAACTTTTCTTTTCTTGAATTGTGTGGGTAGATAAATGAATGAAGAGTCATCACCTTGAACAACCAAATTTGGAATCAATTGAGGTGGGCTCTCTCTATTTTGCCTTCCAATGTTGTAAGAGATAAAAGAAGGATTGTAATACTGATCCACAAAGGCCGTGTTCTTGATCACAACACTATCATCATGCCCACTTTGGCTGTTGTTTGATCTTTTTTTAAGTACTGATTCTTTGTTACTCAAACTGCATTGTCTAGGCTGTGTTTGGTAGAAAACCTTTGAAACCACTATTTCCCCATCTCTCTCTTCCTCATTATCGCCAAGATGGTACTGGTGCATTACCCAGTTTGTCTTCTCGGGCTTCCTTTGCCTGCCATAGTTGGTGTAGAGCACTAGTATCTTCTTAAACCCTCTCACTCCTCCATGGATGAAAATTGGCCTAGTCTTGCCTGTTTTATGCCATCTTGTCTCGCCCCCAAGAGCATCCGTGTGCACCTTTCTTCGTTTCCTGGTTCCGGTTGTGTATGCCTTTGAAGGCCGATGAAAGAAGTGACGAATTTGGCCATCTTTGCTCACTCCTGCAAGATCAGATTAGGCACATCAAGAATAGTTAGATGTATAAACAAGGGACTTGTGAACATTGACAATAAACTTGGTATTAGTAGACTGTGTTTTCAAATATATGAATGAAGTGGCTTTAGTAGGATAAAAGTTAGCAGATTATGAACTGCACTTAACTAATTCGATCCCAATGGTAACCAAACCAATCCGAACCACACAAAACTGTCAATTTGAACTAAATTCAAGTATTATCTCCAACATATACATAACAGTTTTAACATTAACAAAAAATACCAACATAAATAATAACATAATGTGATGACATCAGCACTTGTAGAAGCATCCACGCAGCATAAAAACATAGCTTTAGCATAATTGTAACCACGAAGCAATCTAACTGATGTTCAGACATTTCACGAAAGCTTGCTCTTGCATCTATGGTTTACCACCTCTGGATTGAGAGAAATGCTAGGCTATTCAAAGGCGAACGACTTGCCTTCTTCATGCCTCCATCCCCCACCACGACCGCCAGATCACCAAGCCTGATAGCTCCAATACCATGGGTTGATCACCTCGAACTTGGAACGACCTGAATGACCACCTAGCCGTTATAACGACTAATTGATTATGCCCCTTTTTGTGCTTCTGGGCCTGTTGTCTTGGTCCAAACTTTTTTTGGGCCAAATATTTTTATTTTCTTTTTGAGTTGGTGTCACAGTCGACGTGCCTCGCACTATGTAGATATTTTTCTGCTTTGCACACTTTTCGCTCGATATTCACAATTTTTTTCAAAACGCACAGTTAAAGGATTTTCATGTGGGATATCACAATCACTCCCTCTTGGGACCTAGCGTCCTCGCCGGCTTGACCTGCATGGGCTTGTGCAAGTTTTCCCATTTTTGTCATAGTTTTTTCTCAAAACGTGTCTAAACAGTTAAGGGGTGTCCACACATATAAGTGCCAACAAACTCTTCCCCCAAGCGATATTGTACGTTACAATCACTCTCTCTTGGGACCCAACATCTACACTAGCCTGACCCGCGACTACACAATCGCATTGCTTTGTGCACACTTCCCCCATTTCCAACATGATTTCTCTCAAAACGCGTCTACATAGTTAAGGGGTGTGCACATATATAAACGCCAACAACCTCGCTCCCCAAGAGATGTGAACGTCACAATCACCCCTTCTTGGGACCCAAGAGCGCTTCCCTATTTCTGGCATGATTTTTCTCAAAACACGTCTACACAGTTAGGGGGTGTCCACACATATAAAAGCCAACAACATCTCTCCCTCAAGCAATGTGAACGTCACAATTACCCCTTTTTGGGACCCTTTCCTCCATTTCTGGCATTTTTTTTTCAAAATGCAGCTACACAGTTAGGGGTTGTCCACACATATAAGTGTCAACAACTTCTCTCACCTAAGCGATGTGAACACCACAATCACCCCTTCTTGGGACACAGTGTCCTCATTGGCCTGATCCGCGTCTACACAATTAAGAGGTGTTCACACATATAAGTGCCAAAGCCTCTCTCCTCCCTCCAAGCGATGTGAGATGTCACAATCACTCCTCTGGGGACCAGAACCCTCATTAGCCTGACCTATGTCTACACAATTAGGGGGTGTCCATACATATAAATGCCAATAACCTCTCCCTCCCCCCCGTTCCAAATTACATGGGACGTCACAATCACTTCCTATTGAGACCTAGCGTCCTCGATGGCCTGACCTGCGTCTACACAATTAGAGGGTGTCCACACATATAAGTACCAACAACCTTTCCCCTTAAGCGATGTGGGATGTCACAATCACCATCTCTTGGGACTAGCGTCCTTACTAGCCTGACCAGTATGGGCTTGTACACGCTTCTCTCATTTTCAGCTTGGAATTATCTCAAATACCATTTGTTACAACTCGCCCCCCACTATGTAGCTATTGTACGCTTTGCACACTATTCTCTCGGTGTTCACAATTTTTATCAAAACGCATCTACATAGTTAGGAGGTGTCCACACATATAAGTGCTAACAACCTCTCCTCAAGACAATGAGGAACATCACAGTTTAACCTCAAGCTCTCCACATGTACAAATTTACTTGTATATATATATAATTGTTTGATCCTTTAGGGAAAAAAATGAAAAAATGGCCAAAAAAACTACAAAAAAAAATGGTAAAGATGAATATTATGCATGGATATGTGAGAAAGAACTAATTTTAGACACACACACAAAAAAAAGTGACAACTAAGCTAATTTGAAAATGATAAACTATAGAGAGCTCATCAAAAAATGTCTAATGTTCACGCACACGTGCACGCACACACACACACACACATGCACATCAGTAATTGAATCCATTTGGATGATTTTTTTAAAAATAGAATCATAATCGAATCGATACTCCTTTAGAACCGAACCAATCCACATGGATCAAATTGGTTCAAATTAGATCACAGTTTGAATCTGATTTCTGTGCACCCCTACTAAAACATTAGAATATAATCAGTGGAAATAATAATATATGAATATGTCGTTCTTATGAAGAAATCTATTATGTAACTCTCCAAGATAGGTAGGGAATATTTGCTATTCATCAAATCAAATAGGGATAACTGGGTCAAAATCAAGGTTTTGTCTAGTTGAGTTTGGGAATATAATTTGGTAGTGTTCCCTCAATGAAGAGGTTAAAAATTTTGGAAACCACTTTTTGGGGAATATAATTAAATCGAAGAAATAATAAGAATATTTTTAGTGAGAGCATCTTTATATTGCTTATTAGCAAATTATTTTATTAATCAATAAGAAAACAATGTTGTATTTGCTAAACTTTATGAATTCGGAGTTGTTCTATTGTTTACTTTCACAACTTCTGCTTTGTTAACTAAACCTTGTTGGTATTGATGATCCGGCATTTGCCACGTGTGCTCATATGACATTTTCTTAATACTAATTTGACTTTTTCATAGAATCGCGAGGACGTGGCAATTGGGGTCCCCACTAAAAGAGGGACCTCGAGCCACCTCATTCTTGAAGACGACGTGAGGAGTACCAAAAAAGGGCTCACAGACCCCTCCAAAGATTATAAACCAATCTTTTATGGTGAAGAGTTCCTCCCTACGGATAAGCCTCGGTTGGTGATGAGCTCCTCTCTACGGATAAAACGTTGCGAATGTCCTCTTTACGGATCAACCTCCATAATCCAAGGAGGCACTCCTCTCTACGGATAAAATCTTGCGATAAGCTCCTCTCTACGGATAAACCTCGAATGAGTCTTTTTCCTTTCATTAGGATAAGCCTCGGATGGTGATGAGTTACTTTTTATAGATAAACATCACGGGATGTCCTCTCTACGGATCAACCTCCTTGAAGCGATGAGACACTCATCTCTACGAATAAAACTTTGCGAAGGTCCTCTCTATGGATTAACCTCCTTAAGACGAGGAGTTTCTCTATACGGATAAACCTCGCGACATTCCGAGCTCCTACGGGGGGTGAGAGCTCGGATCACTGCCTTATGGGAACCAATGGTTTGAGTTCGGTAGCTGGAGTACATGGTACGCTAAATAAACGGTGGACCCTATCTCTAGCTAGGATGGGCTCCCTACACTGTTAATTGCCCTATTATAAAGGAAAGAAGAGAACCCTTGTAAGATGAGAGAACCTCTTTTGACCATGTAATCCCAGCCCTTGTTTTGTAGATATTTACCATATCAAAACATCGACCGTTGATGGGAGAGGCATTTTTGTCTATAAATAGAGGAAGAAAATGAGAAAAGAGATCATCAAAAAAACAACAAACAAAACCTTTTGAATCTATAGTCTTCTTCAAACATAGAATCAGAAAATTTCCCTCCAACTCTTCTAAGAATCCACATAGAGCAGTGGATTCTCTGCGACAGCTTGTACTCTTACCAGAACTCGTACTTTCTGACGACCATCATTGTGAAAAATTTGATCTCAATTTTCAGGACCTACTACAAACAGACCTTAATTGTCATCTTATATATTCTTCATGCAAAACAATTCATTTTGCTTGTATGTATAGCATTGCTTCAATCCTAACTCACTGACAATGTAGCTTTTGTTGGGTCTAATACAACAAATAGTGCTGTATTATCCAGTTAGGGAAGTACTAATTAATCAACCATGCATTAAAATCTTTCGAGTAGTGATAATAGAGTTATCAAGTCTCACGTACTATAATGCATCGGTGAAAATATCATTTTCCTTTTATAAATCATGAGGCCAAATGCACAATATATACCTCATTATACTTTATCATATATATATGAGGGAGAGTCTTGGAACAACAAGACATATATGCGTACCCTAACTAGTTAATAAGAGGCCATTGAAGAAGATTATTAAAGTGTTTTTAAGTGCTCTAGATTATTGCAGGCCATGCTCGATGTCCTTTTTCTTCCATGAGTGTTCTGAAGAAAAAATAAAAACAAGAAAGAAAAACTAATATAACACCTACTTATTTGGGAAAAAGAAAATCTGGAGGAAGTTTCTGCTTTCTAATTTTGCCTTGTACTGTACCTGTCCCACCCAAATTACCACCCACTAATTCCATTCTTTTGGTTTATCAATTTGCTTAAAAGAATGATGAGAAAAGCAGATCAGGCAATCATTCTTATTTTATTTATTTTTTTGATTATATAAAACCATATCAAATATTCCTTGAACCCTTGTCATATCAAGAATATTATGAGCATATATATATGTTTCCATATAAGTTTTACCCAATACAACTGATCTAATTAAATTAAGAGGCTATATGCATGAAACACACACACATATATATATAATTAAATTAAAGGGTTGTTGAAGATATGTCACCTGGTAGCTTCTCTGGGTGAGTGTAGCAAATTCCAGTTTCTCCCTCAAGTGTAGGAATAAATTCACACACACACACACACACACACACACACACACACACATATATATATATATATATATATATATATATATATATATAATTAAAGGGTTGTTGAAGATATATCACCTGGTAGCTTCTCTGGGTGAGTGTAGCAAATTCCAGTTTCTCCCTCAAGTGTAGGAATAAATTCATCGATAAGAGGATGAAGTACTTTGTGGGTATTAGACAACACCTTCGCCTCTAAATGTTCAATAATTTCTTGGTCAGTCGGATCGAACTTCACTCCCGCTGGTAGCCCCGGCAGCTCATGTATCCCCGCGGCCTAATTCAATAATTAATTTTACTAACAATTATATATGAAGCATTTAAAAAATATGCATACACGCATATTTATATAAGAAGATCTGTGATCATATATATATATATATATATATGCACACACATATACACACACACACAAACCTGATCTAGTAATTCTATGTCATAGCCACATGAAGGGCATGTTATGGTACGAATTTTATGGACTTTTGAGTCAATAATAGTCTTTTCTTTAGAAGAAGGTGAGGTTATTTGGATGGCACTTTCAACGTTGGATTCACTGCACCATGTCATCTCTCTCGCATTCAAAAGTAGCTAGGTTTCTCTCTCCTCTTTCCTCTACGTCTCCAAACTCAGCAAAGATCTAACAAGACAACCAGATAAAAGTATATAAGAAAAAGGAATATATATATATATATAAAGAAAAAGCAAAGTTCCCTATTTATATAAAAGCATGTCTTCAGTTAACCAAATCTCTTTCTTCTTCTTATTCTTGATATTCAGAAGGAATTGAATTCTCTCCCACCTTTTGTTGTGTCTTGTGTAGATCATGGTTGAACAGTGTTTTTCTAAAGAGAGAGAGAGGAGTCAAAGAGGTATATTTTGCTTATATATATCCTTTATAAGAAAAAAATAGGCTGCCTATATATAATATTTCTAGAAAAATAAAAGTTTGCTTAGTCCTCAAGTTTGGTTTTTTTTGTGTGTATATTATACATGAGATCGAATATATAAGTACAGTTTTGGATTGCTTTTTACTGCGATAAAGAAGGCTTTCTAATTCTTTTTTACTCTAATAAATGAAAATTTAACTTGGAAAATTATATACCTTACCTAAAAAAGGAGGGTAGAGATGTACTGTAGAGTGAAGATGGAGCAACCTGATTCTTTTGGAACGTTTCATCTCATGAGAGAGAGAGCGCTTTAGCTCCAGTGTCAACCTAGAGTGTTGCTTAAAGCTACATGTAAAACTCTAAATATACATGCCAACTTACCAAATATATATACATGCCAACCGAATGAAATGAGACTGATAAAAATGAATATATATTTGTATCTCTATATATACATATATACCAATTACCAACCGGAATCAAATGAAACTAAAAAAAAAATGTATATCGCTGAATATATATGTAGGTATAGATACTAATCTGTATATGCGTGTATTAATCCATTTCTTCCCCATGCTGATTGACATACACACATATACGTAATGAGAACTGCTTTTTAAAATTAAAAAAAGAATAATTTTAAAATAATGATTTACAATTTCAAAATCATAGATTTGACACATTATTGTACTCATTTCACTCATCTGGCTTGCTAGACGATATATAAATTAGAATAATGATTTACAATTTCAAAATCACACTCACTTCAATGCATTCAAATTAAACGAAACTTCTTCGACTCCTTCATTTAGCGTGATGTTTTCAAATCCTCTATCATAACTCATATTATAGTTACACGAGTCCAGATCCTCGCTTGATGTTTTCAAATCCTGTATTATAACGAGCATATAATACATTATAGGCAATTCACAAAAATTTGTATTGAACAACAAGAATACATAATGGGCCATTAACAAAAATTTAGGGAGTGAATTTTTAGAACTTTAACAAACATTATAGGCAATTTTGTAAATAAGTAAAATTTCAGTGGAGACGACCGCCTCTACTGACCCCTTAATGGCTCTATGCCTACGTGTGGATGATCGTAGCCGTCCAATGTTATACACATGATGCTGGATCCGAGCTAACTTAGGCATAGCCGCATGAGTAAAAATTCTCTCAATTTAGTATTTTTCGTACTCTCTTCAGTGAACAACTTTTGTAATTATGAGTGGTAATTCACGTTACTAAAATAAGTAATTCAATGTTATTAAATGTCACCCATTTTAGTAACGTGAGTTATTAGTTATAGTAACGTACGTTATCATTGATTGTAACAAACATCGCAATTGGAGAGATACGAACGCGGAACTCCCACCTAAAAAAATAATACCCTTTAAACTTACAAGGACAACCAAGGGAGGGTATTTAGGTCAATTAGTTGGTTGCAGCGCATCTAGTTTTGATGATGCGGACCACTTTGCTGGTGACACGTTGTCGATTGTATTGAATTGTAAAGAGATGGTAATAGATGAATATTGTCTGATTTATGATTTAACTTGTACCATATATCAGCCGACATGTCATGTAATGGATATTAATTAGAAGTCCAATTCATGTCTTTAGCTTCTCAAAGAAGCTAGACAACATAAAGCTTAGGGACGAAGCTTTACGAGGCTTCTTTACTCTAACGTATGGGCTACGGTTTTGGGATAATGTCAAAATTTTCGCCTTAGTTCACATGCATAATATATGATTGTCCAATTTTAACGCGCTCTCTTTCTAAGAGCTCGTTTGGATTAATGAAATAGAAAGGAAAAAAAGAAAAAAAATAATAGTATTTTTTGTGTTTTGATTGCCATTAGTAAAAGAAAAGAAAGGATAAGGAATGATTTGCAGGAATAACTTATCCTTTTAAATCTCTCTTATTCTATTCTTGCAAAAGTGAAAAGATTTAGAAAGAAATGATAAAAATAAGTGAATTTTTTATAATACTAAAAATAACTCTAATATTTAAAAAAATAAAATTTAAAAGACATTTGGGTATATTTTGTAATCTAAACACAAAAGGGCATGATAATAAATTGATTAAAAATTTTTTTTTTTCTTTTCTCTCCTTTACCTTTTCCAAACAATAATGTAATTATTTTCTTTTGTTTCCTTCATAATTTATCCAAACATGAATACATGTTATCCTCTCTTTTCTTTTTTTCTTTTTTTATTTTCTCTCATAACTAATGCTATCATTTCTTTTTTTTTTCTCTCATATTTATCCAAACAAAGCCTAACCTTCAGTATGGGCAAATAGTACCTGGCGTGAAGGATGGAATGGAATTTTTGTTTGTGGTCATCTATTTAATTTTTGACCAACCAAAGATACAAAAATGAGATGAAATTTCATAGTTGATCCATTTGATCTGATATGATACAAACGGGTGTATATATATATTGACAAATATGGATATATATCAATTGTATCAATTAAAATCAACTTAATTTGATGGTTTTTGTATTTTAGATATTACATGTTCTAAGACAACAGGAGAAAATAAAAAAGTGATATACATGGTCAATGACGTGAGTTTAGGGACTACTCAATATAATTTGAGGTCTTAGCCAAAAAAAAAACATAGACAATATGAGTTGGACTCGTATTTTAATTTTCATATAATTTTACTCATGCTTTTAGTTATCAACATAGTAGCATAAAAATTTATACCAAAAAGGGTTAGCAACGTGTCACGCATATATAATTAGATTAAATTATATGGATTAAGTAAGAAAGCAAGGTTTCATATCATTAGTCTTATGAGGGACAAGTATGATGAAAATGACTTGAAATTATTCTCGATGCATATTTTTCATGAAATTAATGACTTCAAATTATTATAAAGACAGTGAAAGATTAAGACTTTTAATTAGAGAGATGCGTTATTTTTAGATTCCAGTGATGCCCACACCTTTTTTTTTTATTATTATTATTGTTATTATTATTTATTGTGTGACTATTTTGTTAATGAGAGTTTGATTTTCACTACTGCCCGTGAGCTTATTTTTCTATTGTCCTCATCCACTTCTTGTTTATTGATTTTGTCAGAATGTTGCAACATCGTTATTATTTTTTCTCCAAGGTTTTAACAACAATTTGTATTAACATAATCCAAACTTTGTGAATGCAAAACTGAGTGAATTCAAGAATTAGATTGTTAAGGTTTGTTGAATTGATTAAATTTCTTGTACAGCTTACAACTGATAGGAATTTTAAAAGAACAAGAAAAAACACGGAATAGGCATTAAAAATTTTATGTATACTATAAATTTTATTACATTATTTCATGTGTTAATTAACTTTTAAGTAGATTTGTTTTCAAAAGATAGGAGTCATTTTCAAGTGGGGGCCTTGGACAATTGCCTCAATGATGTGGGTGAAAAGATTTACAATATATCGGATGAATTTAGACCTCGTGTGCTATACACGAGTGATGAAACTCATCCTGTGTGTATACGTACTGTTCAAATTTATTCGATATATTTACACCGAATGTATTGTAAATGTAATATTTATAGGTTACACTACACAATGGAACCCATGTAGAGCCCACCTAATGAAACATATTAGACTGGAAACTAAAATTCTTTTTAATATTGGAGAGGTCCAAATATACCAAACAATGGTGGTGATGGTGATTGAAGAGTGATATAATCACAACCCAATAGAGGTGATCACGGATCGGATTAGGTATAATTCTAATCCGATCTGCGGTCTACAAACTGATGAATATGTAATTTGATCGGATTCGTAGAAAAGACTCAATTCGATCCGATCCAATCTGTAAAATAACAGATTGGATCAGATCAGATTGACGGATTGAGTTTAATCTTAACAACTCAATAGAATTATTTTTTAACTAGGATCCAATAACAATTTTTTAGCCTAAAAGATATAAGATATTATAATATTATTTTAAAAGTTATTATTATTATTATTATATAAAATAAATATTATAAATTTTAACGAATTGTTACGGATCGGATTCACAGATCGAATCGAATTTCTAATGTCCGAATCTGTAATTTGATTCGTGACATACGAATTTTTATTTTCTAAATTCGCAACTAATCCGTTAATAATTCAATTCGATTCTATCCATACTAATCGAATCAAATTGAATAAGATTCACGAATTAGCGAATTTTTTGTACACCTAAATTTCAGGATATATATATTCAGTTGGTCTCAACAATTAGGGGCAGTAGCAAGCCATGCTGTCTCCTACTCATTCACACGATAATAGTAGAATCCTCCTAGCCTTGATAGTGGAGATTATCGCGCCATATATGTTGGTTGATTGATGGCTTGTTCTTTTCTTAGGTTATGTTAGAGTTTGTTCTCTAGCCTCTTGGCTAGTTTGTGCCCTCTTTGCATAATGTTTTTGCGATTCAATAAATTTAATTTTGCCTAGCTAAGGAAAAAAACTATGTTTCTACCTTACCCAAAAAAATAAATAAATAATCTATGTTTCTAGAAACTAATGTATTAAAGGAAAAGAATTCTTGAGATGGAGTATATTTTCTTTTTGAATTGATAGATAAATTGTAGTTTAATACCAATCGTCAAAATCAATCACCATAGATCGAGATGCCTAATAATGCTTTTCTAGTCTTTTGATTGTATCGTTTTTTTTCAGGTAAAGCTAGACAAAAAAAATGAGAAAAGTTCTGGTAATGATTATAAAAATGTAGAACTTTATGGTGATAAACTTTATGTTAAAAGTTTACTGTAAAGAATGGCTCAGTTTGATATTTCATACGAAATTGTTTTTCTACACCGAATTCGGCCCAAACTGATAAATAGAGGGTGGAGTGGGGCCCACCATGTTGTAATTTACCTTAGGGTAAAAAAAGAAAAAGAGGCCTTTAAAGATATGGAAATGCATGTTTATTAGATGGGCTTCATGGTGCTTGTCTTTTATTGTGTCTACTCCTTTATCTTGGTTATGTTTATTTAAAGAAGATTTACAATACATTAGGTGTAAATATATCGGGTGAATTTAAATTTTGTGTGTTATACACACGCAATAAAATTCACCTTGCATCTAATACACGCATAATTCAGATTCACCCGATATATTTACAATGGGTGTATTGTAAACGTACTTGTTTATTTGATGGTCTTTGTCTTTACTTGCGCCTAGTTCGTGTTGGTTTGTGCCTTTTGCGTTTGGTTTACCCTCGTACGTTACTTTTTTTTTATATATAGTTTTTTAATATAAAGAAAATTTTATTTACTGAAAAAAGAAAAGCAAAAAGGAGAGAATGAAAGGAGAGGAATGGAAGGTTCTTCCTTCATTTGGTTAAAATGAAGAGGAAAGTAGGGGGAGGAAAGCCCCTTCTTGTGGACCCATGATATTCTTCCAAAAGTGAGAGAGCGGGGAAGGAAACAATAACATTTTTTTTTTCATTTCTTCAAAATTTTGACCTTTCAATTAGTCATTTCAATTGCAATTAGATATAATGGTGAAATCATGCAATACTTTTTTCATAACTTGCCAAATGACTTGTCAAAAATGTACACAATAACATTCATTCTTGTATGAGTTCAGTAAGCTTTTCAATTGTGTTGAATGGGAGTTTTTTCAACGCTCAAAGGGGCTTAAGGCAAGGGGCCCTTTATCTCACTATCTATTTCTTCTTTGTGTAAAAGGGTTGTCAGTTTTGTTGCTTAAGGATTTAGAGAGAGGTAATATTAGTTGGGTTCAAATTAGGAGATGGGCTTCTATAATCTCCTATTTGTTTTTTGTTGACGGTAGTCTTTTGTTTTGCAAAGAAAATGAAGTAGGAAGTTTCCATAATCAAACAACTTCTTTTTTGGTATGCAAATTGTGAATTTTGAAAAGTTCAGTCTTTTTTCAGTCGCAATACTCCTCCAGCAACTCGGGTTCATTTGAATGAATTGTTTAATATCCCTAGGGAAGGTGCACATGAGAAATATTTGAGCCTTCCTTCTGTTATAGGAAGGTCAAAGAAGGAGGTGTTCAATTTTATTGAACCAAAAATTGTTGGAAAAATTAGAGGTTGGAAGGAAAACTTTTTGTCTCCTGGGGGAAGAGAGGTGCTTTTGAAATCTGTGTTCACAGTTATCCCATCCTATGCTATGTCCTGTTTTAAGTTGTCAAGTAATTTGTATAGTTTGTTGAAAAAACAACTATCTCGGTTTTGATGGGCTGGTTGGGAGAAAAAGTTCAAAACTCATTGGGTTAGCTGGGATTGTTTGGTAAAACCAAAGTCATATGGTGTGTTAGGTTTTAGAAATATGAAGGCGTTCAACCTAGCATTACTGGCTAAAGTGGGATGGAGACGTCAAGTGCAGAGAAAAGGCTTATTGTATGAAGTTTTGAAAGGGAAATATTTTCCTTTTTCTCATTTCTTGAATGCCAGCAAGGGACACAATCCCTCTTGGGCTTGGAGCAGCTTCTTGCCAGCTAAGGGTGTGGTGGACAAATGTTTATTTTGGAAGGTTGGGAATGGAAAGAGTATTAGATGTTGGAACGATAATTGAATTCTTCTTTCTAAAGGCTTTAATCCTATTTATGTTGCTGATCATTGTGGAGCCTATTGGGTTTTAGATCCAATTGATGAGGAGTCTAGATTGTGGAGACATAATTTAAATTTTCAATTGTTTTGCCCTTCAGATGCCCTGAATTTTTTCAAATTCCTCTTAGTATGGTGGATAGAGAGAATCAGATGGTTTGGGGATTTGATAATAGGGGTTGGTTCTCTGTTAAGTCTGCATATTTGGTGGCTTTACAGCTTCGTAATAGTGTATATATAAACATAGATAATAATATATTTTGTTCTAGGGAATTAGGATTAATATATATTATGCGTTATATATCTATATATATATATACACACTACAACAATAACAATCAAGCATTTTTTCAATTAATTGGGATCGACTACATGAATTATTTTTTTATTCTGCCATGTTTAAGGCCATATCCTCAGTCAGTCCACATGTTATTATATTTTTCTTTACCAACTCTACTCACGTTAATTTTGGTCATTATTTTTTTGTAGTATTACCCTCAATGTGTACCATGCCAGTTTTCCTGATCGGCACACTTAAGGGCTCGTTTGGATTGATAGAATTGGAGGGAAAGGAAAAGAAAAGAAAAGAAAGAGAAGAATAGTAGTTTGTGTTTGGATTGTCATTAGTAAAAGAAAAGAAAGGATCAGGAGTGATTTGAAGGGATAACTTATCCCTCCAAATCTCTCGATCATATGATATCCTTTCAAAAGTGGGAAGATTTGAAAAGAAATGATAAGAATAAGTAAATATTTTTATAATACCAAAAATAACTCTAACATTTTAAAGAGAAAAATTTGAAAGACATTTAGGTACATCTTGTAATATAAACACAAAAGGGCATGATAGTAAATTGATTAAAATGGTTTCTTTTCTTTTTTTCTCCTTTATCTTTTCCAAACAAGAATGCAATTATTTCCTTTATTTTCTTTCATAATTTATCCAAATATGAATACATGTTGTCCTCTCTTTTCTTTTCTTTTCTTTCATAGCTAATGTTATCATTTCTTTTCTCTCCTATTTATCCAAACAAAGCCTAAAGGCTTTCTTTGCATATGTTCAAACCATCTTAACTGATTTTTTCTCATTTTATCTGCAATTGGTGCTACTCCAAGTCTCCAACGATCTTCTGAATATGATTATTTCTAGTCTTACCGCCTATCCATCTCAACATTCTAAGTTTTGTCACACTTATTTTATGCAAATATTGTTTCATAGCTGCTCAACATTTGGTACCATAAAATATGACTGGTCTGATAGTTGTTCGATAGAATTTCTCTTTTAATAGTAAAAGAATATACATATCACACAATATACTAGATGCATTCCTTCATTTAATTCATCTTATCTTGATTCTCGATTAACGCTTTTTCAGTGTGTAGTATATTCGTCCTCACTAAATAATGGAAAAAAAAAAAACCCAATTAGAAATGATCTGGTGGGAACTATTAATCATCCAACTCCTATATTATTGATAATAATGTCCTCACTGTAGCATTCCTACACTGAAAATACTAAACCAGGTACAACAAATTTACTTCAGGGCCAGATTTAATTGGAAAGCTGGCTTCTTGACACCATAGTGGACCCTTATATTCAGTTGGACCAACCCAAGCTTGGCCCATCTGGCCCATGCCCACAGTCACCTAACCACCTTTTAAGCATAATTGCTGTTATTATCGATCTAAACTTGTAACCCAATTTATTTATTTATTTATTTTCTAAAACTAGTAACCCAAATGCTCCACTCAAAACAGCATCTTATTTATGCATAATATAAGTATACATTTACTCTCTCTCTCTCTCTCTCTCTCTCTCTATATATATATATATATATATACACACCAACATATAATCTATTTCACCAGAACTGAGTTAGCGGATCCAAAACATTCCATCACCCAACTTGGTAGGTATATCTCTATATCTACTGGGGTCATCTTTACAATTTTTTTAATAGCCATTTCAATAATTAATAGTAAAATTAAAACAAATTCATTTGAGTACGTTGCACCAACTAATACTTAAATAATATATAAATTTTGAACGTACCTTCACAATTCTTCCAAATGATAGCACATGATCGATTTTCGGATTAGAGGTTACAAGTGGACCATACCCTATCTTTAATTGAAGGCAGGTGAAATAATTCTTGGACTTATCATAAGAACCAAATGTTTCAATAGCTATTGGAGTCACCAAAATACATACAAGTGATTGTATACATATATGAAAATTAGTCTATAACTATAGATACTTACAAATATATATATAAACTTCATACAGTATGTCTGGTAAAATCAAAGTACTTACAAGCCAAGAACAGAATACATCAACGACCAAGAGATGTTTCCCTGTTCCACACGGAAATGGAGATTAATCAAAATCACCGCCCAAAGGACAAACCACCGTCCAACCTATCCATTATTTACAACAATTTCCCTAATATTCGTAGTGGGACATCTCTAACATACGCCGGGTTGAATCATCTCCACCTTAGTTGTTAGCAATTCTAGCTAGCACATAGATCAAAGACAAAGCTATACCCACATATAATTTCCAGTTTCTTGATCTGGGTTATAAGAATTTTCAATTGATGATCATCTGATCTTTGCATTACATGAAGAACCTCCATATTAGAAGTATTTAGCACCTTCGGCGCACTTTAGAGAAACCCATGAATCAAAATAGCTGCCACATGGACCCATTGGGTCAATTTTAGAGACACCCCCATTATATAATTAAGATAAAAAACACTGATTCATCTCTAGATCGTTCAAAATAGCTGTGACTTGAACAATTGAAGGCCTATTCTCTCTAGAATTTCCAACACAAGCCACAGCCACTTTAGCCATTCTAACAAGAGGATTCAAATTAGAGGGTATGACTAGTCTAGGGTCCAAAAGTTCACTAACCTTCATTTCCTTAATCAAAGGCAATGCCCAATGAACAAGTAACCCTTCTTCACTTCTCCTCCCACTCAAAAGCTCCAACATAACTACCCCAAATCCATACACATCACATTCCTTTGAACCACCACCACCACCACCACCGCCACCACCACCCCTATTTCTCTCAACCCAATACTCATCATCTACATACCCTTCAATCCCCCTCCCCTCTTGGGGTACTCCCAAAAAAGATAGCCCATAATCACAAACCCTAGCACAAAACTTCCCATCTATCAAGATATTTGAGGGCTTGATACAACCATGCACTACATGAGGTACCATCACTTCATGCAGGTACTCCACCCCCCGGGCGGCTCCGGCTGCGATCCTCAGCCGCCTGCCCCAATCCAAGAACGACGCGCCATCCGCGTTTTGGTGTAGATAGAACTCCAAACTCATCATGGTCACAAGCTCCATTATGATGATTCTCTCTCCCGGAGCCTCCGAGAACCCTACTATGGGTACCACATGGGGGTGGTGAGCCAAGGATAGGCATTTGACCACGGACGAAAACCCGAAACCGGCATGGCTCAGAACAAGCCGGGGATGAATTCGTTTAACTGCAACTAGCTCACCACTTGATAAAACAGCTCCATATACGGTTCCGAGTCTGCCTTTTCCGATAATTCTCCGGTCGTTGAAGCCATCGGTGGCGGTGTGGATGTCCATTAATGAATATGGGCATGCACAAAGCTTGGTAGGAAGAGTTTCTTCGGATTCAATAGGTTTTTTCTTGCAGAAGATGAAGAGAATGATGCCGAGAAGTATGACAGACATGGAAAGGAAGGCCATGACTGCATCATAAGCGATGTTCTCGGCGTGACTCATGTTGGAGATCTTCCTAGTGATGTGTGAAGGTGGTTTAGGCTAATTTTCTGACTGGTTGTTTGGTTGAATGGAAAATGGATTGTGAAGTAGGTAGAGTGGCTGCCCATTAAAAAGTCTTATAAGAGTATGAATTGGTTTTATATATGATAGTGAAGTTGGGGGCAAGCAAAAGGGTATAAAAGAGAAAAGTGCGAGAAAAAGAGGGGGTATCTAAGTTGGGTAAATGTGTACTCTTTGAATTTTTGGGTTGATTGGTAAGAAAGTTGGAAATCTATGGCTTGGTTTAGTTATGTTGGTTCATGGTTGGCTGCCTCCTTTTGATGGAATTTGGAAAAAAGTTGGAAAATCCTCGTGTATCAATGTTGTGAGCAAAGTTATAGGACAACCAGTTGTACCACCACACGTGGCCAAGAGCAATAAAAAATTCAATTTTTTTTATTTTTTATTCTGTTTTATTTCCGCAAGTCTTGCTACATGGGGCCATGAGCTGTGGGATTCACACACAGTGGGGGGACCACATGCATCTTGTGGCTGACTCTCTTTATCCCCCACCACAAGCAGTATTATTTTTTTCAATTCAGTGCCTGAACAGAGAGAGAGAGAGAGAGAGATATGGGCTCTCTTAACAGCATTAGTTTATTTCATGTTAAACCTTTGAGGTTTGTCTTTATTATTTTTAAATTAAAATTGTCAAAAAAATAAAAAAAAATTACTGATATCTTTTAAGATTTGTTTGACTTAACTCTCACTACTTTTATCATTAATTGACCGTCAATTCAATTAAATAATAATTTTAAAATTTTAAAACTGTCCTTACACAAATTAAAGTAACAAAATTAGTTTTATTAATAATGTGAAATGAACTTTCTAAACCATAAAATTTCATATCAGAATACCCTTACACACGTAATTAATAAAACATGTATCACTAAAATTTATTTATTTATCAAGCAAACTTTTAAAGTAAAATTTTATGATTACATAATTTTATTTTTAAGTGTAAAATTTTCAATAACTAATTAACAAACTTTGCAAATTAAATTAATATTTAAAGCAATTAAGTTTGAAAAAAAAACTATATATAATTAAAATTTTATACATTTAATATATAAATTTCATTAAATTAAATTTCAAAATTAATATGTATATAGAATTGAAAATTTATAAATTCATTAAATATAAAACCCTTCACTAACCGCCACCATCATTGTCGCAACCATCACTACTCTTTTCACCTCTACCAATCATCTCCTTCCTCAAATGTAACCAGTAACACACTTTCTCTAATCTCTCTCAGGCATGGCCGATCATGTCACTATATTTCCCATTTGATTCACCATTGTTTGCATCAACCACCGCCATCTCCACTCTCTCTCTCTCTAAAGTTCTAATTAATAAATCCATTGTATCATATAAGCAATGCATTTATGTACATATATAAACACACCCAAACCTACCCAAATTTGGATTCTACAATCTCCATATGCTACCGCCACCACGACAACCAAATCCAAATCCAAACCCATAAAGACGAGAAAATGATCGAGGAGCCAAATCGATGTAAAGAGAGAAATTTTGTGTTGTAAAGATATGAGTTTTTCACTGCATTCTGCTTGTGGTTATGGGTAAATAGGTCTCCATTGTTCTTTCTATTTTTGATTTTATTAATGAAATTGATTATCGTCGCTAATATGCTCAACGAGAGATTTGAATTTGATGTTAAATTTCTAATAGAATATCGTGATGGTCATGTGGTGTTCAAGTTGTTTATTTCTAACCGTATACATATGTGAGTATATATACATATGTATATATATATATATGTATATACATATGTATATATGTATATAGATCTATATAGATATACATATGTATATGTATATATATATATGTATATATATGGGCATTGTTACTTCGTATTTGGGTACTGTACGTGGTTGTGGCGTGTGGTGGCAGTAGTGGTTGTGGCTGACGATGCTAATGGCGGCGGTGGGAGGGAATAAGTAGAGTTTAGATGGGATAAATTGGTAATTTTATTGTTTATTGATTGCATCAGCAATAGGATAATAATTAGTTTTAATAAAATCATGAATATTCTAGTAATTTTACTAAAAAAGTTTAATAAAATAGCGGTGGTAATCTCCTTTGATAGAGGTCAAAGTTATATTTTTAAAACTTTAATACGATGGTAATTAAAGTTAATTTCAGAATAAGTCGGAGTACTTTACCCTTGCGTTAAATTAATTGTATATGATATGCATAGATGTGCTTATTTGTCTGAAATCAGAGTAATTTGGCTTTGATAATTTCAGTCGTCTTCTTTACACTGTTCTGAAATGGTATATATATATATAGTTTTGTTGAACAAAACAACAATGCATAGCTACGATTTCATGACACTTCGATTGTTACTAAACTTCCATGGTGGGGTTCATTGTGAATTACAACCATGACGTGAGGAGATTCCCAATGAAACATACCAGCAAACAGCCAAATTAATAAGTTATTTCGATTGTCGAATTAAAGTGGTAAGACAAATTGTGAAGCATCGCTACCCCGGCAAAAACTTGAATGGCATTTCTCTTTTTGAGAAGCTTGTTGCTGCCAGATTTACTATTTTTAATTTTGGAAGGCGATTGCGTGCATCCAAAATTAAAAAATCATCTGATAGGCTAAAGTAATTGGCAGGTATATTGATTATTAGTATAATATATATATATATATATATAAGGGTCATATTCTATCAACATTCAGGGTTAAGGGTCATATTCTATCAACATTCAGGGTTAAATGAGTTTTCGAAAAACTATATGTACAACACTCTCTCTCTCTCTCTCTCCATTAACGTCACTTTCATGCAGAATATTTTAAAGGGCAAAATGGGAAAACAATCTTCAAGGCTTACAACTATTAATTTGGTAGATAACTCATTTACTATTGTGAAGCCCTGCAAATTGTCACATATCATTATTAATCTGTACGGATGGAAATGAGTTATAATTTGAGTAACATTCCTTTATTCTTAACTAAATTACTCTCATACAAAAATATGTGGAACGGTCCATTTTCGGGATCCAATTGGAAAAAAGAGTTTGAATAACAAGTGAAGCCCAACAAATTAGAGCTCAAAAGCCTAATGGACAAAAGAATGGGTCACACTCTTAGCAAACCAACAAATTTCTCATGGATCATCAAGTAACAAACTAAGAGCATCCACTGTGCCTTTGCCAGACATGACATGGTCTGGCGAAGCATAATGCAAATATGTAGTCAATGGTTTGGCTAAATTTGAGGGTCTCACAGTAGCCAAGGCGAAACACATAGCCAAATTCAAGAGTTTTATATTTTATTTTTTTCTGGGCTTTTGTATGTATATATATATATATATATATATATATATATTTCGTTCACTTAAAACTCAATAACTTTCATTACAAATTGAATTTTTTGATAAAATCATTTCTATTAAAAAGATAATTTCAAGAGCTTTAATTTGAGCACCACTTATGCTATTTTTTAACTTAAGACGAAAAATTATGAATTTTTCAAATTAAAAAAGTATAAATAACTTTAACATATATATATATATGTATATATATATATAATTTTAGATTAATTTATCTATAAAAGATTATTTAATTGTGTGGTTAGTGAAAATTGAGAGAAATTGTTGTGGAGCTAAAATTTAAAAATTCTCATATTGTGATGTGAATTTAAATTTGGAGAACCACTTTTGCCAAGTCATGTTGGGCTCCCAAACTAAATCTTTGGGGGTGTGTTACTTCAATTTGTGGGTGTTACTGAAAATGAGGCATGGAGGTGCTATATCTGGTGGCATCTTCACTTGCCTTGTGGTGGTGGCCACCATCTTCATATATGCCCATACTGACATTCTTGCAAACAATGGCACACTCTTTCCTGCACTCACTCCTTGAGAATGTTATCATTCTCGAGCACTCGAAGTAGCACCGCGACACGCAATCCATATTTGATTTCTGCTCTTCGGCCTGCACCAGCACCACCAGAGTGCACATCAGGACGGCCACCATTGCCGTCTTACTAGCGGCCATGTTTGTATATGTGTGTGTAGAGAATTTGTAATGAATGATTGATTTTAATGCATATTGAGAATGAGGAGCAAAGTCATGATTTATAAGAGCAGACAATAATAGTAAGTGGTACATTTTGGTAGTTCAAACAAATATTTACTTAAATTGGTTTTCAATGACAGAGACGCATGCTATAATTTTGAGATTTAATGTTGATAAACAGGTGTTTAAAAAGTAAATTAAGTTTGGGGTTTGACTAAAGGTAAAGGTCATGGGTAGTCAAGGACTAATCAAAATTAGATCACGAATATAGCTAAAAATAATAATAATAAATATTTGTTATAGCATGTATACAGAATTACTCCACATAATTGCTATCATATGCTTTATCCTGGATTTTTTTTACCATAATTCATATTAGGCCTGCACAAACCCACATCTCTATTCTCTATTTTATATTTTTATTATTTTTCAATGTGTACGTGAAGCTATGGTCAGAATTTTGTTTGGTGTGATCTGATTATGATCTCGTTTGTTATGACCGCTGATATGGCATCAACCCCTCATCTCCATGCTCTACTATAGACGCGCATGGGTATTTCGTTAGCAAAATATCATTGCCCTTTTCAAAATTTTATTGTAACCTTTGTCATCAATGATGGCGCTTAGTAAGTGAAGAAGTGGATGGCACTCGATCTTTCACCGGAGATGGCTGGCAAAAGCTTACAAGAGAAATGGTATAACACATATTCATATATAGTGAGAAAGAAGTAAAGACGGAATTAGTTTTGAGAGAGCGAGAGAGAGTATTGATGAAGTAGCAATGCTACACGTTGCTAATAAATATTCTGAAATATATCTCGAATTTATGTCGCAAATGACATAGCGCATTATTTTAGGAGATAAAATTAAATGGTGAGTTAGTGTTGGTAGGATTACCCCATACACGGAGTTCAGTGGTCTAATATACATGTTGACGTTTATTTTTAGATTAACTAATCACCATATCACCTGTCACATAAATTTGAAATATATTTTGAAATATTTATTCAAGACATATAGTATTTTCTTTGAGAGAGAGACAAAAAGAATGAGAGACAAGCTCACATTAGCATCCGAGAGGAATATCTCGAAAATAATTCGAGATATATATCATTGCTCATATTATATCCGTATGCAACATATTATTGTTTCGTCACGTATGAACTCCAAAACAAACATAAAAATATATCTGTCCGCAACATTATTCTTGTTCGGGCCTAATAATTGTTCCAAACAAAACAGTTTAAACCCCAAAAGAAATCTTTTGAAGTTTGTACAATTGCTATTATTAGGAAGTAAAGCAAAGCAACATAAAAAATGTGAAGTTTGAGACCAGAAAAGATATCTTCACAAACACAACCCAACTCTAACCGTTACGTCTCAGCAAAAAGAACATCACATATTCAACAAAAACTGGGCACCAGAAACTGCTTTATGTGAAGGTTTCTGTTTCTTGCAAGGCATTTTTAGCCACTCTTTCACTCAATTCACCTATACATATATATATTCAAAATTTATAAATGCACCAGTTTCTCACAACCAAATTGCAATGTTGATAGAAATCAGGAAAAGGAAAAGCAATTCAGCCATGGAAATCAAGACGGAAAATGGGGAATCTGGGAATCATGACCACCAAACACTCCCTCTCCTCCACGACATAACCCTTCCCAAAACAGAAGAGAGAACCATCATACAGAGAGCCATTAGCCAGACATTTCAAAGCACAGCCCATTTAGCCAATCTTTTGCCTACTGGCTCAGTCCTTGCTTTCCAACTATTGTCACCCATTGTCACAAACGAAGGTGAGTGTGACGCCGTGAGCCGGTCCATGACTTCCGGGCTCATAGCTCTCTGTGGGCTGTCTTGTTTTTTCCTTTGCTTCACAGACAGTTTTAAGGACAAGAATGGAAATGTTTGCTATGGTTTTGCCACATTCAAGGGCTTGTGGATCATTGATGGCTCATCATCTACAACTCTACCACTTGAAATAGCTGCTAATTACCGGCTGCGATTTATAGATTTCATGCATGCCTGTATGTCTATATTGGTTTTCGCAGCAATTGCACTGTTTGATCAAAATGTGGTGAACTGTCTCTACCCTTCACCATCAGATGAGACCAAAGAGGTCCTCACGTTGCTGCCGGTAGGGATTGGGGTCATTTGCAGCATGTTGTTTGTTGTGTTCCCTACAAAACGCCATGGAATTGGCTTCCCACTCACTACTAATTAAAGAGCAATGATACATCGTCCAAAAGTCGGTGGCGTCAGTGGTGTGCCATGCCCCACCCACAT
Organism: Cornus controversa; assembly: GCA_026545225.1. Lineage (NCBI taxonomy): Eukaryota > Viridiplantae > Streptophyta > Magnoliopsida > Cornales > Cornaceae > Cornus > Cornus controversa. The sequence goes on from CM048849.1 coordinate 48,788,259, forward strand.
CACCCGAGTCAGAATTGTCCGACTTTCAGACCATAAATAATTTTACCTAATTAAAATTGTCCATTTGTTCACTTGATACATGTATACTTCCATTCATGTTGTGATTTTTAGCTTTGCCTTTTTAAAATGTATACATGATTACTCCTCTGTTTCAAGCAGAGAAATTAATAAGAATCTGTCTACAATTGAACAACTATATTAGTCAATGGTCTCAAAACTAACTAGTCCATGCCCAATTTCACAACAATTCAGATTCAATAATTAATTTCAGAAAACTGTGAAGAAAATCAAAACCAGTGTAAACAAGAGTAATAAGAATTCCTGCAAAATCTATATAGATTTCATGTCTTCCCGAATTAGCTGCTGAACTAGAGATGCTATGATTTGTTTTGACCATTTGATCATTGTCTTGCTCGCCATTAATTACCCTGCAAGATGCTTTCGTCACTGCGGAGTTTGAGGAGGGTCAGCCTTACCTAACCTCTCCAGCTCCAACTATTTCCTGTTTCAAATTCAATAACTTTAGGTCACTTGTCATTTGATCATGTCATATGGTCGTTAATTGTTAATGCATGACAAGCTTTGATGCTCGATAATAAGGCAGAAACCCACTTTAGAGATCTAGGTGAGATTATTAGGTAATTCCGGAACCATGGTCCCAGACCAATAGCAATTCGCCATATGTGCATATGTGTCCTCGTTTATTCCAACACTTATCGTGATGGTGTGTTACTATTGACCCATAACAAATGGTTCTGAAACTACCTAATAATTTCTCGAGATTTAGTTATTCCTTTTCAAAAGACCTTTCACAACTCATATAGTACAACTCATATAGTATAAAGGAATTTCAAGGAGAAGCCTTGGAAGCTATATGAGTTATATATATCTTGTAATTACAATACTCATCATTTTGTATAAGATGTAGTATGGTTACTGCATCAGTAAGAGTCTAGAAGAAATAGAATTAATGCCAATGTATCTCCAACAATATCAGTATATCTCTATGTTGGCTAACCATATAAACATAAAGCATTTGCATGAGCAGGATAAGAGAAGAGGGAGAGCCCTCTAATAGTTGTTTGTAGTCTTCTGCTATTCTTATTTGTACATGGTTTCCAGATTAGAGAGATAGTGGGGGAACAAATGGGGTGGCCAAGGACAAACTCAGGCCCACTTGACATGTGGGCTGGTGGTGAAGTGTCAACCTTTGGCTTAAGTTCAACAGGTTATCATTTATTTTACATAGGAAGTTATATAAAGTTGTATTAATATTTTGCTTTCAAGCTTCAAATTTAATATACCCATCTCTATATTATGTATTTGTGTACTCAACAACGTTGCCAAATATACAATGTGTACTCCACAACGTTGCCAAATTTATAATGCAACGAGGAAACTTGAGTGCACCAGACTCAAATTCCACTTGTAGTGGGCCCAAGCCGGCTTCTCAAGAACCTTCTTGGAGAGTTGCTAAAATTTTCATATTGATTCGTGTCGAACTTCTTAAACTATTCTATAATTCACTAGTACAATTTTTTTATCCCATTTCTAATATGTGAGGTGAAAACCTTACTATAAGGCTATCTTAGGAGTTAAAAAAAAAAGTAAGATTATATGTTAAAACCTAATTTATTTAGGCCCATTTGATATCAAATGAAAATCTTATTATATTATACTAATTTCCTGTACCTTAATATTCAATTTCAAAAACCAACAAAATAAGGAGGGTGTATTCAATTAGGATTTTAAATAATTTTGAAAGAAATTTTTTAAGTGACAGACTTTCATAAATTTCTATGAATTTTTATAGATTTTTATTATAGACTTTCATGAATTTCTATAGACTTTTATTACAAAATTTCGTGAATTTGTTTAAACCTCTATTAGAAACTTTGATGAATTTTTATGGACTTCTAATGATTTTTTCACTATATTTTATTTATTTGTATCCTCTAATTATATTTTTGCGTACAAGTAAACCAATGGTTTAAGGGACAGGTATAATGCAAAAGGGATAAGCTATCATTTTTTATTTCTACTATTTAGAATTATTTAATAGAATTATTAAGGACCTATACAAAGTTATATATATCCCTCCTCATAACAGTACAAAAAATGATTACACAATATATGTCAAAATGAAAGTTGAAAGTATGATTTGGATTGAGCTGAACTGTGTTCCTTTTTTTATTATTTTATTCATATTGTATGTTAAGCTAATGACAAAAAAGTTATGCTTGTGATAAATGGAATATTTTCATATTTTCTAATTTTTGTCTTATTGTATTAGATAGATAGGATATATAGATATGTTTTTTTTATAAAAAAGAAATAAAAAGATTATGATACTGCGACGCGCACTATAATTTTTACAAAAATCAAAAGTTATAACAAACGCAAAACAATTGATATTCACAAAAGTATAGTAATAAGTTTATAACAAGTTTAAAAGCAAAATTTAAAGAAAAATATTTAATATTCATTACTCAATATCCTTAGTTATCATTGTTATCATTATGCCCAACATCTCTTCACATATTCAAAGCTATACTAACTCTCCATTCATTAGCATTATCTCGTTGTTGCTTGTGTTTGAAAAAAAAAAAATTCAAAAAATTTATAAAAGATAGCTCTCTACAAATAATTTTTTTTGTAAATGAATTTTTGAAAAACAATTTTTTTTGGTACAACTTTATGAGTTTTCATTTATCTGAAACATAAAACTGTTTTTAAAAAATTAAACCAAACAAATTCTAAATATCTACTTTTGATATCCCATAAAATATTTTTCATTTGAAATTCTTTATAAAAAAATATTTTTCTTTTTATTTTGTATATTTTAAGGGTATATAGACATTTGTTTTATTGTATGTATGGCTTGTTAAATGAGTATACATATGAGTATAAATATGTACAAGTGTGTATAAACATTGCAGCATGTTAAATGAGTATCTATATAAGAGTAAATCCGTACAAGTGTATATGCATTGATATATAATAAATTGTAAATCCGTACAACTTTTGAATAAATTGTTTTCATATTAAAGACAATGTGGAAATGTGGGTATGGAAAGTACATGCCCTCCGTGAACCATTATTTTCAACGACAATATAATACCACCCTAACAAACCCTATTTTGTGTATATATATATATAATTTTAAGAATTAATATCTTTGTTTATAGATCAAAGATCCACTACACCATTTGAAATTCGGTTCTTGGTTTCGGTGTTGCGGTACAAATTGGACTATGCACCGAACTGGGTTTTGGCATTGATGATATTTGATATATTGATTATTTTGTTTTGTGAAATTCGTTTGGTTTTGTTTATACGATGACTTTTTTAATCCCAACTGAATAGAAAAAGAGATGGAGAAAGATTATTCATATTCTGCAGAAAAAAAAAAATTTCACCAAAATAAAGGTTGGATTTGTTATAGGCTTCCATATTTATAACTTCTACCCTTAAATCCACCAAAATTTACTACTTAATAAAATTTTTTAAAATTTATGACTTTTTGAATACACCTAGACTTTTGTAAACTTTTTTAAAATCTTATATAAATACTGTCAAATTTGTATGGACTCTTTAAAAGTCTAGATTGAATACTGCCAGATTTATATGAATTCTTTAAAAATTTATAAAAGTCTACATTGAATGCACTTAAATTTTTAAAGTCTTTTAAAATTCTTTAAAATTTTAATTGAATACACCATCCTAGAGTCCCACATAATTTTATAGCTTTTGTCACTACGATAAGGCAAGGTTGGCAATTCATGTTTAATTTGGCACTACATCAAGGAAGCACGGACACAGGATACGGATATGACACGATAGAGATACGGCGATACGAAAAATCTCAAAAAAATAGGACACGGACACGGCAAGGATACGTCAAATAAATAAATAAATAAAAATATAATATTATATATAAAATATTAATTTTTATTCTTCAACCATACAATAAATATAGTTAAAGTAATTATACAAAATATAAGAAGTTAAAATCAAAAAATTCACTATCTTTTCTAATATTTTTTACAATGACTTACTTACTTGAGGGTTTTAAAAATATTTTTGTTTTATTATAAAATGATCTTTATTTTCTTATGTATAAAGTTTTTAATATTACAATCTCAACCCCATTTTATAGAACAAAAAATTACAAATTTATCCCAAAAAATATCACAGCCGTATCCTGAGGTATCTCACCTATCCTAACCATATTTTCAATATATCCTAACCGTATTCGATATTAAAAAATAATTAAAAAAAATTGAATACTTCTTAATCAAATCCTGTTCAATACCACGATGACCCTCTTTTTAAAATATTCGTGTTTTGTAATATCACATTTGTGTCATTTCATGACATAAAGTATTATGTTATACGGACGAATTTATTAAAAATCTTGATATAAATACTTCACGTTTATATGTCACGTCTAATTAAACCGGTATAATAAAATTATAAATGAGTACGCCAGTCAAACAAAGATATTTGACAACAATTGTAATGTGACACACTGAAGTTCAACTTTTTAATTAATCAAATTGTTCCTCCAGCTCCATCGAGTGATAAGGGCTTCGGAAAACAGGGGAAAGATTGGACAAGACAGGCCCTTCCTCTCAAGCCTCTCACTTGAGATTAGAGGATAAGATGGACCCCACATCCATAGCCCTCATTAGCCTATACATCATCACGTACTTTTCTATCCACAATATTATCCTGCTCCCAACAATCCCATGCCGTTGATTTTATATCTTGATTCACCATCCCCATCCACCAACTACATCATCCAATGACTTCTGAATCAATCTTATACACCCGAAGGAAATAAAAAATTAAAAAAAATTAGTGATGATTTAGGAGCAATTTCATAAAATAAAAAAAATCAAGAATTAATTTTTTTAAGAATTAAACTTTAAGTATCGTATTTTTAAAATGTTAATAATTGTTAATCGAGAATTGCCTATTTCATTCCAACAGAATAAAGGTAAAAATTATTTTGATGAATAGTAGTTGTTTATAAGTTAAATCTCACTCGTTTAAAATTTACTTAATTTCAAGTAATATCTAAATTTATTTATCGAACACATTCAAGAATTCCTTGCTCTGTATTTAGATGCGCAGACTAGAAAATTTGACATTGTTCTGTTCATACTCTAAATTTTATTTTTCCCTCATTCTAATTGAATTTTCTATCACTGAAATAATGTTATTTATTTAGAATTAAATACTAAATCTAGTCATCGGCTCACTACTAATCATAGTAGCAAATATTTTATTTTTTCACTTACCATCAAAGCTTGTAACTTGTTACAGCTAGTTTGGATTAAAAAATAATAATAATAATAATAATAATAATAATAATAAAAACTTAGTGATAGTTAAGTCTACTCAATCGAGTCGAGTTGAACTTAAGTCTATTTGGATTTGAATCATTTTTTTGTGGGCTTAACTTGAATTCGTGACAAATTCAAAAAGATGAGCTCGACTCAACTAATAACAAAAATCGTTCGAGCTAAATATAAGGTCATGTTCAAGATTATTTTGGCTTGCTCGTGAACTTATAAAGGTATGTATAAGTCTATGTTGATGAACATGTTCATAATTTTACTTCTTGAACTTATATAAGTTTATATTTATAAACGTGTTCAAGAGCCATATACAAGCCTATATTCACGAATATATACAAATCTACACGAGTTTGTGATCATAAGCTTACACAAGACCAATACAATATTGTTAATTTACTAAACTAGTTTAATAATTGAGCTTGAATTCAACTTGTTTACTTAACAATCAGATCCAAAGTGAGTCTTAAACGAACTGTTTATGAATAACTCGGTTCATTTGTTATTGTATGACACTGCTTTAGCTTTTAAAGTAGAAGGTGGAGTTCGAAGTTCTCTTGGGAATAAATAAATAAATAAAAGGTGTGTGAATTTCTTGATAAAAAAATATAAAATAAAATATCACTTACCCAAAAAAAAAAAAAAAAAATTATACAGTACATTTGTATCATGGCCCGCGATGTAAGGAATCATTCTAAAATAGTAAGTACGTGACAAAAGTTTTAAAAACAGTTCGTCTCGTCACTTCACGACCACTCAAAACGGTTCGCATTGCTCGAGCAAGATAACATCGTCGGGGCATGACAATTCAATAACTCACTCTATCATTCACGAGTTTTTGCTCAGTCCAACTAACTATATCAGATTTTCTACTCTCTCTCTACTTTCTCTCTCTAACAATAATGGAGTCTCGAGTGATCTCCGGCGCCACCACCATCTCAGGCATCCCCCAACTGAGAAAGCCAGCTCGGCTCACCACAGTTCACTTCGCCACTGCCAGACGGATCGGAGCCGTCGGAGACGGCGGTAACCTTTTATGGGGAAGGCAGCTCCGGCCAGCTATAATCCTCGAAACCTCACCGTTGACCACTGGCTTTCCAGCAACGAAGCGCGAAATTCTCCGGCCAAGCCTCGCCGCCGCGTCATCACCGGGCGAGGGAGGCGATTCCGCCGGGTGAGGTCCGTTTCCTCTGTTATGATCCGATAACCCGTCACTTTCCGGATCCCGAACTAATTATTGCTTCTTTCCTGACCCGATGTTCTCGCAGGGATGGTAAGGTCGCTCCGGTGGGGTTCATCCAGAAGTACCCGGCGCTTGTCACCGGTTTTTTCTTCTTCATGTGGTAGGTCACGTGCGTCATCTAAACTGCGCCGCTGTTGCGCATGTTATGAAACGGGGAACTTACCCAACTTTCAATGGTCAAGACTCTCGAGTCTTCCTGGTATTTGATATCTGAAATTACTAATGTAACCTCATCCTGCAGGTACTTTCTTAACGTGATTTTTAACATCCTCAACAAGAAGATCTACAATTACTTCCCCTATCCTTAGTACGTATATATTCTGCTAATAATTACTCACTTATATATATATATATATATATATATATATATATATATAAACAACTTATTCAGTAGAAGTACTAAAAATAAAAATCAAATTTAATTGTTGCGTTTAATATAGGATTATTCATAGTTGGACTTACATTAGCATGGTTGTGATGAATTTATGCTTTTGTACGCAGTTTTGTGTCTGTTATCCATTTGTTCGTGGGGGTGGTCTACTGTTTGGTGAGCTGGGCAGTGGGCCTTCCAAAGCGCGCTGTAAGTGGAAAAGCTAGTATATAATTGAGATATATAGTATTCAAAATTTAGAAAGTGAATTGATATATATTATTATTTCCGATTTATATTTACATTTAGATATGTGTAAGTTATGAACAACAAATGTAAAACATATCGAGCATGTTTTACAAAATAACTGGATACTTTAATGAACTCGACGATCCAATTTGAAAAATTAATCACATTTCTTCAAAACCATGTCAATTTTCATCTAAAGAATAATTTATTTGATCTCCTTTGTAAAAACCTCAAATTGTTAATCTCCATTAGTAATGTCGTTGTATCGTCCCCAGTATTACGATATATTTTGCCACTCCCTTGTGTACTCATAAGTTAATGAGGTGTGAGTCATGTGACTGGTGGTTCTATGTAGCCTATGGACTCAAACCTCTTGAAGCTGCTTATCCCTGTTGCTGTGTGTCATGCACTCGGCCATGTGACCAGCAATGTCTCATTTGCAGCAGTTGCAGTCTCATTCACCCACACCATCAAAGGTGAATTGCAGTGTCTACGCTAATATACACAAGTATTTTATGTTATTGCATGAGTATGTTACCAATATTATTTCTAAAGTGCTTACAAACATGAAATCTCTCCCTCATAGTGGTTTCATTTTGAATCAGCCCTTGAACCTTTCTTCAATGCTGCTGCTTCTCAATTTATTCTTGGACAACAACTACCCATTTCTTTGTGGCTGTCACTTTTACCAGTTGTCTTGGGTAAGCTCTTCTCTCTCTTTCTCTGTTTGTCGATATTGTTGATGTTTATAGTTGTCTATATTGACGAATTTGGAGTTCAAACTACAGTTACCTATTTAGCTTAACTTGTTAACTGATCTAGTAAACTCAATAATTGAGCATGAAATATCTTTAAACTCAGTTTAAATTAATTAAAAGTGTAATATATGCAGAAAAGAAAAAGAAAAAGCTTTTGAACTCTGTCTTGATGAATATGGGAAAATGTACCTGAACTATTACGTCATTACCATATTAATGCTTGACTTAACAGCTAACTGGATGCAGGTGTGTCAATGGCATCATTGACTGAACTGTCCTTCAACTGGACCGGTTTCATCAGTGCTATGATTTCTAATATCTCCTTCACTTACAGGAGTATATATTCAAAGAAAGCCATGGTGATTTTACGCCTCTTTTGATTGTTCCTTTATCTTGCATAAACCACAGGAAATGCAGTAAATTCAGAATTTATCTTGCAGTCCTCTTTCTGATGACCTACTCTTCTTTTGCAGACCGATATGGATAGCACTAATCTCTATGCCTACATTTCCATAATCGCGCTCTTTGTCTGTATTCCACCTGCCCTCATTGTAAGTAAGACTGTGCTTGGCAGATAAGTAGAGCTGCTTGATTTTTTAGTGAATAATTCTGCCACGAGGATGTGAGATCATGCCCTCAGTTGTTGGATCGAGTACACACCCCTTGCAAGTTCTAATGGCTGTGAGCATGAGCTCACATTTTAGCAACCTCATGATAATTTTTCCCTTTTTTTAATTAATGAATTTCCTATCCCATTTTTCATGTTTGATCATTCAGTTGGAGGGACCTAAACTTCTGAAGCATGGGTTTGGCGATGCAATTGCTAAAGTGGGTCTAACAAAGTTCATCACAGATCTTTTTTGGGTGGGAATGTTTTACCATCTCTACAATCAGGTATTTTCGTTTGGTTTAACAATAACCTATTATTTTATATTAAAGTGCTGCTAATTGTCCCCTTCCCTCATCCTCCCAGCCCCCTAAGCTACAAGTTTATCCTTCTTGCAACTACTGAAGTAACAGTTAATATAATTTCTCCCTTTCAGCATCTTAGCACAAGGCTATAGTAACAATTTTCATGTTGTTTTGGCCAATAAGCAAATTATTAATTCCATTTCTACTATTGTTGAACTATTTGACATGAAGTAGCATTGTTCCGGATTGAGATGAACATATTTTTGGTTTTTTGCTTTTCAGTTAGCGACCAACACCCTTGAGAGGGTGGCACCTCTTACGCATGCAGTTGGGAATGTGTTGAAACGTGTATTTGTGATTGGCTTCTCAATCATTGTCTTTGGTAAATATAGATCTTTTATTATTCTTGATCATATCTTTGGCTTTCTTTTGCCAAATATGTTCGTATTCAAAAGACATCTAACAATTCATCCTTTATAGGTAACAAGATTTCAACACAAACGGCCATTGGAACAGCCATTGCAATTGCTGGAGTAGCAACGTACTCATTCATCAAGGCCAAGATGGAAGAAGAGAAACGGGTGAGTCCAATTCGAAATATACCTTAGTATTCATTTATAAATGGAAAACAAAGGTAGGAATGCAGATTTAAGTTCTCAGTTCATTTTGTGTCTTATTTGCGGCTCTAAACAGCATTTTCTTTCATCAATTCTCAGACACACCCATCGATTTAAACATATAATAGTCCAACATAGCCTGATAACACACTGTTGATTGTTCTTGCCTGTTAAGCTCGCTCATCCACTCCTTGGAGGAACCTAATGGAGCCTTTGATTATAAGCTTTGTTCAATTAATTGTTGGCATTAGGTCATCTCAAGTGAATCAAGCCATTTTATTTTGCATGGCATTTAAAATGAATGATTGTAGGGTTCGTTTATTTGGTTAGCCTAATTAGGTTCATTTTTAGGATTTTATAACACCCGCCCCATTTCTTTTATCTTTCTATTATTGTCTTCATGATGATACAACTTTAGGGAAAAAAAAGTACTTCGGTTCTCTAATGCCCCCTCATATGCAAGTGCACATTGTACTCCATTTTAGTTAGTAAATATACAAGAGTTGATACAATATATAGATGGATCAGCCTTAGCAATATATATATATATATATATATATATAGATGGATCAGCACTGAAGCTGCAGAATTTTATTAACATGAGCTTTCTTTTCTTTTTCCCCCCTTTTTGCAGCAAATGAAATCAGCATGAGGAAAGAAGATGCATGGACATGGAGAAGGAATCTTTGGTGTAGACTTAAATGTCTTTCTTCCCGGTGACTGAAATGACAAATTGTGAATTCCTCTATCATTATGAAGTTATTTTTCTCAATCAATTTTCTTTAATTTTGAAGTACAAACAATTGCTAATTTGCAATCATATCATGTTGACTGCAATAATGTATCGCTTCTGTCTCTCATAACCATCTTTTTATGATTGAAGCTCTCAAGGGAGTTAAAAGAACTTGATGAGGATAGAAAATGTGAATAATAAATTATCATGAGCAAATTGTGCATTAGGAATTTCTTATTGTATCTTCATTTATTAAAATTTTAAGATACATATCTGAATTCATGCTTCAGTTTTTTGGTAATGAATAACAGCAGGGTAAAGGATTAAATATTTCCACAAACTTTAGGAGTTATTCCGAAACAACTATTCATGTAAATAAGAGTTGAGATTTTAAGGACATCATCATCATCCTTGCCTTAATCTCATATGAATGGTGTCAGTCACATGAATTCTCTCCAACTGAATGAGAATTCATCACGATGATTATTTTTGGATTGATAAATGTTGTTTGTTAGTTAGACGTTTCTTTTAAGAAATGAAATTTAAAACTTGAAAATTTGACAAATATTTTGATCATTCTGAGATGGGCTCTATAATAATGCATGCCAATGTTTCCCATGTTACTCTGGTTTGTCATAATTGTCACCATCGTTATTAATCTTTCTAGTGCTTGATGATCATGTTATTTTTTACATTTCTATGAAGTTTGTATCAGACTAGATGAAAAACAGGATTTTAGTAGGAGTTTTTATTTTCTGGGATGCATAGTATCCATTCAGATCAGAATCTTGTGGGCACGAGTCTTGTCTACTTTTTCCAGAGTTGTAATTGAAACTCGATCTAAGGAGCAATTCCTTAGGGGCAACCCCCGCGAGCACAAACCTAGCTTTACCCAATTCGTGTGAAGGAGACATTTTGCATGGTGTCTTGAAAATTAGTCAGGGTAAAGTCCTAGACAACCAGAAATACGAGTCTTGTCTACCTTTTACAGAGTTGTAAATGAAACTCGATCTTATGGATATTGGTTACCTCCACCACAGCTCTTTACTTTTTCCAGCTAATCTAGAGAAAGCAAGAGCACACAATGAGACAGGAACAATTCACTATCACTACCACAGCAAGAGGAAAAAAGCATTGCTAAGTGAATTTCCATGAACAATTCACTATCACTACCACAACAACAAGTATAATAGACACCATGTACACGCACAAAAAAGAAAAATTAGAATGCCTAGTTATGTGTAGATTGTCCAAATTGACATTTCACAAATTGACATATTGTCTAATTTATGTGTAGATTGTTCCTGCACCGTGGAGCAAATCAATATATAGTTATACATGCTCAATAGAATTCTCCCATCACTCGCCAAGAAAATTAAGAAAATAAGATTACACTTGCAAAATCCAGAATTGATTTTATTCATCCTTTTTCTATCTTGGATAAATAAGGTTTACTAAATTTTGTTTATTTGAATTACAAACATAAACTCATTGCAAATACAACTAATACACAACCGCAGGTAAGAAAAAGAAAAACTTTATACACTAGTCTAAAGGATACAAAAAAGAAAAACTGTATACGCAAGCAAGTCTTGGGGTACAACTTTTCGCCACAATCTAAATCATGGAGGCAGTATTTTCTTGATTGCAGACTTCTGCTCAGCTGTCAACCTTGTTGGGAATTTAATGTCGAACTTGATCCGCAGATCGCCTCTCTTGGAGGGATCTTTCGGTATTGGCATCCCCTCATTTGGTACAATCTCCTCATAATTCAGGTGAATCGCATTGTTTATGGGAATGGTTAGCTTTCTTCCATCCAAAGTTGTGATATGAGCTGTGTAGCCTGTTAATGCTTCGGCAAGTGATATTTTCTGGGTGACCACCAGATCGTTACCTTCTCTCTTGAAGACACCGTGTGGTTTCTCATCAATCACAAAAACAAGATCTGACGGAGTAACATTTGGCTGCTCATTTCCTTTCTCCGGGAAGGTGATTTTAGTTCCCTTTTTCCAGCCAGGCTTTATATCAATTGTTAGAATCTCCTGCACAGGCATGGTTTTGCTGTGCAACAAAATTTTACAGTGTCAACTAACTCGAGCACGAAACTAGTTGTTGCTCATGAGAGAAATAACAAACATATTATTGATTGCAATATCAGAAACTAAACCAGAATATTCACCGCCACCAATTAAAGGAAGAGTATATGTATTAAAGACTAAATATTGTCAAAGGACTCAATGTCCTTCCATTTTCAAAATATTGATCTAGCCAAAGTATTTTTTCAAGGCCCTATAATCCATCTTCATGATTTACAGGCAGCAACATTACTCAAGTACAAGAGTGTTGCAACTAATGCAATGGGTGGAGCTAGATATACCGATATATATTGTGTTCAAAACACTCAGCATATTATGCACTCTGATAACGGCCATGGCCATGGCCATGAGTGAAGCACTGAAGCATAATATATTCATCACACAGTCGTTTAAGATTCAATAGCCATTGGTGATAGATGTATATATTCTAACAGAGAATAACATTTACAAAGAATCTCCTTTACAGGGAAAAAAAATTACAAAAGGATCAGAATTTTCTTAGGACTCAGAGTCATGGTTAATGGATTGCACGATTTGCATCCCTAAAACTTTCAAGGCAAATCTCCAAAGAGCATTTGTTGCAAAGTAATAGACTTCCATAAAATGAATATCAAAACTATTTTCGATTCTTTGAGTAGAGAAATTGGTCAGAACTTCCCCATGTTACATGGATTCAGAGGTATGTGTGTCGCATCATGTGAGTATGTATCGACGAATTCAACGTGAAACATTGCTAAATTTTCATATTATTTAATATTTTTATTTTTAGCGTAAATGCCTTTCTATAAGATGGTGTTTAATACATGCATTTCACTCGTTTTGAAGTAATAATAATATTAAATTATTGAATATGTTTTTTAAGTGTGTGACTAACAAATAGCGTCAAACACATATCCTATACTCATGTCCGAGTAATGTGTGTCCGATACCGGTACTTCATGTGGTCTATGTAGCAACTTCAATGTCAAAGACAATAAGAAAGAACAATTTATGAAAGGGGAATTGAATAGTTTCGTGATGCTATACATATTAATATTATACCCTATAAAGGAAGCAAATGCAAGTGCTTCAATTGACGAAACAATAGCAATCAATCCACATTGAGGAAGCAAACAGAAGTTACAGAACCACTAACATATAGTATCTTAGGAAAGCATGTAAAGTGACAGTTACAGTACTTGAACAAAACAGTACTAAAAATGCATGTAAAGTGATAGTTCATATAACATACCCACTTGCATCAGCAATTTCCCTTGAGATCTTCATCTTCTTTGTAGTCCCCTTGTAGAGCTCTTCAAGGCTACAAGGCAAAGTAATTTCGATTGGAAGTGCCTTCCTAGGGACCGAACTCATTGGTCTACTCTCTCCAAATGAACTAAAGATATCATCCCCAAACATTCCACCAGAGAACACTGAACTTCCCCTCATGCCACCACCACCACCCATTCCTCCGAATGGGCTCGAGAAGCCAAAAAATTCGGAAAAAATGTCATTGGCGTTTCTGGGGTTGAATGTGAACACATTTGGTCCATCTCCTGTTTGGTAAAAGGTTGTTCCACCATATCCACCAGCATCTGGTGGTGGCACTTGCCCTTTTAGCCCTTCTTCACCGTATTGATCATATACTGCTCTCTTCTGGGGATCACTTAGAACCTAGAATAATTCATAAATAAACATCAATTTTATAATATATGTAATCCTAAATTAACATACACGAATATGTGTCGAAGGTGATACATTGATAGAGTTTCAAAATGTGTAAACAATGACATACTATATACGAGACATATACCAAAACCCAACATGAGATTTTGATATGATGGCAATTCTATAAATACACAAGATTGATAAACTGGAGATACCCAGATGGTTTAATAAAAATTCATGGACACTTTACCATATTTGATCTTTTTTGTAGTTAGAAATTCCCATCAACCAACTACTCTTTCAGTGATATATACACAAATACATATATATAGATTTATACAGAGAGTGTGGCTATAAATACCTCATATGCTTCAGAGATCTGTTTGAATTTGGCCTCAGCTTCTTTCTTGTTGTTGGGGTTCTTATCTGGGTGCCACTTCATGGCTAGCTTTCTGTAAGCCTTCTTCAAATCTTCTTCTTTGGCATTCTTGTCCACATTTAATATTTTGTAGTAATCCACACCCATCTTCTCTGATCTCTTGATTCTTCTTCTTACACTTAGACGATCGATATTTCGACTATATATGTATATATACTTGTTACACGCTGATAAATCGAGATTTGGTTGATTAAATGAGTAGCTAGTATGGATAGGACAGAGAAGCGAGAGATACATCTGGAAACAGGGGAAGGATGGAGAAGTTTCTAGATTTGCGGGTCAACCCATTACTTTTGGCAACACTACCAATTAGTTGGAAGTCGGCCCAGTCGGGTCATGCTTTATAACCTCTCTTAAAATTTTTTTCTCCTTCTAAATATTCTACTTAAATTTCGTTTCCTTCTGTGTAAGTTTTAGCTCGCCTAGCCAAGCATGCTTGGAACTACTAAGTTGGCTTACTACAGTAAATAAGGGTACAGGGTACTTCTAAGTTGGCTTACTACAGTAAATAAGAGTACAGGGTTAACTTGGCTTACTACAGTAAATAAGAGGACAGGGTACACATTTGTGGCTCCGCACTCACTCTTAGAATTTCTCACCCTCACTCTTGGAGTTTCAACTCCTGTATATAGGTCATTTTCCTTGTTAATGGACGGGAAGATGCATTACAAAATACGAGTAGTTAATATTTATCTTTTAGAATTCTTCCCCTAAATATTAAGGGTATATATTTACAAATTTTACAAATTTCCTTATTTTTATAGAAATTTTCTCAAATTACAAATCTTATACAAACTATAATATTTTAAAATTTTTTATCCCTCTCTTCAATATTTCAGTATTCCAACACAAATGCACAAGATTCTAAAACTCTAACTCTATTCCAACAAAGGGTCGTTCGGTAACCATTTATGTTTAGTATTTTCTGTTTAAGTGTTTATATAAATAGTGTTTATGTTACGATTTTGTTTATCCATAAATTGTTTGATAACGAAAAAACGTTCAACTTATTTTAAAAATCATAAACAGAAAAACATGTTTGTTCACCTTAAATTATTATTTTTTAAAAAAAATCAACACAATAAATTGCATAAAAAGTCAGGTTCATGTTACAACAAATCTATGCAGTAATAACAAAGCAAGAAATATACATAAAAAATAAATAAATAATATTGGGTAACATATATATCTACACACTGCAAATTATACTGTAAAACTAGAATGAGCCACAACTCAGAAAGCTCTAACAAGTAAGGAGATGCAAACGATTTGATACCTTACGATTATTAGGATAACCGGAACCAGAACCGTTCCCAACGGTTCCTTAATTTTGAAACCGGAATAAATGAGTTCGATTCAATTCAGTTATTATAGGAGTTGTATTTAACCTTATAATAGTTATAATAATTTCATTGTTTTAAATTTTTTATATAACAAAAGGTTATTATAACTATTACAATTATTTTATAACATATATTCAACGGTTCTAGTTTCGGTTCCAAGGTTTGGAACTGGAATCGTAGTGAATAGTTTCTAAAATTTAAAGTCGGAACCTGAACCGTAGTGAACGGTTCTGTTCGGTTTAGCTAAAGTTCTTTATGATTCCACCGGTTCTTTGTGCACCCCTACCAATAAAACAAAATATATGTAACTATAAAAAGTTAAAAGTTTTCCAATTTGTATGAAGTGAGAAGAGGAATTTGGAAGGCATTCCTTTCAACACTGAAAATGAATTAATAATATGAGTACAAAATATCATTATTGTTTCTTTGACAAAGAGATGGTTAAGACTTCTTTGCTTTTTTTCCCTCAAATAAGTTTTTTTTCTTTTTTTAGCATGGGTGCCCTTAAGTAATTATTTCTTATTATCAAGTATATCAGTAATTATTCATATTGTACCAAAAAAAAATTTCTCAAGGCAATTGATGCTCTTTAATTATGTCTACACTATAATTCTAATATTTTTATCGTTGTATCAAACAATAGTCTTTTATAAAAATAAAAAAAATTCTTTTCATTTTCTCACTTTTAGTTTCAATTTTCAATTAAAATAATATAATCACCATTTTAAATAAAAAAAGAAAAAAAATCTTTTTAATAAACATAAACAATAAACATCATTTTGGTGTTTAGGATTTGAAGGCTTAATTATAGTGTTGTTTTAAAAGCGTTTTAACAATTTATAAACAAAACAAAAATTATCAAACATGTTTATCTTAAAATTTTATTTTTATAAACATTAAACAGTAAACATAAATGGTTGCCAAACGGGCCCAAAGTCATTGAAAAGGTGACATGTCAAGCGTGTGGCACAACCTCGCGAGTGGTTACATATCTCCTTGGTCCTTGGAGCTATCAATATATTTTAGCTATGAAGCACGGATACAGATACGGGATACGGATACGACACGATACGGATACGGCGATACGGCAAATCTCAAAAAAATAGGATACGGGTACGGCATATATATATATATATATATTTTTTATATATTATACAAAAAAATTAATAGAACACAAATTAAGTTTTAAGTTTTAACTTAAATGATCTTTTTTTTTCAACATTAAAGATCTTTTGATTTATTACAAATTAAGCCCCACATTTTAACTAAGTTTTTTAAATTTTAATATTACAATATGGCTACCATCTTTAAAAAAAAAAAAATCAAACGTATCCGAGAAGTATCTTGGCCGTATCCCCAAGTATCCGTGCCGTATCCTGCCGTATCTGAAAATAAAAAAATTATTTAAAAAAAAATGGATACTTCCCTGGAGTATCCGATACGTGTCCGGCCGTATCCTGGCCGTATCCGTATCGGATACGTATCCGATACGGCCACGGCGCCTCCGGGAAAGTATTCGTGCTTCATAGTATTTTAGATATGTATGCTCTCGTTTTCGTGACCTAGGACATTTTACTGAAAGTGTTGTACCTGTGTCTAATACTCGAACACTTGTCTTGATATTTTTTTTTAGGACATTTCATGAATACTTTTCGGACACTCTTTGAACACTCTTCAAATACATGTCGAACACTTCATAACAGTGATATATATTCAAGTATTTTGAAAAGAAATTATATGCTAGTAAGTTATGATTAAAAATCTAAACTAATTATATGTAGATGACTAAATAAATCTCGTTCTTTAATCTATTTATCTATTTTTGTTTATAAGTTTGCTTGATTCTTAATTTTTTATGAGGAATTGAAGTATATAAGTAGTCTTTTTTTTTATTGAATAATTAATATGTAGTAATATATTATATTATAATTTTATAAGTCGTATCCTTGCCGTATTTGTGTTCTATTTTTTTAAAAATTTTCGTATCTATCGTACTTGTATTTGTGTCTGCGTCCGCGCTTTCTGTCCTAGCATTTCCACCAATGAAACAAAAAGTAAAAAGTAAAATTAGAAAGGAATTTAATGACGGTGTCGTTTTAAGGACGGTATCTCAGAAGAGGAAGGAACAAAGGTTCTATCGTAAATTCACAAACTTGAGATTTGAGTTACGTATAAAGTAGCAAGGGAGAGGAGGAGCTGGACAGACAAGAATGGAGGTTTCACTGATTTTGCTTCCTGCCATCTTTTTATCTCTTTTCTCTCTCTCCGAGTCTACGGTTCTGATTTCTCAGATCGGCAATCAAACGTCATGTGGAAACCACCGTTTGATCTGCGATTTGGAAGAGGCGAAACTCAAGATCACTCGATTAGGTAATTATCTGTTCAATCACTATACAACACACACATATATATACACACACGTATGTTTATATGTATGTACGTATGCTAAAATGCGACTCAAATGTTTTAATTTTCATGTGGTGGTGAAATTTGATCATAGCCTTTCTCATTTTGTTGGGACTAATTAATTGTTGACATGGAGTGATTTCAATCTTAATCGAAAATCAAGTTTACGCATCTTCTTCTTCAGAATATTTACTTACATACAACGCACGAATTATTGTACAGAATGACGAGGTAGTGACATTTTTGAAAATACAAAGCACCAAGAATTTTTTTCTCAAATGATAAGCAACTAATAAGTTTCCCCATATTCTACATGTTAATTTATGGTGAAATTTTTTGTATGTATAGCATTACTTTGATGTCAAATGGTAATTCTTAATTTATCTGCATTGAGAATATGGATCTACTATATTGCCATTTACTTGTGGACCTACATAGAGTGGAATGGCAAATCAGGATTCTTGTAACGGACCCCAAATAGGTGAGAATATTCTTTGTTGAGTTGAGTTGAATTTAGTACGATTGAAGAAAATTATAAATGCTTAATCAATATTGATTTCCAGTTTCAGTTTATGAAAGTACTTATTGTAAAGTATTGAGTGAAGTGTTTCTAAGATTGTTGTGAATCAAATGGAGCAGACCTGTCTACATAAAATAAAAATAATAATAATTAAAAAAAAAAAAACAAACAACCAAAAACTTAAGATTGAACTTATCCAGATCCAAGAGCCAAATTGGCATAAACAATCAAGAGGCACTGGGTAGGTTGTTAGGTAGAGTAGTTTGGTGATTCAATTATCTGATTGTTATTTGATGAGGAAATTGTTTATATTTGAAGGGCCTCAATTCTTTTAAGATGGCTCGAGAAATTAGTGTCTAATCTGCACAATTACACATAACACATAAAAGAAACAGTGTTAAGTTGCAGGTGTACTATGCATTGCCAATCTTTTTTCTAGATTGGCAATAGTCTGTCTCATATCAGAAAAAATCACAGTCAGATAGGAACCCCGGAGTTATAGAATACTGTAATATTCAAGTTTAGAGGGATTATATCTGTCTGTTATAGTATGCTTCTTCCACCTGGTTATAGTTTCTTCTAGAACTTTCTGTTCATTTATTGGAAATATGGCTTTGATTGACCTGTACATTTCTAGCCAAATGTAGCGTAGATCACCCTGAATTTTAGTCATTGCATGTATCTAGATTTTCACAGCAGAGGGAACAACAGGAGCTATCGTACCATGTACAATGCATAATTAGTCTCATCGTGCAATTTATTGAGTTCACACCCCACCTTTTGATGGTTAATGTTATTTTATAATTTATATGACCATGTTTTATAAATGAATTGTGAAACATACATACAAAAAGAAAAACAATATCAATATAAAGGTTGTAGTTGAAAGTGTATTTTATTGCTTTGTTATATTGCTATAGTTTCTGAGTTCCTCAAAAGTTTCTCCGTAATCTCTTCATAACTAATCTGAGCAGCTTCAAGTTTTCTTTCTTTCTATGATTAGGAGCTCTATTTATAACAAATCCATAATAGCATTTATCAGGGATCCTAACTGAATTCTTATTGGTCAATTGAGGGGAAGCTCTTTAATGGCTAATGAAAGGAGCTTAGTTACTGTTTGCTTCAGAGGCTGAAAGATCATTAAAATTTAGTTTAAAAAGGAAAAAATTTCAAACTTGTCTTGCAGAAGTGCCCTTGATTACTTGAGTGTCTAGTTATGTTGCAAAACCATCATCAGGCTTATTATATTGTATGCCCGTGCCAAAAGCATGAAATAGTGTCAACTATTATATTTTGCAATTCTGCTTTGAAGAAGGTTATTCTTGTGGTATGTTAATTTTATGGTGATATATTTGCTCAGACTTGGTATAAATCTCAGTGATACTTATCCAAAAAAATCTCAGTGATATTTTGATTTGAACGCAGAATCCATCCTTGGAGAAACCATCCAAGACTTAAATGATAAAAGCCTTCGTCTCAAAGAAACT
This sequence comes from Cornus controversa, assembly GCA_026545225.1. Lineage (NCBI taxonomy): Eukaryota > Viridiplantae > Streptophyta > Magnoliopsida > Cornales > Cornaceae > Cornus > Cornus controversa. The sequence continues at coordinate 48,808,442 of CM048849.1, forward strand.
GAGAGGCTAATTGAGGAGATGAGCCATGAGATCGATCATCTGCAATCTGTCTTGTTCAGATTAAAGGTTTGCCTTCCAGTTCATATATGCTAATTAAGTGTATCATATACCAGATGACTAATGAGTTTCCATATTGGGCAATTGGATCCATCTTTTCCAAGAAAAAAACTTGTTCTGGAACTTGTGTATCTGTGTAATGTACAGTCATGGTCAATAGCACTATGAAACCATCATTTCTCATCCATGAAATACTAATTATAGTTTACTTCTCTGTATTATTCATTTCTAAGATTAGTTTTCGGTTCTAGATAATAGCTCCTCCATGTTATACACCAAGGATCAGGTTAAGCACTTTTACAATTTACAGTCTCTTTCTAAAGTTTGCATTATCTTGCTGAAGAAAGAAATTTTAGGGGTATCACCTTTAGCTGTCTATTTTTTTTTTCTTTTTATAAGTAGCAAGAAATTTATTAGAGAGAAAATAGGGAATGTAAGGTGAAAAGGGGAACAACAGTTTGTATGTAGTTTATTCTCAAGTCTAATAAGGACATGGATATTAAAAAATTAGTTCCTTGTCCGGGAGTGATGGAATATATCGATCTTACATATCATCATCTTTAAATAACCTGGACAAACATTATCAAGAGCAAAAAAAAATTTACAAGACTCAGAGTGAATAACAGGGTAATGGTCTTCTCTAGTAACATATTTCTATGAGATATCATTTTATCTTGCTCATCAGTTTTTAACTATTTTTTCATTTGCATTTCTAAAATTTATGAATTGGCTGTATTTTTTCAATAAAAAATAAGTATACTTTTATGGCATGTACCTTTTTTAGTTTTGCATCTTATTCAATTTAAGCAAAAGGGGGTTGTTTGCAAAGAAATAATAGTTCAGGTTTTTTTTTTTCAATTAACCCTGATAAAATGGTCACTTTTGGAATATTTAGCCCACTATCCTTCACTAGACATTGTTTCTACTTATAGGTTTACCAAAATTACATACCAATATACCATTTATTTATATTCTAATATTTTGTCCAAAAAATTATCTTTCCTTGGTTCTAATTTAGCATTCATCTCTTTCTGATTTTGTTGATAGCTCATGCTTTCAGTAGACAGCATACATCATTAATGTTTAAATCTATACGTTTTTTTCATTCATCCATTAGATGAAGCAGAACCAAACATTGATGTACTCTTCTATGTATGAAGTAGCTTGTCTGATATTACATGGGCATGGATATGGACATGGAATATGCATTTCGACATGCCTACTTGAACATGCACTACGAGGGTGTCTAGTTGTAACTTGACTTATTATACAACTTGCATTAAATTTTCCCGTAACATTACTTGGTTACATGTCTGTTTGAAAATGAGTCAAGTGTCCGTACTAAATGCTCTATGTTGTATAAACACCAAGCATTATCCAAGGAAATGTTACAAAAATATTACACATTTTGAAAATCTAGCCATGTCCCTTTGTCCTTTATAATTATACAAAACAGGTAGACACGTATCCAAGTCCTTGTAACAAAGATAATAATGCTCTTAAAAGGTAAAAGTGTATGCATATCGTGTTAGACTTACGAAATGTGGCATGATGTTACATCTGCTCCAGGGTGATTATTCGTATACAGATGAAAGGCTTAATGTGCTACAAGAAGAGGTTTGGTACTGTTCTGTTTAATTTGCACGTTCACATTACTTGCAGTTGACTGGTCACCTTATTTAAAAAGTAGACATGGGGGTGTTTAGGTGCGACGACTTTGGGCTACTTCAAGAAAGAACAACTTTGAGCTTCATAATTTAGAGTCAAAGGCACAAGATGCTGAGAACAGATTGGAAATGGTGACTTCAAAAGTTGAAAAGGTTAGTATTCTGATTCATTCATTCATCTTTGTTTGTAGATGAATTAGTTAATAACAGTGTTAATTTTTTGAATTATTATATTGATGTTTTAATATGTGGAGGATGTAGGTTTTGCTATTTATTTTCTATTACTTATTTTAGCATGCCCAGGAGTGTTCTTCATAATATAACTAATAATAGGGAAGTAGTGAACTGTCTTGTTTAATCAAATACATTAGAGAGGAAACATGAGATAGTTATGACTTTGATATGGCCAGTAATCTTCTTATCACAAGTCTCTTTTCCTTTTATACTTTTCAATCTGCATCTAGGATTATTTATGACAAGCCTTGGGTCAAGTTGGGCCAATATATTGATTATAAATTAGCTCGGAACTACTTTAAAGGGTCAGAAACGATAGCATATTGAAAGAAATAAGACGGATGAAAACGAAAATGGTCATTGAGAAGTTACTCTATGGTTAATGATTGTTATTTATCCTCGTTCATCTTCAATGCTTTGTGTCCCATACGCATGACTAAATTTCATGAATTGTTAGAAGTTTTCTTTGTCAATTCTGCTAATAACCCAGAGAAAGTAACATTTACTCATTATTGTACAAATCTCTACTTCCAAGCAGCCTCAACCCAGAAAGGACAATTTAAGAGCAATAGAGAGAGAGAGAGAGAGCTATATAGTATTATAGAAAGATAAAAAAAATGCTAGAGCAGCCTTCTAAAAGAGTAGGTGATAAACAAATATGCTAGAGCAACCTTCTAAAAGAGTAGGCTTAAAGATGAACTGCATGTGCACTTTAGAAACAAAGTGGTGAATTTTGCATTGGATAACTATTATATATTGTTGGTGCTTGAATAAATCATTTGCGGCTATAGTTATTATATTATAGCTTCTAATACATATATGTGTGTGTGTGTGCGGAGAGAGAGCGGGATCATTACTTGATCCGATGGTAAAAAGCTCGGGTTGAGAAGCATGGGGATGTGAGTTCAAGCATGAGAGACACCACTTGTGCAAAATAATGCCAAAGGTTAGGCCTATCACTAGCCTTCTCCTCCCACCAACTTGTATAGCTGGGAGTCTGGGACAAACACTGCTAAATACTTTTTAGGAAGAGACAGAGAGAGAGAGAAGAAGCAAAAGCTGCACTCTTTGAAGATATGTGATGTCCCACATTGCCTAGGGGGAGAGTTTGTTGCCATTTATACGTGTGGATGCCTCCTACCTGTATAGACGTGTTTTGAAAACTGTGAGCATGGAGAGTGTGCAAAGTGGACAATATCTACACAATGTGGGCGGGTCGTGACAAGATACTTAATTTTGGTGTTTTTTACATCTTATTCATTTGTATTCTATTTGGGATTTGATTCTTTAATTTTTCAATTAGAAAATCATTTGTAAAGCTAATATATCATTAAGCCTGCAATTTCAGGCGTTAATACTTCCGTTGTTGATTCTATATTGTGCCTTGGCATCCGTGTGAGTACTGTTCATGAGATGTGAATTTTCTACAAGTAATTGAGAAATTTTCATGCTCATCGTGTTAAATTATTATTATTTTGGGTGCAGATGGATGGCATTGTAACTGAACAGTGGATTCAAATTCAACACCTTGAGCAGGCTCTTGAAATTGCAAAAGTATTTTTCATCGATAACAACCCTTGTTTATATGCCAAATCTGCAAGGAATTGAGGACGAATTTTATTTTTTTCAGATGAGGTCGTGGAAGGTTAAAAGACAAGTAAGCTCTAGAAGATGCATCTTCTTGAAGGTACTAAAGCAAATACATTTATATTTGACATGCTTTGCTCTATCTATTCTTCTTGGTTAACTCAAATTCAAAAATTTCATAAAACTTCGTTGAAATCTAAATCCATAAGACTGTCATCTACCATTAGTAATGGATTATCAAGCATTAAGAGATGAGAAGTTCCTCATTGTTGTTATATTTTCTTTTACATTTCTGTTTTAACCAATTCTAATACTTTATGTGGCTCATAGCTCATTGAAACCCATTTTGGAAGTCTTTATCAAAAGTTAAGGGAGATGCTGGATCCATTTTTATTTGACGAAGGGTCTGCTTTTGGCCCCTACTTGTCTCGAAGTTTTCATCAGTTAGCAAGAATCTCATCAGCAGTAAAGAAGTATCATCACGAGGTATATATTCTATTTTTGGCTAATTAACATAATTTCTCCACCGGATATAATGATTATGAAATGATATGTGATGTTTGAGTTACATCTGCTTTAATGTTTCATGCTTCAACATCTCTCGTTGTTTTGCTTGGAAAGTATGAATTTAGCCTGAATGTGACAACTTTCAAAAGTGCAGTCTTGATTTTGGGGCTTGGGTAATGGTATCTACCTACTTTTTTAAGTCGCAAGGCCTTGGAAGAAACTGTAACTGTTATGTGAACCCTTGCCCGTATTTACCTCTTGCAATCGACTCTCGGACCATGATTATGTATATATTGACACAATGAGAAAAGTGCTCCTTGTTGAATCAATTCAGCTCCTCAGTGGCTTCTTTCATTCAGTTTCTTGCAAATCTATGTAATCCTTTTGGGGATAATTTTGAAAATTTATCCCACCCTATCAAGACATAACTGTCCTTTCACTTGCCTCCATTCTCCCAGATAAACATAATGCATTAGAAGGAAAGCACCATCATTTGCTGAAAGCGTGCAGCAGAACCTTACCTTATAATTAATGTTATGTTCAATCAAGGAACCAATAGTAGTTCTGCTCTTCAGCTAGTTTGAATTTGTAGTTAACTTTGGGGGAACTGTTTGTAGATGGCAAGTTAGCTACATGGGCACCCTCTCGGGCCATGTACTAGTTCCTTCTTGTGAATAGACTTGTGTCCTTTGTCTTAGCAATTTGTAATCACCTTTCTATTTTACATCATTGAATAATTTGAGCAGGCGTTGAAAATCACTAAATTATTGATAATAGTTAGACATATCTTACTATTGTAGTAACTAATTTCAGTTCACTTTTCCATTTAGTTGCAAGGTTTCGTTAAGCAGGAAATGGAAAAAAATGAATTAACTGCAGCTTTTGCTAACAAGGAAGTCGTATTTTTTGTGGTAATCCATTTTATTCCTTATTCTTCCATTCAATCAATTTTCTGCATGTGTATACCGAATATACAATATTGCATTCTGGTGGAACCAACACCATTTTAATTTGAATTTGCACATTCCAGGTTTCTGCTCTTATGACCTTTCCAATAATGGGTGCTTGGATGTTACTCTCTTCACAATTCAGCTAGCTGGGGGTAATCTTTTCCATGAAGGAAAAGGTGCTGCTTTATTCAATGTTAACGAAAAAGATGATGTCCAAACAAATCTTCCATCTTCAGAAGTCTGATTTTGGCCTCCGTCGTTGTTGGACATAAAAGGACTCCGAGTCGTCTAGGATTGGTCCAAATATCTACTCGAGTGCTAGAACCTACATGCATCAGCTCCATAGTTGGAGTCCAATTGGCATATCATATTGTATACAAGTTTGATAAACATCTAAACATGCTGTACTTAGGTTTATCTTAATTTGTAATGCTTACAAGCTTACCCACTGATTAGTATGCAATTTTGGAATTAACTTGCCATCATTAGAATTTGTCTCTTGACAATTTAAAATACATATTATACATCTATGAGTAAATTCTGTACTTCTTTTCCCTCATTTATTGCTGCCTAAAGAGGTTTTAGTTGAATGCCACATGAATTGCTGCTTGTGCTTTTGATTAGGTATTGCTGTGACAGTGAGCTATAGGATTTGATTTGCGCTGAACTATTACTATGTTCTGAGTATAAACAGTTTCATTATTTCTAGTGGAACTAATTGGTTTTCTTCATCAATCTTAAGGATGTTCTATTATATAGAATTGTTCATAGAATTGCTGCTAGGGACGCTTTTTAATTTCTTTTTATCCGTCTCTCCCTCTCTTAATTAGAATTGGATTGAAATTAAAATATCATTTGTGTGCTTGTAACAAATTGGATTTGAAAGGAAAAAATTTCCTTATTTTCAGGTTAGATGTAAAATGAGATTTGTAATAAAAATATTATTGTTAAGATAATAAATATTTCGATTTTTTTTTATTAAAAAAAAGATGTAAAGAGTCACCATACTGGGATGTCTGGGCGCTCAAGTAAGAGTTGAGAGTTATTAATATGCTATATACAGCAAATTTATATTTTTGATTTTTTTTCTTTTTCCTTTTGTGGGCAATTGAATATAAATCCGAACTCTTCGTTTTTCCCAGTTCACAAATAGTAATTCTTTTTGTACATTTTATGTTACGGGTGTCCAAAAACAGGAAAACAAAAAACAAATGTAGCATTATTTTTCTCCCAAAATTACTATCTTAGAGTTTGTCACATAATATTTCCATTTGTGACTTTTTTCATTTTTAATATTCACCATTATATGTATTTACATTCATTTTCAACTCTTCAGTATTAATCCATTACTTTCATTTTGACCTACCCAGTATTAATAAAAATTGATTTTTTGATACTATTTTATGTCATGTGTTGTGTTGGCCATCTAAATTGATCTCTGCTACTTTTGTTTGATAAAAACTGTTTCTTCTTGGCTTCATATGGATTATTACATACTAGGCGAATCAACAAATGCTATATAAGACTATTTATTTATCCGATTTGTTATCGAGCCCAACAAAAATGACATAGCTCAATCTATGAAGGACTCAGTCTAGGGGTCTAGTATGTCACAGTCTAAATTACAACCCCTAAACCAGTTTATCCCCACTCAATTGCAAAATCAAAATATAATTGTCTAATTAGAAAATAATAGTAATCGATGCCCTTGTGTTTCGCCCACATTTTTGTTCGGTCAATTTCTTTATATGATATAAAATTTATTGATTTCTCACTCTTGATCTTATACTCGCTCCTACTGTTTAGAGAAAAAACTATCAAATAAATTTTATATCATTGGATGCTTCTCTCCCTATTCTTTTCTTTTCTTCTTTATTAATATTTTTCCCTTTTAACTTTGTCTTTGAGCATATATTGAAATACCAAATGAATATGACGAATATAGATACATACATACACTTTGGAAGACTGAAGAAAACTATCCTTCCGCTAATCACGCAACAGATTACACGTAGCCCAAGAAAAAGAATAGAAAGCAAAAAGTGTGGAAAAGTGAGAGAATTGATTGGCCAAACGCGTACTAAGGTTGGCAATAAAGGTTTTTCTTCTCGATGGTTTTTTAGGTGAACTAAAACTGTCCTCTCTTGAAGCAATTGCATCCACATTACTAAATATGGAGTTCTACTTGTAGTCTATTAATTGCTAGATTGTATCTATAGCATTGCTTTTTACCAAAAAAACAAACACAACTTGATTGAAGGCTTTTTTATTTTTATTTTTATCATGATTTAAAACAAACTTAACTTGATTTAAGAGTTGTCCCATGTAGGTTGTCAACCAATCAATAAGCTTGAGAGAAAAGGTCATCAATCTAAGTAATTGGCCAAGTTTAAACCAGTCAATTGCACAGTTTTTGCTTTTGGGAATTCAGTAGTAGGGAGTGTAGTAGAAGCTTTTCCTTTTTAGGTCCCTTTTTTTCTTTTTCTTTTTTTTTTTTAACAAAATTTTAAGTTAAAGATTTTAAAGGAAGAAAATAACTCAAATGGGACTGAATGAATTATGTTTCTTCTTTTCATAGTTCATTTTTCCTGCTCAGTCTTATGCTCCCTCCGTTTGGTTAGATGAAAATTAATAGTGAAAAGTGAAAGTAAAATGAATGAAAGGAAAATAAATTTTCTATTATGTATTTGATTATCATGAAATATTTTCAAAAAAATTATGAAAAATTATCATTTTATGGTTTGAAAAACTCATAAGACTTTATCAAGAAATCAAAATTTTGTCTGCGTGTGTTTTTTGTAAGAAAATTTTATGAAAAAATTAAGTTGTTATGGAAAGTAATTTTCGTTCAAAATTTTTCTTTTTCATCTAACCAAATGGAGCCTTAAAAGGTCAAGACTCAAGTGCACAAGCATTCAAAGACATGAAATTTGGGTAAAACATAAACTCTTCCTCTTTCTTATTTTTGCAATAAATAGAAGTTGTTCAAAAGTTTAATCATGTTCTTAATGCTTATAACATGCCACAACTAAATATTATCTTTATTATTGTGTCAACTTGGTAATATATATTAGACAAAACATAGAGACAACAAATGTTAGAAAATCTGTTGATAATTGAGAGGAAAATACTAAAAAAGTTGAGAGGAAAATAATTTTTTTACATTTACTATTTTAATGTCTCGGTTCACAACTTGAGAGTAGCCTATTCAAAAATATGAGTAAAAGTTGCCGACATCTACCTTTTCTAAACTTCACTAAAATGAGAGTTTTGTACATTCGATACAACTTTTTTTAATGTCATACCTAGGTTGATAACCCTTAGACTTGAATCTAACAATTTTTTTATATCTCATACCTAGGTTGATAACCCTTAGACTTGAATCTAAATCACGAGTTATTATTTTAAGAAATGATCCCCATTTTATAAATTTGTTTCAAATATGTACATTTTATAGTTATTGTTAAGGGTCCAAAGCTCATGCCCTTATAACTACTAGGTTAGGTAAACTAGCTAGCGGGGAAGTCAAATCCCATATATGACCCTAATTGCTACCATTGCCATCACTTTGAAAATCCCTGTCCTGATTTTCTTTCCCTTCTAAGCATAAAGGGCAAGGAAAGGAATATAGATATTAACATAATGGACAATTGATAACTTTGCCAACCCAAGCAACCCCAATAAAATGGGTTGTTGAGTTCTAAATACCCCTTCCAAATATATAAAATTAGTTCATTAAATGTACTCATCCAACTAAAGCAATTGCCAATATTGATCTACCATTTGATGTGATTTATCATCGCCCAAAGAACTGGTACTATACACACACAATAAAGAAGTCAGTTTAATCTTACAAATAATATCCTGTTGAAAATGGGTGTCAAGAAATGATATTGAATTTGGACCCACCAATATATATATATATATGAGATGTACATGTATACATCTCATACATACATATACATGTATGATGTATATATGTATGTATGATATGTATGTATGTATTGTGAAAAGTGAAGCCATATGGATGGTGCTGATTATTGGATATGTCATCATACAACTATCACATTCAGTAGAGTAAGGGATGTGGAAGATGAACTGAACAGAATTAGGAGAGATGCAAGGCAAGCTACCTTTTCAACTGTCCCAACTGCTAAAGGCTTGATTCCCCCTATTTAGGGCCCTCTCCAACCATGCGGTACATCCAATCAATAAAACTACATAATTAAGTAAAAATAATTCTACTTACGTATGAAAATTATTCTCAATAAATTAAAATAATATAATTTTATTTGTTAAATATACCAATAACGAGATATATCTAACTCATCAAATATTTATTCAGTCATGATGAACTATAAAAGACGCATTAGTTATTGTTACTTAAAAATGGCTGGTGTTGATTTAGACATTGCAATTGTCAATTGACTTTATAACTTATAAATGGCCATTAATCATTTTAGTGTCAATTTTTATCCTATAGTCGAGCAGTGTTATGAACCATATGTAGCTATTCTCACAACTATATCAAATGTTATTCAATGAATAGGAGGATTTAATAACGAGTCTTGTGCAACGTATATCTTTATGACGAATGAGATTGAACAATTATGTTGTTAAAATTATTAGAAAGTATTTTTTTGTAAGGAATAATGTTTGGAATAGTGAATTAGATAAACACTTAAAATTATTTTGAAAATGACTGTTATCAAATTCAAAATTAAAAGTTTAATTACAAAAACTTTTACAATTGCCTCAATCCCCCACTTTGTAGTTTACAATTTCAACAATATATATATATATATATATATATATATATACACACCCAGTATTTTCTAATGGATTGTGGGGCCTCCTATACAAGTCATGCATATTGTGATGGAGAAGAGTGGGGGTGTGAGTGGGGCCAGCAATCCTCCATAGGTAAAAGGTTAGGTGTGCCCTTTAGAATAGACAAACTTTAGAGGGCACATGCTCTGTGCCACTTAATGCCATTATTTCCATGTCCCACCAACTCCACAATCCCCGCATAATTATCCTATATACTACTCCATCAATATTTCTTTTCAATCTCAGGTCAGTTCCCAAATTATCCCACTCTCCAGCTCTGGACCATCTCACAACAAATATCATAATTTCACAACTTCTTATTCTACATTCCATTCCTAAGGGACATATAAAAAAAAAAAAAAAATTGAATTTAAATAATATATATAATTTGTGAGTGATTGCAGATATTCAAAATTTAACTTGCAATCATAAATTCAAAAAATTGATTTTTGAAAAAGTTTTCTATTTCAGAAAAAATAAATTAATTAGAGACCGATGTCCTCTGAATTAATAGTTGAGATTTTGAATCAAATGTTGATTCATTTCATAGTTATACCCTTTACTTGGTTAATAAAGTTACTCTTAATTATAATATCTAGTATAATGCTAAAAATAAAATAAAATTTTGAGAGTTTTGAAAAACTCATGGAAACATTTCAACTCAGGGTTGAATTGGTAATTATACAGGAATTCTTTAGGAGCTTGAGAGAGCCTATAATAGCTTGAAGAGTGGAGCCTAAGAGTTCTATTAGTTTTATTATATCAATAGATTATGCTTTATTAGGAAGTAAACAAGTGAGAGAAAAGCAATATATTAAGTGGTTTTAACAAAGAGTGTTTGGATTATGTCACATGACTGAATCTTAAGCAAAGATTAAGAACATGTCAACACAATTAATTAAATAATATACAAACAAAAGCAGACACATCCCTCTAGCTACCACAAAAAAATGGTCCATCTTTCTCTCTTTTTAAATTTTTTTATTTTGAAATGTATCACAATAAATTTCTATTCTTATAAAATTCAATCTCCAGAGTGTTGTAAAATTTTGAGAATTGTGTTTTTTTATTTATTAGATGTGATGGTATAACTAATGGGAAAATAAGTGTTATTTTGAAGATCTATAATTTTTTACTTATATATAGAAAGGCATTAAATATTTCTCTTTTTATAAACTTGAAAATTTAAGTAGTATTTTTTCAGAATAGCGTGATAGAGGGACCACAATCATCACCTGTTCCATGCCCCATTTTCATCTAATGAGTAGAAAAATTGGAGAGAGAGAGAGAGAGACTCCGAGTAGAAAAATTGAACGGAGAGAGAGAGAGAGACTCTATAAAAGGATATATAGGACCATCTAAGCTCCCAACAAATTCCCACTATACTGAGAACCAACCAAGCACAATTTCTCTCTCCATCCATTCATGGCTCTCTCCACCAAATATCTCTCTTTCTTCTTCTTCCTCACCCTCTTTATCTCTCTCCATGTCCATGCCAGAGACAGCCAGTTTTTCAGTAAAGTCACCACCACCAACAACAACAATGGCAAAGAGACACAAGTAGTAGTCCCCAATAAAGAAGAAGACCCTACCTTCACCCCAAACACCCAAAATGGCTATGGCCTCTACGGCCACGAAACCGGCCAACTCCCTCCCACCACCACCACCACCACCACCACCACCAATGGTGTACCCTACACCACCAATACCAACACCAACACCAACACCAACAACAACTACAACAATGAAGCCTATGTGACCAACCCACAAGGCATGAGTGACACAAGGTTCACTGACACAACCTACACCACCCAAACCAATGCCAACAACAACAATGAAGCCTATGCGACCAACCCACAAGGCATGAGCGACACAAGGTTCACAGACACAACTTACACCACCCAAACCAATGCCAACAACAACAATGAAGCCTATGCGACCAACCCACAAGGCATGAGTGACACAAGGTTCACTGACACAGCCTACACCACCCAAACCAATGCCAACAACAACAACTACTACAATGGTGGCAACAAGTTCATGGACAGAGGCTACACCACACCAACCAATGGCAACAACAACTACTACAATGGTGGCAACACTTACAATACAAATGATCAAAAAGGCATGGGTGAGACAAAGTTCGTGGACAGAGGCTACACTACAAGTACTCCAACCAATGGCGGCAGCAGCAACAACAACAACAACTATTACAGTCAGAGGCAAGGCATGAGTGACACAAGGTTCCTAGAGAATGGAAAGTACTATTATGATCTCAACAGTGAGAACTACAACACAAGAGCTACTGATTCAAGAAATGGATACAACACTCAGGGTTATTATGGGAATAATGAGAACAAAAACTCGTATGAGTACAACAACTCCATGGAAGGGTACCAGAACCAAGAAGAGTATCAAGAGAGTCAGGATGAGTTCGCGCCTTGATTGAGCTTTTTCAACCTTTGAGTGAGATGGCCTGGTGTGAACTATATCAATATTGGTAATATTTATGTTTAAACTAATATTATGGTTTAATAGGAAAGATATATTAAAATTAAAGATTAATTTATGAGTTGTTTTTGTGTTTGCATAGTTTTCATGCTTTGAAAAGTAGAAGTATGAGAGTATGATCATGTTACATGTATTTGGTGTTGAACAATTCAATAAATTGTATATTTTTATGTTTGAAGTTTTTTTTTTTTCCTTCACGTTATTGCATCATTAGAGCTCCCCAGATATATATGTGTGTGTGTGTGTTATTATATCACTAAGTAACCTGTAAGAGAGCAAGAGAATTAAGTATGAATTTGTTGCGTTGTTTTAGCACCACAAAGGTAGTTCATCAATTTAACCCTATCCTAGCTATAAAACAAAAGATATATATATATATATATATATATATATATATATATATATATATATAGTTAATTAATACGATAGTTTTCATTTCGGGGTGAGACAATAAAGGAGAATCTTATGATGGACCTTAGTGGTACACTGGCACAGGTAGACATGTCATTTGCAGTTGAATCCTCTACAGTTATAATTCATGACACTTGGTCGATCATGGTTATTGGTCAACAAATGACAAAGACAACCAAACAATGGTGATAATTTTCTTTCTTTTTCTTTTTCTTTTCTTTTATTAAAGCTCTTTAATCTGTAGTCAAATTAGTAAAGTGTTACTTTTAAAAGAGAGAGATATTTTATTTTTCTTTCTTCTAACAATATCATTAGCACAACAATCACAGCATTAAACCCTCCATCTCAAATAAGTATTTGGGGACATAAAAGTTGTTCCGTACCCATTGATCCGTCTTTAAATGACTTTTGAAACGCATATTGAGATGGTAACATAAACCATCCAAAGTTATATTAGGAACGGTTTTTTCTGCTCTTAATATTCTAAATTCTTGAATTGACATATACAGAACGGTTAATTGCATTCTGTGGTTGAGTGCGATTGTTGGCCATTTTTTGTTTTTTCACTCTGAAATGCTGAAACTCAGTTCTTAATTTTGCCAAGCCAAGAAAAAGATACAAAAATATTTAATTGGATATATATATATATATATATATATATATAGTTGTTATCCAGTTAATTGTCCAATCTAAGCCCTATCTAAAAGGCACTATTAATTCACCACCCCTAGTAAACCTAACATATCTAATCATCAGGGAAATGTTGCATATTAATTAATTTACCAAAAATATGTTATTGACTTTTGACCTGCACCATTATATATTAATAATTTTTCAATAAACGTGGACAATAATAATAATAATCAACGATAATGATAAATTAGAAACAAATTAAAAGTAAATATAGTGCTTTTCAATTTCTTTAATTCCAAAATATATTTTTTTAGAGAGCTTAACCAGTAGTCAAAATTTTCTACCAAATGTAGTTGAGTAATTAATATGTACGTTTCCTACTCTAAAATTTGATGTTGATGAATGAGTGCAACTGTGTACGTAAGAGTTATTGTTGTCCTTGTTATTATATTATTTCGAAAATGCATCTCAATTAAGGTTTTCATTTCACAAGCTTATATAATAATAAATTCTAATTTTTCTTTCCCTTCTCTAGACACAAGGTTAAATAAAAAGCTTATGTTCCAATTAGTTTCATTATTTAACTATTTGCTATTAATATATATTACACACACACCAAAAAAAAAAAAAAAACACTTATTCAAAGCATTACGTACATATATAGGCCAACATATATATACAATAGGTCACAGCCAAGAGGCCCTACACCATTAATAAGGTCATACACCTCCACAAATTCTATGGAAAATATGAACTCTTTCCGATAAGCCTTGGCTCAGCAATTCAGCATGCGCTTCAGATTTGGTAAAGACTTGATATATATATATATATATAGAGAGAGAGAGAGAGAGAGAGAGAGAGAGAGAGTTGTCAACTTGTCATTGTCTCTTTAACTTCTGGAGTGGGCACTATTTATGAAGGGGACACTGATATAATGGTCAATATTTATTAGTTGGTGCACCACTGGATTGGTGGGGTCAAGCTAGAATTTAATGATAACAGGTTAACAACACCACAAAAAGGCAAAATATGACACTATTTCTATTGGAATTTTCTTACCCGTGAATGACGGACTGGACTGGACCGGACTTGTCCTTGTTCATTGTTCACCTATAATATTTGTGCTTAAGACTTAAGCTTCAAGGTTCAACTTCATTTGACTTTACTTTTGAAATTGCACTTCATTTTTTGGTATCGTGTTTGAATTTAGATTGATTAGAATGGAGTAGCTCAGCTTTAGTTTGTTATTGTCTTAAATGATTGAAATAGAAAGTTTTGAAATGAAACATTCCAAATTTTGGAATAAAACTCACAAACTGTTACCGGATATTTTAGGGTACTTACTGTCTATCAATGAAATCTTTCATGTACTTACATGGTACTTCCGAAGTATTATATAATTTTTTTGAAACTCATGTACACAATTTAACTCATTTTTTCAGCATTTGTTTCTAATCATATTATGCCACGTTGCCACAAAAAAAAAAAAAAAAAAAGCCCCTCCATTTTACGGATTAATTATCTTTTAGTCATTAAATAGCTACTCTAACCCGTGTGAACGAATGAATTTTGAATAGTCGCATATTTCATTACGAGTAATGAGAGAAAAATTGAGAATTGAACCAATGAACATGACACAAAGTCTATAAACCAATTAGATACATGGTGGGATCTTGTTGGGTGGTTCGGTTTTGAGCCACAAAATCATTTTCCTTTCATTAAATCACAATTTAAAAAAAAATTAATTGAAGAATCCAATTAATAAATTAGATATTTGAATGGGCTATGGATTGGAGTCTCCAAATGAGTAAATTGGGTCAACTGGATAATAATCCAAACCAATCTCAGTGAATAATTAATCATAAATATTAAAATTTTCTTTTAGTGGTTAATAAAATAAGCATGCATGATGCATCATGTGTTATGTTTATAATTCGTGCAGGCAGTAACTTGTAGACAATTGTGGCATGTGATTGATTAACCACTGCCTCACCAAATTAGAAAACTTGGGCCAGCTTGGTTACTAGGTACAAGTATGGCTGTTGCAAACAAGTTATGGGCTCTAAAAGTAGATCTCATTGGCATTCTCTTTTGCACAGAAAGGTACCACACACACACATATATATAATTATATATATATATATATATGAACATTAAAATGATATAGTTGCAGAGGTACTCAATAGTGCGTTGGAGATGGAATGGTGAAAATTGTGGAAAGGGGCTTGCGGGAAAGTGAGAGACATAATAGTGACCACTGACCACTAATCATTTCCACCAACTCGTTCCCCTACAACACCATAATCTCAGTTCATCAAAAAAAAAAATTTAAAATTTCAATCATTTTGCGCAATTATTATAATTATTATTATTTTTGGAAAGTCGCAACTATTTTTTTTCAGCAAGTAAAAATATGGTATGTTGACGAACATACATGTATACATGTACAAAAGAGGCTGTGGTCACCACAGCCAGGAGCAAAGCCCATAAGCCAATAAACATTAGGCCCAATAAGTAGCTCATGAAAATCAAACTACTAAACAGCCCAAAAACACAAGGCCCAAATCAACAAAAGATTATAATGGGTCAAGCTTAGTTATTAAAAACAAAACCAAAAAAAATTGAACGTGTCAATACGACTATACAATAGATCGCTGCTCCTAATTCTTCCTAAACCCCAAAACCCCAACTTCGCCCTCCCCAAACCAAAGCTCTGATTTGTGCAACCATGTCAGCCGCCCTCAGCGCCGCCGCCAGGTCCGTCGTCCGCTCCAACTCCGCCCGATGCGCGGCGGCGAGACTCACCGCCGGAGCTAAACCCAAAGCCGCACGGTCTCCCTTTCGCATCCCCACGCAGAAACCAGTCTCTTCTCGCATTTTCAGGTCCGCGCTCTTATATATATATGTATATGTATATATTCTCGTCCACTATACTTTATCTATCTACGATTCATAAGCAAATCAATTGTTTGACTGAATTACACTACTGCTTTATCCTGTATATTAAATAGGTCTCCAGTTTTTTTTTCATGTTTTTTTTTGGTTGCAAAAACAGGTCTCCAGTTGAGATGAGCTGCGCCGTTGAATCGATGCTTCCATTTCACACCGCCACTGCCTCCGCATTGCTCACTTCTATGCTCTCCGTCTCTCCTCGGAGCTATGGTTGGACTCTTGAAGGTATTGTTACTTGATTTTTCATGAGTTATATATATATATATAATTTTTTATTTCTGTATGTATGGACGGAGGCATTTTTTTACTAAGGGGATTAAGGCTTGATTCTGCATTTGTCAATGATCTGATTACAAATATAATATATTGTGTTTAGAATTGTAAGGCTGTCTATCTGATAAGAGTTTTCAACTACATATGTTGGCTTATATATCAACTATGGTTTACCTTTCTTTTCTTCTTTAAATTAATTGACATCCGTTAGATAGCCACATTGCCACTGGTAGCTGGTCAGTGTAACATGTCTTAGCATTGTGGAAGGTTTCTGGATTTTCACTTAATATTTCATTTGTATTCATTACACCTCAACAGTAGTCCAGTTCAAGGAAAAAAGGGAAAAAAAACTCTGGTCACTACAATTTTATGAAATTGAGCTCCTCTATAGAAGATTAGAAATGAAGGGCATACGTACCCAATCTTAATATTTCATGTTAAAGCTTATCGCATTTTCCATTTGGCAAATCTTGTCATTTCTTCTTTTCTTTTCATATTCAGAAAGGTTAATAGAGATTTGACATGCACCGCGATAATAAAAGCTAACATGAAAACATGCCTTATAAAACATCACATAGTTATCATCTACCTTAATTTTTGTTGGAAGATGTTTAAAATCCTCAAACACGGCCTAAGAAAGTTCCTATAAACATCTCAGAGGTCCGTCTTTGAGTTTCCAGAACATTACAAAGTAAAGATGAATAAATTTTCAACTGTATGTTATTTTGCTCTTCTCAATTTAATAAAGCCTTACAATAGCTATTTGATATCATTAAATCTATCTCATATTTTTTATATGCTCCGTATATAAATTTTGTCAAATCTTAGGCATCGGTCTCTTTTCAAAGCCTCCTTTCATTTTGTCTCCCATTTTCATTGTTGCTATATTACCGTAAACTTGAACATAAGATTCTTTGACAAAATGAATATTGGTTTTTGGCATAATTACTTGAGTTTTCTCTCATATCATCTATCACCCGTGCTACGTTTCCATAGATGCATTCCTTTTAATGTCTTCCTTTTTGGTTTAGTGACTCATCCATCTCCACTTCCATACGTTCACTTGCTTAGTTTATGCATTCTATGCCATAAAGCATGTTTGGCCCTAGCTTTTTCTAAGTGTTGGAAAAAGCAATACGCACTTCAAGAGATCTGTTACTCAACGGAACAATATGAAGTTGAGGAAATCCCACCTTGGAAAATTTTGTTTCTAGGAGGCTTGGTAGGACTTGGGCTGTAATTCTTTTGTGCCATTACGATTTTGAATTTCAAAACATCATAGAAGCTTCAGATTACCTTTTTGGTGATCTACAACACATTCCTACCATTACAAATATCTATAAAAAAATTTAGTTTAGTATCTTATATTATTTGATGTTTTATTTTCTTTTTTCTTTTTCTTTTTCTTTTTTTTTTTTTGGGGGGGGGGGGGGGGGGGGGGCGCTGAGGAGTGAGGATTTTGGGGTTTGGAACCCTGGATTAAGACATTGGAACTGAATATACTATCACTAATTTACTTTTTTATTCCTTTTCCTACCAACTTTGTGTAATCTCTCATTTAGGTAATCCACTCCACACTCTCTCTCTCACAATAAAAGAGTGCATATTTGTTTTCCTCTTGTAGGGCACAAAAAGACTAGATGAAGATCATGCAACCAAAGATGGAATCACGGGATGTGTTTTTATTATGGGATTTTAAAAGTATTGGTGAATCTTCTCTTCCGTAGATTAGGTGAGGAAACTGCCTTTCTAGAATTAGATGATTGGTGAATGACAGTTGTGTACTGTCTTGAGTAATTTCATGAAATTAGAGGAAGACATTGAAATTTCATGGAATTCCTTTAAGAGATCTCCTCAAGTCATTTCATGTAATTTTTGCATTCTTTTTATGTGTCAGTTGCCTTTTAAGGTTCCCTCAGATTCATGGGATGTCACAGAAGATAATAATAATCCTATGGATTTCCAACAAAAGGAATCACAATAATGATATCAAATTGTTAATGCTCATAGTGTTAGGTTCTCGATCTGCGTATTTGTAAGTTGGAATAATAAGCTGCAAGTCATTCATTTACTTTTAATTGTCAAACATTACACTATTTAGTCTTCCCTTCTGTTCTTTTTTTTTTTTTTGTTCTTTTCTTCCATTATTTGTTTCCCATGTTTTATTATCAAGCTTTACTGTGACATCAAGCTCATTCCCCCTCTATTTTTTTTCCCTAGTTAGGAATCTATTTCATTCTGTTGAGTTTTAAGTTTACTTATTAAAAGGTAAGAAAGATTTCTGTTATATTTTATTTTTTTCCTATGCCTTCCATCTACTCGATTTAAGTGTTATCTTGCTCTTCATTGATGTCCATGACTCTGTGCATTCTCAGTAATTGGTAGGAGGCTATGAGGAGATGTGCCAGATGTAACATGCATTGGTTGTTTGACTTTGAATTCAATTCATTTTGAGCAAACTTTTTAATCTTTACAAACTTTTTATGTTTTCTTTCCTAATTATGCATAGTTTTTTTCTTTGTTTAATTTTTACTTCTGAGCAAAGACAAAGATACATGACGCACATGAACACACAAGAGGTGCTGCTAAGAGGGTATTCTTTTTTCCTTCTTTGCTCTTTGTCAAAGATCTCCAGTGAATTATAACTTTGACATAACATTTGTCAAGATGCTTGTTAAAGTAGCACAAACATTATACTTTTTTTTTTTTAGAAGTAACACAAGCATTATACTTGTATAATAAACAAAAAAACAAAACTCTAAGAAGTATATCTTCACTATAGTTTTTCAAAAGGATGTGTGACGAAGTGGAAGCTATGAACGTTCGCGCATGAACAAGATAAACAACTTTGAATCCACAAAGTTAAAGAAAATTGCAAAGCAATTGATATTTTTATTGATAAATTGATTGATTTCTGCCCTCTGGCAGTACGGATATTTATAATAGAGAAATCGTAATCCTAATAGCACAAGGAAACTTAAAAACAAAAGGAAATTTGTAGAAATCCTAATCCTAATAGGACAAGGAAACCTAAAAACAAAAGGACAACTAGTAGCACAAGAAACTACTAAAAATAAAATTTTCTCCAAATATTCTGAAAAAATTAAATAAGAAACCTAATAATTAAAAACTACTAAATATTAAATTTAAGCCAATTCCGAGTTCATTTGGTCCACGAACAAAATTCCTGAATATTAAGTTCTCTTCTTATAGGACAAAAAAACATAATTTTCGAGTCGTAAACGAATGTTTTCAGCCATAAAACGACATGGGCCACTAGCTATAGCTAGTGGGTTTTGCTTACTGGGTCATTTCTGATGAAATATGGGTCTCGTGGAGTGAAAACAACATGAACGAAAATTCTGTCCTACATCAACGTGGCATGGAGAACTACTTTTTATTGTTCTTGTGAGTAATTCTGCTTCTAATAAATTAAAGTATAAGGATTGCGGAATTGTATAAACCTATGTATTCACTCCTTCCTTTCCTTTTTTACATGATTTAGCAAAAACCTTTAAGTCCTGTCAGCAATTTGCTATTTTGAATAATGAATCTGTTTCATCCATATCTAGCAATAAGTAAATGGACAGCTTCTATGAAACTATTGTATGTATTTTTTGGGTTCCATATATATACCATCCTTGTTGGCATGTAAATTACAAGTGACTTTAAACGTGATAAATGTCACTCAAACTACTAGACAACGTGTTTTAGCTTAAGAATAATGATATGTTTCCGAACAATTGGTGCCGAAAAGTAGTCAGATCGGTACACTCCCCTCAATTCTATACATGTGTATTGCTTCTTCAAAAAGAAATCTTCCTCTCTCCACAATAAATTCTCGTGCTTTTGCATCTTAAGACAAAGCCTTTAAGTTTTTCAAAATTTACCATTGGTTATAATATTGGTGTCATTGCTTACAAAGAATGTACACTCTTGAACATCAAGTTTGGATTTCTCTCACATGCACTCTCGAAATGGATTTAAGTATTTTAAAATTTAATAATTAGTATTCATTTTTTTCGTTAAACAAAATTAGTGGAATTTGAGTTTACTTTTTATATAATGTGAATATCAAATTCAATAATTAGCATTCATTGCATAAATGTATTTAATATTTAAAAATTTATGTAAGATTTTTTTATTAAGCTTTAACTTATACTAAGTTGCTTCTATTAATATCAGTGCCTATCATTACCAGATCGAACTTTGCAATAATATTTGAATTTCTTTTTAGAAATATTTGAATTCATTAGTATTTTATCTATTTTTTAAATTGAAAATAATACTTTTTTGAATTTTTATTTTACTATTTAATAGATTTTGTTGTTCTAAGAGTCTTACTTGGTGTGCTAATATTATCTTTTGAAGTATTAGAATTTCATTCAAAGATCTTTTTAAGTTTCAACTATAGGTATCTCATTTATACATTTTGTTTAAGCTAAAATTTGCATCAAGTTAATTCTGTTAATCTTGTAGATCTCATTAGCTGATACGTTAGTTTCTTTACTCTCCATCTTTAGCTAAGATATGTTGATATTGGTATATCAAAAAAATAATTGTGTCATATGATCATATCTTCTTTATTATTTATTTTTTGTAGAAAAAAAAATTGTGAAGTGCGAGATTCTTTGTAATGTGTGAATGCCATTTCCCTAAATACTAAAAGTATTTCATCCATGAGTTTTCTCAAAGTTTTTTTATCATAAATGTATCATGTATAAGTTTTCACTTAAATTATAACTTACGTCAAGCCATTTCATTTGATGTTGGTATATTTCATTAGCTAATTCTTTAGTTTATCTTGTCTTTCATTTTTAGTTTATTGCTATTTAATGACTTTATTATTTTAAAAAAGGTTTCATTGTATTTTATTGATTTTTAAAGTACTTAACTCCGATTAGAGGGTGCATGTGAGAGAATTCCAATCCTGATGTCAAATAGCATGCATCCTTTGTAACCAATGGCACCAAATGTAAATTTTGAGTAACTTAAAGGCTTTATCTTAGCATGCAAAACATGAGCATTTATTGTGTAGAGAGAGAGTTTCCTTTTTGAAAAGGTAATATATGTGTAAAAGACTGAGGGCAGCTACATCAAATTTGGACTTATTTTCGGCACTGATGGTTCAGAAAGAATATCATTACTCTTATGTTATACGTAATTTTTATGGTGAGAAAAGTTCCACACATTTTTTTCTGAGCAACAATATCCCTTTTATGTTTAACATTTAAAATTTCTTTCCAAGATATCAATTATATAGCTTTCATACATCTGAATCTTGCAATTGCCATTCATTGTTGATGAGTTAAATCCATTGAAAAATGATAGCTTAATTGGAGTATGAGGGATAACTAATAGATGAGCCTAGTATTTCTTTATCCTTTTGAATTAGCATTTATTCTAGTAATCATATTAAGTATCACACTGATACCTTTTATCCGATCAGATTGCAATGATGATGTATGATGAATATCGGAGGGTTCGGGCAAAGGTTTATGTACACGCGCTCTAGGAGAATGCCTGATAAGTAGAGTATTGACTATTGAATGTTCTCCAGACAATCAAGATCTTTTTCCTCCTTTCGTTTCTGTTTTGTAGCCTTAGAAAAACTAGCAAATGCAAAGATGGTTAACTAGATAAGTTTGATATTCAACACTATGTTTTCTGGCTCCTTCTTGGAAAATGGGGGTAAATTCAGAATATCAGTGACAGACCTTGTCATATGCTTTTATTTATATCAGTTCTACAATTACATCGCTGTTTAATAGTTTGCAATTTAAAGTTTATCTGATGTGATCATCATTTATTTGCAAAATTTTCATTGTGGAATTGTCCTTGCCATCAGTCATGAATTTGTTTAGGGGACCTGATATTCTTACTTATTGGCACATTGGAATTTTAAGTTAAGGTAGATTGTTAAGGTCCATCTTTAATAGCAACAGACAATTTCATCAGCATTTCTTGTTTATTGATTGAGTGAAAATGTTAATTGTGAAAGTGGGTGGTAATTTGGTACAATCCGACCACAAGGGGTTCAAGTGGATAAAGAACTTGGCCCTAGTGCCTAGTAAGCATTAGGTCTAAGGATCAAGTCCTCTTGGGTGCAAACAATTCTTTGGGGGTGGGTGTGTGTGTACCAACTGGGAAAAAAAAATTGGTATAATCTGCATTATACATTATTATGAAATGGAGAAATAGTATACTTGTTATGATCTGTTCAAACAAAATAAAGAATAGCATACACGGATACATCTGTCCAATCTACTAATTCTTTTATTGCATGAAATACTCGATGCTTCATTTTCTAGCTGATTTCCCCAGGCTGCAGCTAATAGTTGGTTTTAATACAGATCATGTTATAATTGACTTCTTATTGAAATTTAGTCCCCAAAAGAAAATGATCTAAACTTGCTTCCATTTCGTCTCTGTTCTGAATGAAGGTTCTCTTTTAAATTTTTGATAATAGACTTAATTTTTTCATTGTGGTGTACTTCAAACATCAATTTTTTTTTTTGACTTTTGAGTTTTTCTTTCTTTAGGACTGTGATTTTCATTCAGTGGCTGACTTCGGATTGGGAATTGCCATTTTGCCTCCATTTTGTTTACTCTGCTGTGGAAGTGTGTTTTGGTTCATATTGATACTCAACTAGCAGCTGAATACTGACATTAAATTGTTATTTTGTTGACTCTCTTTGAACTTTTGGTTGTGGCTTTTGGGTAAATTAGTTGTTCATGTCTAATACCATCCATAAGTATATCTTTTGTTCCTTTATTGTAGATGGATGATTGTTAGATTGTTGGCATGTGGTGCATCTGGTCGTAGTTTCCATGGAATTCTGTGGACATTGTAAGGCTACTGCTTGAGGATTATTCTGTTCGAATGAATGTGAAATCCAAGCTAAGCTATTCTGCCATCATCCAAGAGTAGGTATCATACATAGTGCAAATGGATCATATATTTTTTACCCCTAAAAAAAATGTTGCTAATCATGCTGCGTGAACTCTTCAATGCAAGTTTATAACGATTCTTTCCTCTTCATAGAACTGGTTGTGTTACCAGCAGTTCTCTCTTTTATTTTTATCGTTCTTTCTTCTGGGTCCAGAGGTGCTCTTTTAGATTAAATTTACTCATATTAAGTTATCTTATAGGGGTGGCAACTCGTGAGGTTGGATGTGGTATATAAATAGCAGGCACAAACTCCTTAAGAAGTGGAGATGTTGTTAGTTGATATTTGGTTGCTGGGTGTTCATATTTTTGTTGTCTTGTTCAGTGTGGTTATCATGCAAATCCAACTCCTTAGGAATATGGTATTCCTGTAGACAAGGCAATGCATGATGATATGAATCCAATGTGTGCATGCACGCATATACAAAAGAGAATTTTGTTTACTTTGTCTAATATACTTCAATATTTACTTCTGCAAAAGCATAGATAACCCAGCGTGTATCAAAATGCATGAAGGTTTTAATGCATCATTTAGGGTTGCTGAGTAACTTTATGGTCCTAAGTTGTTAAATTGTTCCCCACATGAAGCTACCTTTATGCTGACATCCTCTTTTATGCTGAGATGCTCTTCTGCCTCACTAAGCACTTTGGTATGCTTAACTTTTGCAACATATATTCATCACTATCCTCGGAATGAATGATTTCTTAACTTGTTGGTAGAATTCGAAGCTATCAAATTTTTTGTTTGTTTGTTCAACTCTAGTGCCATTTTAGAGTTGAAATCTTTACTCTGTGCTGGAAGTCAAGATGCCATTTTAAAGCCTCATGTATGTATCTCAAATCTCTGCAACCATAATGAGAAATCAATGCCAAAGTGGCTCTTTCTAAGTGGATCATGCAGATGCTTATTGTTCCAAGTTGGGCTCTGCAATCTTTTTTGTGTATAGATCATAAATAACATTGGTACTATTGTTCTAAGCAGGGTTGAGCAAATGTTTTCATATCTATCCAATCAGGGTTTTGGAAAAAATGTAGATTTCAAGAATTGAGGTTGTGGCATCTTTTGATCCCCATCCCCATGTTGTCAGTGTTGGTGATATTGTTGCTGTCAGATACACACACCCATAACCTAGGTTTCTTGTAAAAACTAGGTTAGTTGTGGTGTTAGTACTCATTGATTTACTGGGCTAAAAGATTTAAAAAAAAAAAAAACAGTATATGAACATCTTTAGTTGACTGAAATGCTTAGTAAATTTGTGTTACTGTGAAACTGTATATCAAGACAAAGAAGGGTTTATCACCTGCACAATGGCTGGTCTCAACTTGTGAGTCTCTTGTGCCCAGCAAGCGAACTTGGTTTAATCTAGGTCTTTTCCAATGTTATCGAATTTGATATAATACGGGAAGAATTGCATGAGTTTTTGCACTCAACCTTCTCAGATCACATTCTTCCAAGAATGGGAAAAGTAAGCACACTCGAGAGCAACCAGCTCTGCACTGAAGGGAAGCAGTATAGATGATGGTATATACTTGTTGCACTAATATGGATTGTAAACCAGTAAACAATTTCATCTGGTCATATTGAGTGCCAAAATGAAGAATGACTGAAGTTTGAAATGAGAGCGTACTTGTCCTCCTCATAATTTCAATCGTATGCTCAAGCACAGCTTGTTCCTGATTATCTGCATATTTGACATTATGACCACAGGGACACATACAATAACTAACTGCATTTGACATGAACAAACTGCATTTGACCATCTCGAGATGGAAGTCACTCTCATATATTATTTGAAGGGTTTGGTAGTGATGGAAGTGGATACCAAGATATTCAATGTGGGCTACCTCTTAATTTTAATGGGTTCATTTTAGTTGTTTTTTTTTAATAGGGTGGGGTTCATTTTTGTTGTTGAAATAAAGTTTGTCTTCAAAATGAGCTCATTAATGTCTTGTAATTAATTTTGACAGCAACCAAGAGATAACAACTTTTGGGGGCAGCTGCCCCCATTACAGTTTTTTACATCTAAGGTTCATAGTTCTTAAAATTACACTAAATGCTTCCCCACGGTAAAATTATTATTTTTTCAAAAAAACTTCTCTAATTCTTTCTTTGGAAAATTACAGTCCTAAAGGCAACTAAATTCTATGAAAATTTTATCAGGACAAAGAAGTCGTACTTCTGAAAATAATTTTCAATAAAGTTTTATAAAAACTATAATACCTCTTTTATCCTTTTTATTAATTACCAAGATACATTTTTTATTTTTTATGCTACTCGTCGTTTCTTCACAACTAGTCTTCGCGCCTTGGTATTTTTGTCTATTTTTTCTTTTTTTCACAGCACTCTTCCTATCTTTGGAGCTCTTCTTTGTCCATTTATATTCTTCTCAAGATCTTCTTCTTTCATTAGCATCCACCAATTTTTCAAGTAATTCAGGTATGGTGATACTTTTATGTACTTTTTTTGTTTTTTGATTTGGGAGTTGATGATTGTATGTAGATTTAGAACACTTTTGAAGAATTTTAAGTTAGGGTTTTCTTTTCTTTTCTTAGTATTCAACAAGGGAAGGGTTTTACAAACAAACTCATCCCACAAGCATTGATTAGTTTAGATCATCAATCAACCAGTGCTTGGATTATTAATATATTCATGTATGTGTAAAATGTCAGCAATAACAAACCGTGGGATGCAAACACTGATATTGAATGTAAGAGCCAATAGAGATTTAAATACCTAGTTTTTGAAAACCAAATTAAAAAATAATATTACAAAATTTTGGCCTTTTCTTTCATCATGCTAAAAGTATTAAAATTATTCATATAATTTTGCAAACTTTGATTATTTTTAGTTCACATGAACACTTGTTAAATTCTAATTACACACACATATTTTTTAATGATGATGGTAATTGAACAGGGGCTCGATAATGGAGTTTGTCTTTGATAAAAGTTTATTTTGCTATTGCCATATTGGAGGAAAGATTATAACATGTGTTGATAAATCTGTGAGATATAAAGGTGGTTTGATTAATGGTTTTCCTATTGATCAACATATTGCGTATGATCAATTTGTTAAAAAAGTTTATGAGGTGCTTGAAGTTTTTGACAGTGCATTAACACTTTAGTACAGTGTTTAGGTTGATAAGACACGATTATTGCCTTTGAATGGGCAAAATGCATTAACAAATTTACTTAGATTTAACGAAGGAATTGCAGATGTCTATGCATTTGGAGAGTAAATTCACACAACAGTTGGACATAAAAGTATAAGGTAAGTTAGAGAAATATATTGGTGTATTTTAGAGATGGTTTGGTATAATATGGAGTATGCATGCATGTACTAATATTATTTTTTTATTTCTAGGAATTCCATTAGCCAAACACTAACTACCAATGCCTCGGTTGTGTCCTCAAGCATTGCTCCAATCATGCAACATGGATGTGTGAGCGTTTTGAGAGTTCAAATCCTGGCACCATTGTAGCATACACGAGATGAAAAGCAGAGATTCCATCAGTTTTTTATTGCCTATCATGCTCCTCTTTATGGATTTCGTACTGGATCATCCATTATTGTTCATTGATAGAACTTTTTTAAGGGTCCATTTCATGGTTATATGCTTGGAGCAACTGCTTTGGATGCAAATGATGGGATGTACCCAGTGGCATTTGGGATTGTAAAATCAGAATCAATAAAGAATTGACTTTGGTGTTTTGAACATCTAAAAACAACATTGAATAAAGATAGAGAAATAATTATCATCTCTAACAGAAATCAAAGCATTATTTCAGCAGTTAGGCAAGTATATTCTAATGAGATCCATGGTCATTGCTTCCATCATTTGAAGGAAATTTTTTTCAAATTCCTAGGAAAATTTCACTTGTCAAGTGCAAGAAAGATGACTCTTGAAAATCTTTTAGATATAATTGTCTATACATATCAGGTGGATGCATATGATAGGGCTTTAGATCGAATGAATCGATTGTGTGCAGAGGCATATGATTGGGTAATGAAAAGTGAACCCAAACATTGGGCTAATAGCCAATTTCCAAAAGAAAAGATATGATAAATTGTATTCGAATCTTGCAGAAAGTTTTAATGGATGGGTTTTAAAGGAGAGAGCATTGCCAATTATGGGAATTATTGAGAAGACTTGTGAGAAATTAACAAAACACATTTACAAGAGAAAGAATGAGGCAATATCATGGAAACTTTCAGTTGAAAAAAGAATTAATGAGATTCTAGCTTCAAATATAATGCTAGGTGAGAGGATGCAAACCATGCCATGCTCGATTGGCATGTTTGAGGTTCATGAAAAACATGGAAACTTTGATGTGAACTTGGAGAGGAAGTCATGTGGATGTGGTAAGTGAGAGGCCACTGGACTCCCTTATGAGCATGGATGTGCAGCCATCATGAGGACAAATTTGAACGTGTATAATTTTGTTTGAGTGTTATCACAAGAAAACACAATGTCAAATATATTCAGAAACCATATGCCCAGTCCCTACTCATGATATGCCTTCTTTGGATTTTTTCTGAGAATGAGTCTGATGATGGACACAATGATGAATTAAGTCAACATGATGAGTTACTTCTTCCAGCCCGATGTAAGAAGCCACCAGGTCGCCCACAAAGAAAATGAATTGAGTCGCAACAGATTGAAAGAAGAGAATTTCATTGCAGTCAATGCAATAACATTGGGCATAATAAAAAAACTTATAAACAACCAATTATTGGGTAAGTTTCCTGCAATCCACGTTGACATATGATTTTTTTTATATAGATTAATTCCATTCTCTTCTTTGTTTCTCTTTTGACCTTTTTTTTTTTTATTAATTTGTAGATAACATGATTCCTTAGTAATTGGGACTTTTGCATAATAGTCATACCCATACTCTTTTTTTTAGAAGAATACTGATTCAATTTTTTTCAAAATGAAAAATATATAGGTATGCAATAAGTGAGAATTGTTAAATGTAACCATTGTTATATTTTGTATTTTTATTGACAACATTCTCATATGAATTTTTGCATTTATATTGGGATGTAGGGGGCTTGATTTTGGACTTGGAGGTTTGAACTTTTGGTGAAAATTCCTGCATCACTTCTGCGATTAGACTCTTTGGCATGGTCGATTGTTGGTTGAATTTTTTTATATTAGACTTTTCTTTTTCATTGTTTTTTCTTTGGCACCTTGTTGGAAAATAGGAAAGGACTAGTTAATAATACACACTATCTTTGATAAGATATGTTGGATTATTTTATCTTTATGAACAATATTAATTGAATGATAGTGTTACTAATTACATATACATGTCTGCTTGAAATCTAATGTAATTTAATGGTTCTAGTATTGAATGAATGGTTTATATTTAAATTGAGTTATTAGGTAATGGATTACTATTGATTGTGTAACAGGTTGCGTGTTATAATCCTCATACGTTATTGGATGTAGAGGTCTCTTCCAATATCAGGACCTTATAGTCTTTTTGTACTTATTTTGAAACTAAAAATGGTGAAACTCTAGGATGCAAGACTTGTTAAATATAAGTTTATAAACAAATTAAGGCACTCAAGATGACAAAGAGTTCCAAATCTAAGAAATTTTAAGTTCAATATTTTCCTTAATATTTTGAGAGCGGGAAAGAAGAATGAAAATTAATTTCTCATCTAAGAGCACCTTGATCGGATCTATAGTAGAAGTTGCACAAATATATATAATTTCATCAATAATATATAATTTTTGGTTGTCTCCTTATAAGGCTTTAATAGAAACATAAATATATGTGATTTTATCAAAAATAGTCCGAGTAGATTTGCATTCTTTTATTCCTTTTATTTCTTTTATTCATTCAATAACTGCAATTGCTATGTTTTGATAATAGATTACGATAAAAAATAAAAGTCCCCTATTAATGAATAAGAAGGGTAAAAAAGGTAATCTAATTTCTAATAGAACTTTGTTATAAATTGTTTCAAAAATAGGACTTCTTTGTCCTCATAAAATTTTTATAGAACTTAGTTATCTTTAGGGTGTAAAAGTATGACTAGGTTGTAATTTTTCCTTCTTTCTTTCTTTTCCTTCTTGCTCATCTTCAATATATATATATATATATATATATATATTCTCTTTAAAGAAATTTGCATTTCTTTTCTTCAATCAAACCCTATTTTTTTTCCCTTTTCTCATATTTTTTTCCTTTTATTTTCTTCTCAAAATTTATTTCATCATGTGTTAATATGTCCCCTTAAACAAATTCCTAGCTCCATCCTTACACATATGTATTGTATCTGCATATTGGTACATAAACATATTTTTTTGTGTAATAGATACTAAAGTCATCACATGCTTGTGCTCGTGCACATCAATGCAAAGTGCAGAGTTATGACTATTTATGTTATCTAATTACTAGCTTTTTTCCATATAATTTTGTAACTCAAAGTGGTACTATTTAGTCTAAATAGATAATAGTCCTATGACGGTAATACGTACTAGACCAAAATTTTTATGCTCCATTTGGTCAGAGGGATAAGAAAATGGACGAAAGTGGATGCTCCATCCTTCCTTGCTTCTTCCCTTCCTTCCAACCAAACATAAAACCTCATTCATCCCTCATCTCTTCCATCCTTCCTCAGTTCATCCCTCCAACCAAACATAACATTAAAGTCAAAACTTTGCAAGCCACGGACTTTGAATGTGAAATTATTTGTTGAAGTTGTTACCCAAGAGTTGTCCCTAAAGGGGGAGGATGGTGAATAGGGACTATAAGCAAATAATAAAATTTTTTCGTTTAGGCTTTTTTTTACAAAAGTAATCTTGTTTGGACTTTTGTCAAACACTTGGTGAGCTTATGTATTCAACAAATAAAAATGCAAATGTAAATATACTATCTATAAAGGCTCTTATGCATTTCAATGATCTAGTGGATACAACAACTAAAAGTGCTCATGTAATTGCTTGTAGTGTGTGGGAATATTGATTGCACATTTTATCAAACACATGATATGCACCTTGATTGACAAATGAATAACTAAATAAATACTCAATCAATCAACATACTTTAAACATTCATCCGATCCTCCTCATATGAATTAAAACATATAAACTTATAACATTCATATATATAAAGCATATGGAATTTAAACAAATGAAAAGCTATTAGGTAAAAGAGTTAAGGGTTAAAGAAATGCAAACTCAAGACACCACAGTTTACATGGTTCGTCACCTCTATTAATTGCCTACATCTATGCCTCAAGAGCACCTCTTGAGGAATCCACTATGGAGCTTCCCTTAAGAGTGAAAAGCAAACTATTATAATTGCCAAGTGTACCACTTGGTCTTCTTTGTTCCGTGAACAACTTACCGAGACTTCCTTGCCAAGCTCACAACTTAGGCTTTCTTTCTCTTTTGATAGTTAAGAGGTAATCATTGCTCACTCTAATGGGCGAAGAGTGATACCCAATCATTCTCCTTATAAGGTAAAAAATGAACATTTACAATCTTCCATGAAACTATCCTTTTTTGCCAAGAACACCTCTTGGACTTGCTCTCAAATAGGATGAATAATAGTTTATGCATACAATGAATATCTCTCAAATAGACAAGATATACAAATTCAAAGCTCTCTCAAATCTAGAGTCACAATAGATGAATCAATAAGAAAGCTTAACTCTAAAATGATGAATAACCACAAGAATGAATAATTTAGCTCATGTGTGGTTTCTACCTATATAAAATATGAATTCTAAGGATGGAGGTGAATACTACCAACAATATATGATCATATAACGTTTTGTATATAAAATAAGAATTCTAAGCATGGAGGTGATACTACTAACAAGATATGATCATAAAGGGTTATTGTAGTCTCTCACACTTGTAAATAACATATACAATGTGTATTTTTAAGCCCTTGAAATAATATAGTTATTTGACAACCAAAATAGCCATTAGATTCAAATTCACGTAAAAGTAGTCGACTTATAAGTAGACTATTCATTTAGGAATAGTTGGTTGTTTCATATTTACATCACAGATTTTGAGGCTCTGTAATAATAAGTCAACTTATGCAACTAGGTAAGTCGACTTATAAGTGATACTTCAGCAACTCTCTTATTTACATTAAAAACATTTAAGTAAATCTACTTACTTTAAGTTATTTAATGTAAATAAGTAAAGTACCCCTCATTTGGATTCAATAAAAATAGTTTCAAAATAAAATTTCAAGTGAATCAAAATCTAATTTTTCAGTCTTAGTACAAAATGAATTTTCACATTTTTGAGATAAAAATTCATCGTGCAATTTGAATAACCAAATCAAGTCATTTGGAGTTGAGAAAATTCATATGATCATGATAAATCATAGGGTACAATTACTGGGACTTTTTATGTCAAAATTCATTGAAAAGTTTATATTTACGTTTTTGCCCCTAAAATCTAACATTCAGTCAAATTTTTGGGCTAAGTTCCTAAAGTAGTAATGGTGCATGACAAGGCTTTATAAAATGAGTCAATTGAGTTCAAAGCCTAAGTTAATGTATCTAAGAACCATAAATGATACGATTAAAAGACATAGTCCTAGTATGGCTTAATAGTTGAGTTCTTCCAAAACTTATGAAAGTTTGAGTTAACGTAACCTTAGTAAAGGTCTCATGATATGATATGAATGATATGTATTGATCCTAGAGCTTTCATGTGAGCAAATCAAAGTAACTTTACAAAGATTACCTTGTGAGTTGCGCGGTGCGAAAGTTGGTTTAAAACCTAGAGGGTGAATAAGTTCACTTGCTCCTTAAATTTTCAGATTAATTCAATTTTAAGTCCAATTAAAAATTAACCAAACACATAAAACAAATAAAGTACAAGTAAAGTAATGATGGTACCAGATATACGTGTAAAAAACCTAAGTAAAAAAAAAAATCACAGGGAGGCAATGCCTCAGGAAATCAATCCACTATGTTGAAGTAAAGTACATCAGACTCTGTCTGAAACTTATACTCCTCTTCACTCTATTAAGAATTTGATGTGGAACACCTCAGGCTTACAATTACAATTTCAAGTCCAATAGCTGCAGACTTCTGGTTAACATCATGATCCTTACAGAAAGGTAGCTGGAAGAACAAAAATACTCGACAAATATTTTGTTCCCTTCGTAGTGTAATTCAGTTCACTTTTCTTCACAAGCAAGCAATAAAAGAACCACAAATTCAATGTTTTGATCAGCAAATAATTTTAATGTAGTCTCTAAATAGCTAATCATTAAAGAACATCATTCTAAATATCACTCATGAATTATAAATGTGTACTCTCAAAAGATAGAACAATATTCTACCCTAAAAATACTTGTAAAAACTCTCTCTCTAAAATAATATTTTTCTAAAAGTCTCTAAAATAGAGAAAACATATATAAGTATATATAAGCATAGGACTCCTAACTCTGCTTGAAAAACAAGTTAAAAACTAATATAAGACTTTCCTAGAAGTTTCAAATCAAAAAGGAATCAGAATTTTCGTCAAAACAATTTCCTTTTTGGAACAAGATAAGTAGGACGGGTACCCAAAAATCAGGACCAGTAAGACTTTGTGAAAAATCTACAGAAACTAAACTGTCGAGAAAAGTTGGACTGGTCTTGAAAATTGGGAATAAGTCCTACTTTGAAAAATCTTATTTTTAACCAGAAATCTTAGTTTTTCAAAGTAGGCTCTAAAACACAAAGTGCAACATGTCCTCGCTATACTTACCTGTACTACATGATGTGCGCATTGAATTAATTATTTTCACACACTTGTTTATCAGTTCGAAGATCAATACAGAAAATAGAAAAATATAACTCGATCAATCAGGTTTTGAACATCGAAATGAGCCAAATATAAACTTATATCTCACATACATATACACTCACCAAGACTAAAATACCTAATCTTCAATGTCTTCATTGATCTTGATATGCATTGGTTGAAGTTTTCTTTATCTAATATTATTGCCTTCATCCATTTGTCATGTCCTTGATATGAGCTTTTGGACATAAATAGATATAATCAATATGAGCTTTGGATACATTTGCAAGATGTCATTGATCTTCTTGTCTTACTTTGAGTCTTGTCAAAATGCAACATGTTTAAGCACAAATTACTCAAGTAAACATTAAATCATAACACTCACAATGTTTCGTTATCATCAAAATAGCTAAGACAACCTTAGTTGGAAACTTTGGTTCAACAGAAGTGATCAAAATGTTGAATAAATTTAAACACAATTCTACCCATTGATAACAGAATTGATTGAGTTCAAGTTTTATAGTCACCAATATAAGGATGAAATCAGAATTACATAAGATTCAATAAGTCCCAAGAGAGAGATCGATTTTTTAGAGAACTGGCTGAGTTTGGGTCGAATTCCCAAGCAATCAACTAAGTCTCTTCTGATTTCCTTGGTACTTAGCTGAGGTAGCACACATTTGATGATAAGGTTTACCATTGATAAAATTTCACAACCACAACAACTGATTTTGTTACATTACATTTGATATAATCTTGCATTCATTGCACCGCATCTAGTTCGAGTCCGATACACACCATTATATCAGTGAGACTCAAGATTATATGGAACTCAAGCATTTAGGAAATCAGTCGAATTTTGGCAGATACCCTAAGTACTAAGGTAAGGTAACACATTTGATGATGTGCAATATTGATAAAATTTCACAAGACTATTCATCTGTTACCACATGCAGTCGTACACATTTTCGAACCACGGATTTTGGCATACAAAACAATCTCGTTAGATGACCGTTGCTTTTGGTTTTTAGAGAAGTAATGAATAAAGAGTGCATTTGAGTAGTCAAATTTGAGAAAGGAAAGAAGAAAAAAAGAGAGACAGAGAGAGAGAGATGAGTCAGAATTGATGCTACAACATGTAAATTGATAATTAAAAAAAAAAAAAGATAGCTTTAATTGTATTTGGAACGAAAAATACTATAACTTCTCTTTCTAAAATGAGAGGAAAAAGATTAAAGATAGCTTTAGTGATTACTTCTTTTTGTTCTTACGGTAGATCATGTTACTATATTAAATTTCCAAATAAGAAGAGAATCTTACACTATATTTTCATTTTCTTGGGAAGTCTTCTAAAGAGGGGGTGATGAATATATATATATAGTATACAATATACACATCCCTTTGACTTGAAGGCTATTTTTGTCTTTATAAAAAAATATAGATGATTAGTCTATAACCAACTGAAAGCAACAAAACGGGTATATTAATGGTAATAAAAGGGCAGCCTAAAAAATCAATAGAAATCCGACATTATCTCGCACTTCGACCCCCTGCATGTCATCTCCTGTCACCTCCCATAACCCACCCCCATTCTCTCTCTCTCTCTCTCTCTCTCTAGAGACCCATGGATTCAGACTTCTGGACCTCTCGCCTCGCTGCCGCAAAACACCAATTCAATTTGCACAACCACCACCGCCGTCACCACCACCACCAACACCGTCACAGCTCCCAACTAGGTTCGCTTTTTCTGTTTCTTTTTCGTGTGTGTGGGGAAAAAAATCTGTTTTTTTCATTTTTTGGGGGTGTTTTTCTGGTTTTCAGATCGATTGAGCATCGATGATTTCGAGGTGGAAGATGATGTTCGGTCCGATTTTACATGTCCTTATTGTTACGAGGACTTCGATATAGCGTCTCTCTGCTCGCACCTCCAAGACGACCATTCTTGCGACTCCAAAGTCACCGTGAGTTTCTGTTTAGATCCATGTATGTATGCATAGAATATATGTGATCTATTCATATGTTTGTATCTATATTTAACTTCGTCATTGTGTTTGTTTGTACAGCTTCGTCTCGTGCATGTTTTCATTTTCTTTTTTCTTTCTATTGGGAAGTTATGATCTTTGCCCTGTTTTTCTTTGAGATAATTCATTTCTTCTGATTTTAATGAAAATAAAATGTGAATTTTCTGTTTTGGGGATATGCAAATTAGTAAAGTTCCAATTCTTCTTCTTGTCATGTCGTCACTGCCATTATTAGTGAAGCAATTCAAACTTGAGGTAGATTTTGGTATATGACAAATAGTTAATACGGGCATTAAAGAAAGGTATAGATATATTATACTACATAAAGTAAACTACATATGAAACTTTGTTAGAAACACACTCAACTGATGTGATTCGTGAAGGAGTATAATGGTTTTTGTTGAAGCCTTCGAGGATGGGGAGGTGACCATGAACGAGTTTTCATATTGAGAAGCTCAAATAAATGGGAAAAGGATTAGCTACGTTGAGTATACATTGTGGCACAACGATGATAATATGTTTCATTGCGAAAAACTACCAGTATGGCTAGCATGATTACCGTGCATAAACTCTATGTTGCCTAACAAAAAAGAATCTTGACAATGTTGGAAACTTTTGTTTCGTTTCATTATTCCTTGACAGGCATGAGATTCTGGTTTTCTGAATATAGTTTTTCAGCCCAGAGGGTTAAAAAAGAATTCATTACCCAAAGAGAGTTGGGGAAGGGGGCAAGAAGAAGAGAAAAGTGAACAACGTCTTCATTGTTCTTCTCATTGGTTCATTGTATTTGTAATCCTTAGCCCTACAATTGATTCATGTCATGATTAATAACCAGTTTTAGTCACAAGAATCTTATACTGCATCCACTTCTTCCTCGCAGGTTTGTCCCATTTGCTCTGTTAAAGTTGCAAGCGACATGTTAAGTCATATTACCCTGCAACATGGACCCTTTTTCAAGATATCCTTCTAAATGGAAATATCATTAATGTGTATTTTCTCCTTATAGTTTAACAACATGGGCATGTAGCTGTTCAATTCTTATTGAAAATTTTCCATAACTGAAGATTACTTGCAGAGACGTCGCAGGTTACGTAGAGCTGCAATTCCCAGCAGTCAGGCACTGTCTCTCCTGGGAAGGGATCTTCGTGAGGCCCATCTGCAAGTTCTTCTAGGAGGTGGTGGATATCAATCAAGCAATGCGTATTCATCTAATGCAGTTACTGATCCATTCCTTTCATCTCTTGTCTTGAACTATGCTGCGTCCGAGGCAGAAGAAATTTCAAAATCTGTGGTATCCAATGCTGATGACACTTCTAGAAGGACCATAGCACCAGCTCGCACATGGAAATCAAGGTTATCAATTTCCTCTCTTTCTTTCATCCATTGTTAGTGATTTATCTACTGAACTACTTGTTTGCGTATGCATAATTTAGTTGTCATTTAAGCACTTCATGGGGGATTCCTCCACCCATCATGACAAGATACTATTGCGCAGCTCTTGTGGATAGTGGTTCTTGATTAACATTGCTAACCAAAGTACTGTTACCGCACCATTAATGCACCTTTTTGTTTTTATTTTTAAGAATAAAAAAATAAAATGGTGGAGAAAAGAAGAGATGAGAACACTTATTAAAGAAACAAAAAGGAAAAATGAGAAGAAAAGAAGAGATAAGAACAAATTATGTGGAGAGAGAGTGTTCATCTTATGTAAAAACATATTGTTGATTGGGCTTAAGGCTTGTTAGATTATGTAGGATTTGGATCAACGGAAAGCAATTCATGATTCTTTCTAGTATTTTTATCAAAGCAATTCTTTTTGTTCTGATGTCTTCAAGTACATAAACAATCATGTTCGAGATTCTGCTTCTCAAAAATACACCCCAAAACAAGTTTAGAGTGGACCACTTTTATGCACCTAGGGTGATGGGCCATTTGATAAAACATGGAGCCAGATGAGTCGTTGCTGATTTTGAAGCACTTTGCTCCTTAACTACTCATACATGATGAACCTGATTTCTCTTAGACACTGCCTTTAAATCTTACTTTTAACATCTCTCTCTCTCTCTCTCTCTCCACCTTGCAGTTTTGATCCATCATTAAGTTACGAAGAGAGGGAAAAAAGGACGAGACAGGCTGCTGAAAGAGCTGCTTTTGTCCAAGATCTGTTTGTCTCAACTCTGCTACGCGACTAGTGGGATGCAGTAAGTTATTAAAAAAATAACGTTAATTGAGTTATTTAGCAATTCTGATGAGGGGCAATGTTGGGTGGAATTGAGCAGTTTCATATTGTTGAACAACTCAATGCATGCCTCATTGGATGTTCAGTGTGTTAGTGAGTGCTTGATCATAAGATCAATAGTTTTAAGCTTCTCTCAACCAGGCTGTTCTGCTTTATACGAAGTTTCTTTGTAGTTTCTGGAAATATATACTTTTAAGACTTTTTATGCCCTCAGAAAGCAAATTCTCAGTAACGGATAGTATGTTATGATAAAAATCATAACATTGTATAAATTTAATGATTTTGAAATAGTTCGTTTGGGTAGCAATAACGCAGACTCTTTCAGTTCCTATGATGTAGAACTGAAGTGTGATCCATTTTTCAGTTCACGAAACAAATTATTACCAGGAACAGAGTCCAGAAAGAAATTGCGTGATACATGAACATTGCTTGGTTTCATGATAATTTTGAAGCTAGGAATTAATGGGAACAATTTTGGAATTAAATCAAGAAGCTTCTACTATGATTTGATGGTAAGAATACAATGCATGTTCATTAGTTTAAACTAATTATGGGCATGCATTTTCACTGATAAGCTCAGACTAACCTAATTTGGTGCTCAAGTTCTCTCTCGTTTGATTTACTTGAGCTGTTGTTGATATTAAATAGTTGTGAGAAGTTGGAAGAAGAATGTCCTATGAAAAATATGTAATTAAGATGGATCACATTACTCTGTTGCACAGTGACAGCTATTTTACATGCTTTGTATCGCATCACAAGCAACCATGTTGAAGTGAGGTTTTTTTTTTCCCAAAGTTGTTGAAGTAAGAATTTATCATGTGATTGCCCAGTAAATCTAACACTTGTCAGCCAGTATACTGATGGTCCTACAACAATTTTTAAGCTCCAAGTAAAGGATATAAGTTTCATCATGTAACCCAATTTCTCAAACCACTTGACAGTAGCTTCATTCAGAAAAGAGTTTCCAATCCAAGAAATGAGAATGCAAGTATCATTTGTTGCTACTTTTATGCTCAACCTCACATTAGAATTAAAATTCTCTCCAGTGCACTAGGAACGGCTGAGATTAGCCCAACAGTGAGTGAAATCTTCTGCATGGTTGATTCCAACCGTGTTCGATGCACCGTAGGTTAGAAGTCACTGAATGGAATTCTCTCTCCTCACCTTAACCCAGATAGGGAGTGGTTTATTCTTGTTGTGCATCATGAAATATATATATATATATATATGAGTGATGCTGTTCGAAGCATTTTCTAAATTGTATGTTTGAGCTATTTTCTAAATGAGAATGCAAGTATCATTTGTTGCTACTTTTATGCTCAACCTCACATTAGAATTAAAATTCTCTCCAGTGCACTAGGAACGGCTGAGATTAGCCCAACAGTGAGTGAAATCTTCTGCATGGTTGATTCCAACCGTGTTCGATGCACCGTAGGTTAGAAGTCACTGAATGGAATTCTCTCTCCTCACCTTAACCCAGATAGGGAGTGGTTTATTCTTGTTGTGCATCATGAAATATATATATATATATATATGAGTGATGCTGTTCGAAGCATTTTCTAAATTGTATGTTTGAGCTATTTTCTAAATGAGAATGCAAGTATCATTTGTTGCTACTTTTATGCTCAACCTCACATTAGAATTAAAATTCTCTCCAGTGCACTAGGAACGGCTGAGATTAGCCCAACAGTGAGTGAAATCTTCTGCATGGTTGATTCCAACCGTGTTCGATGCACCGTAGGTTAGAAGTCACTGAATGGAATTCTCTCTCCTCACCTTAACCCAGATAGGGAGTGGTTTATTCTTGTTGTGCATCATGAAATATATATATATATATATGAGTGATGCTGTTCGAAGCATTTTCTAAATTGTATGTTTGAGCTATTTTCTAAATGAGAATGCAAGTATCATTTGTTGCTACTTTTATGCTCAACCTCACATTAGAATTAAAATTCTCTCCAGTGCACTAGGAACGGCTGAGATTAGCCCAATAGTGAGTGAAATCTTCTGCATGGTTGATTCCAACCGTGTTCGATGCACCGTAGGTTAGAAGTCACTGAATGGAATTCTCTCTCCTCACCTTAACCCAGATAGGGAGTGGTTTATTCTTGTTGTGCATCATGAAATATATATATATATATATATGAGTGATGCTGTTCGAAGCATTTTCTAAATTGTATGTTTGAGCTATTAACTTGTAACTGATGAAAAGTTGGACCATAATATGCAAACATGTTCAGATCAAGTAAACAGGGTTTAAGATAAAGCCTTTGAACAGTAAACATAATATATATAATTTCAGATTGTTGTCCTCCCAATGGAATGCACACCACAAAAGTCGCCATTAAAATAATTTCTCGAACAGTAAGATGAGGCATCAAATCTTCTGGTTGTCTCATTAGAAAAATGCAAAATCCATCTTGATCCATTTTCTACTCAAAGCTCTTGTCACAATTCTGATAAACCAAGTCTCTTGCACAAAATTCAGAGTTCACGACTCTTGAGGAAAATGCATAACCTAAGATTGTTTCTTGAAACACTATTATTCTTGGTTCTTATTTTCTCCTAAAAAACATAAGAGCTTAGGAGTCGCTACCTAGGACAGGTGAAAAGGACGAGAAAATTTTCCCAAGCATGTCCATTTGGATGAATGCCTGCCAACAACAGTTGACCACGCGTTGTTAGAAGTTGTGAGTTGAACTTCTTGGTGCAGCATGAATTTGTAAGACTATTGAGCTGTTTCAACCAGTGTCGTTTGAACACGTGGCTATGATGTAGACTTTCGACATTCAATATCACCTACAAATCACAAATATCGCTTAAATCAATACTCTAACTCAAGATAGTAATCCTGAGATCCTACTACCATTCAAGCAACCTGATAGATTTTTCTCTGCAAACATGTCCGTCAAAAATCAGGATTAAGATGGATTAAGGTGAA
Organism: Cornus controversa; assembly: GCA_026545225.1. Classification (NCBI taxonomy): domain Eukaryota; kingdom Viridiplantae; phylum Streptophyta; class Magnoliopsida; order Cornales; family Cornaceae; genus Cornus; species Cornus controversa. Next base: position 48,848,983 of record CM048849.1, read on the forward strand.
AAACAAAGTATATATATATATATATAATTGAGACAAAAGCCATTCAATCTGCAGACTGACATTTGCTAAAAATAGAAGGGCAACTGAAAAAGCATCTACTACGAAAAAAATCTCGGAGAAATATGATTATTCTTTATAAAAAAAGGAGAATGTTGAACGGGGCTCAAATTGCAGCAACCCACATACATTGAAGCTGATAAAAAGATGATGTACACAAAAACATATACAACAAAATAATATATTAGGCATTTGTTCACTACAGGAATGCTCAAATCAACAAAGAATCCTCTAACATTATAGTCAATAATGAGTACTTCACTTTAATTGTGATCCTGCCGCTCTCTACACCGAGCTTTGCTCCGGTGACCACCCAATACCCCGGTGGCTCCTCCGGTCCCCTAACCATTTCCTTTGTATCCACGAAGTATGACATTTTCGGTGCTCTTGCTGGTAAGGGTGGGCCCCCGGGATAAACCGCCGAATTCACATCCACTTTTGGTTCCTTCTGAGTTGGAGTCATCCCGGTACTGAAAGTTGTGCTGATCAACATTGACATTAATCCTGATTTCCGAGATGAGTGAGTTGGTCCATCCCACTCAGACCTACGGATCCTTGCAGATGCCACCGTTGAAAATCCAAGCCTAAGGAACAAGACTTTCTTCATACCGATAGCCTTGACTTCAAACCAGGCCTTTGTCACGATAGAAGCAGAGTCATCAATCCGTGCTCCATTGTACTGTACTGGAGCAGTGCAGATGTGTGAGAATATGCTCCATTTGACAGGTTCAAAGTAGCCTCGATCAACCGGCTCGTCAATTGGCTCATAACTAGGATCGTCAGATAGTTGGAGGCTCGTTGGTAGAGTTGAGAGGTGCTGTAGATGGATAGCCAGGTGGTCACTCTTCTTACCTTCCAAGTATAAGCGGATGCCAGTCACTGGCCGGTTTTTGGAGTCAACCTGCAAAATAGACTTAGGAATCAGAAAGGAATTAGGAATACAAAAGAATGAGAAACAACAGTCTTCTTGAATTCTGCATAAGCAGAAAATTGTCAATCTGTTATGCTATCCACCAACCAACTATTATAGGCACCAAAAACAATTATGAAGATAATACATTGAAAAGAAAATGTAAGGATGATAGTAATCCAACAAGGATTTGAAAAAGGCTAGAAGAGATATTCTAGTTGATAGAAACATAAAAAATATTAAATTGACAAGATCTAAATGTAGTAGTATCGATCATGGCAAACAATTATATTAAGAAAAGTGTGTTTCTTGGTCCATTCAGATGTGGCAAGTAAAGTACCAAGGGAGTGCACAATTCACAGATAAAATAATTTGGATTTCAAAATGTCACAAGTATTTGGTCATTCAAAAGAATAACTATTAAATTATCTTTCTGCACTTAGAAATTCCCAGCATGGGATGCAAAGCATTTGCAAAATTTGACTCCATAATATGACAATATTTATATGGTGAAACACAAGAATTTACCTTTGTAGTGTTAACATAAAGCTTTGGGCCCATAAAAGTGAACTGAAGTGATGGAGACACTTGTTTCTTGCGCCGATGACCAAGTGGAAAATCACCATATACTGGAGCCCACTGTCGAGGTAATTGAAATTCTAGAAATTGATGGAGTTCCTCTATTGGCGGTTTATCTGCAGTATTGATCAGTTAGCAGATACAACAGCCTACCAAAAAGAATGAAAATGACAATTTTACATATGGTGCTGTCTCAAATACCAGATATGACTCGTGAGTGAACTTTACACTTTTCTCAGAGACATACAGGTGTTTCTCATGCACAAACTACGTACGACAGATCAACCCTCCCATGTAGCACAATATATGATCAAAAAACAATATTGACAATCAAAACCACATTTATTATAATTAGCTAGTAATATGTTCCATGAAAATCAAAAATCTTTGGGGGATAGGGCCAATTTGGTCACAACTCCCCAACTGCCAGAAACCGAATCTTAAAAATTATTTCAATAACTTTGGTAGTGGTTCTTTTCGAAATTGTAATTAAGTGATTCTGGATCTTAAGACTTTATTAAGAGTATGAATCATCAATATAATAACTTAGTTAAAAAAGACTAAACCCAGCTCAACTCAGTAAAGCCTTCTTGCCTCACCTAGTTGGGCAAATTAACAGTTTCAGAAAAGAGTGCTGCCAGGCTCTCATAGTTGGTAAACATCTGGTAATGTTTTAAAAAGATATCAGAATAGGGGAACAGAATATATGTTGCAACCTACTTTTCTCATCCATGCATTTGTTTGAAGACTTAGACCCTACTCCCCTTTTCTCACTCAGTAACAGCAGCAGAGGTAGGCCCTTTCAGAACCAATTGCACATGTCTCTTACTGTTGAATGTCTCAGTGTGATAATATTCTAATCATGTTCTGAATATATTCAAATAATCCAGTCATTTCAATAATGATTTTTGGACCTAGGACAGCAATATGAAATGCCCTGTGCTTATTCTGGGAAATTAGTTGTGATTCCTCCAATTTCCACATGCTGAAGCAAAATGCAGGCCCTTGGTACCAGTTTTCATAATTTCATGGGCAAAGCAATAGGATACAACACTGGATTTTATACCCATATAAGAACCAAATGACAAGATAGAGACAATCATACTCACACCGAAGGTACAGATTAATTGCATGGCTCAGAAACCCACTACCCCGGACACCACTCAAAAGTGAAGCTATAGGAACGAAGGACATTGATATGGCATTAGGTGACTGTGATATGGTTGAAAGCCATTGATTATGACTTTGGGCATGATCAACACCTCCCCGTCGAATATGAATGCTTAATATATCCTGCACAAAAGATAGATAAATTTGCTTATATGTTAGTCTATTCAGAAAAGGATAGTCCACACATACAGAAATAAACAACATCTGAGACAGTTACAAGAAGCTTACATCATTCTTTGAATGAGAAACGATGGACGGTCTTACTGAATTTGCAAATGGTACACGTCGATCCCAGTCTACAGAGCGGTCATCCTGTAACAATGATGGGGATATTAAACTAAAATGAGGATACTCAGCGCTATGTTGTTTTCATTTTAGTTACAAGTTTTGAACATTAATGATTCAAGTAAATTTGGGTACTATTATCTATTCCTATCATGTCTCTCTTGTTCTTTCCATGAACTCCTAGAAAAAAACCTCAATCGACGTGCCCATATCTAGTCAACAATAGATTCTTTAAACAGATTGGTGTGTTGGTGTCTCAAATTATTTCAATTTAACTAATATAATCCCAAGCCTCATTGGTGTATGAAGCTCTCACTTGTTAGTAGGCTAGCAGCAACAGTCTGTTCTCAAAGAGGTCAACTGTGTCCAAAAGGTTTGAGGGGCTGCCCCATGGCAGTTAATAAAGGGCAGCCCAACCATAGCCAAAACTTCGGTGGTACTTTCTTTAAAAATATTTACTCTATTTTGAGTGACCCATGTGACTTGCCCAAAAAAAAAAGTGACCCATATTTAATGGATTTTAAGCTATGTTACATGGACTCTCCTATCTCTTTTTACGTACCCATGTCAACATGACACGACATGGGTATGGATATGTGTTTGACACACGAACTCAAATCAGACACCCCAGTCCTTCACATGTGATGATTAAAGACTTAGTAAAAATCCAAATTTGATAGAAGAGAGGAGTTTTCTACTTTTGAGATAGGTAGAAACCCTTTTTTTACCACATGCCATTTAATTAAAATCACAATTGAGTATATCCTTAAAGAACAGCAACATCAACTATTACACTAATACGTGTCCACATGCCCGCATCCAACTTTTGGACACATTTTCCATCTCCAAATATTCAGGACTAGGGAGCCTGACACTTGGACACACTCTTGCACTCAATACTCAAACCCAAGTCCATGTAATAGATTTTAAGTGTCGTTGTAAAGTGTGTTACTTTTCTCTATTGTGTGTGCTTTGTGAGATTGTATTGTGTTCTTAATTTTGCATCTTACATTTCTCCTTGCATTAGGACTGAATTTACAACTACAACACAGATTACATGCAAAATAGAATTTTTCTCAGTAGTAATATTTATTTGTTTTTATATAGTATTATAGAGCAGTTTTTTGTGTTACTTCTTTCCAATTAATTTTTTTAGTCAAAACACAGTTTCTAAATTTAACATTAACTATGCACTCCTCTGATGCATTCAATAGTTGGTTTCTAAAGAAAAACTAAAAGATTTCACATTGTAAGGCTCCAATTTCTATATTCTTGCATTTATGTGCCAATTTCACATCCTATTACTAGAAGAACAAAATGAATTTCATGTTGAAATATCAACTTGTAGAGAGTAAAAATTAAATAAAAAAAATATGAGGTTGGACTGTGTGACTGTCTGAGCAAAGAACAGAATCAACTTCTATTCAATTATGATTCCAGGGTTCTGTATACCTTCAACTTTCCTGATGATTTGTCAGAATTCGGTATGAAGCTTCCGCTGAGATCTTCAGAAAATTTTTCATCAGCTAGTTGCTTTAACAATTTCTGCACTTCAGTTGGCTGAAGATTTGAATTTTGTAGCTGCTTGATGTAAATTACATCTTTACCTCCCATCTTTACCCCAACAACAACATGTGTTCCATATTTTTCAATAAACCTGAAAAATCATTTATTAAATTTTATAATACTTAAATCCTATCATCAAATAAGAATAATCACTTAAAATCAACTGACTGTCAATTACAAATCATTGCAGCTTCCATACCTTGTATGGCAAAATAGGGTAAAGAAATAGAAAGAAAATGGATTTTCCTTCTATCAATAAAGGTGTTAGATCAATTTCTCAACGTAGCCATGGGTTATTAACCATTTCATCTTCCATGTAATTACATGAGTTTAAGAGTTTGCTGTTTGTCTAAACTACTGCTGGTAAAAATAGCATAAGGTGAAAATATTTTCAGCAATGTAAATTACTTTAATCATGCAAGAGAGAAGAAAAAAAAAAATCAACCCACTGGTCAATAATATCAGATCGTTATCATGTAGGTCCTGCATATTGGATTCACTAATACATTTCTCAAAAAGAAATTTTTATTTTATATTAATCTGCTCAACTTATATTATTTAGTTAGGTTTTTAGTGCAAAATTCCATATTTACATCGCTTATATCAGTCACATAGCTCCCCCATTCCAGGGATTTGATTACAGTGTCTAAGACCAGAAAGTGCTCATATGTCTGTTCACCAGAAGAAAAGAAACAATGAAATAATTATCATTTAACTGGCATCTTGAGAAGAAAATATAAGATAATAAATATTTTGGTCAGCTTAAAAACTTGCAAAGAAATTATGCTGGTATTTTCATAAAACTATTGGGTTGTTAAATGAAGAAGCTACCAGCGGAGCATTAGTGAATGGAATTCAATTGTTGAGCTTTAAAGTTAAGGATCTTACTCAGCAAGGGCAGCAGGATCCCATGTAGAAGGCACTTCTTGTTTCACATGGTCGGACAGTGTTATCTGGGATCTTGCTAACTCAATATTGTAAAGAGTAATGATCCAACCATCAAAAGCAAGACTTTTTGTGGTAACTGCATCCTTTTGCCAGTAGCCCCTGAAGCTGAACATTGTGTTGAATAAGCCAGAGGGTATTTTACCAGATAAGGAGAGTTCCTGATTCAATTGCTCTGACATCTGGAATACATAAAATGATTAGAGAAAGAAACAAGAGTCATGGGCTTTGGGTATTATTTCAATCATTTCAATATATCCAACCATCAACCTAAGGTCAAAAAAGAAATTTAAAAACCAAGCAAATTCCATAAATAGTTGTAACCATGTAACAAAAATCACCGAATGCCACAATATATTCTAACAAATATCATGCATTTAACAGATGCCATATTATATTTATTTGTGATTTTAATTTCTCAAAATGTTGTGTATATATATCGCACGTGAATATATTAGATATATTTCTGATTATTTCTCACTATATAATTGCAAATGGGATATATCGCAAGATATAGTGCAACATATCAAATTCTGATATCCCTTGCCTACATAATTTTGAAATAGTGAATGTTTTTAGCTTTATTTATTTTTTCAAAGAAAATAACAGAATTCCATTATAAAACATAAACAGAGTATTCTGAGTATACCACCGACTTTCTAGCTTCTACCAATATTGGGTAGAGTACTACTAGAATCTTAAGAATGGGACTTTTAACGCTTTCTTCACTGATACAGATAGTGAAACGAATGACACTTTCAAGTTCAATCCAGATGTGAACTATATTTGGTATTTACTGAAGGGGTAATTATATTAAGTTGTTATGAATGCTATATTTATATTCAACTTTACTTAATATGTATATTAATATTTAAAATTTACATTTGAACTTTATTTAATATGTAAATTCATATCTAACCGTTACTTTATCTTAATATGACAAAGTTTAATGGTATTATTTTAATTGTTTTCATTTATATTCTCAGCAGCATGCATATTTTCTGTCCAGCACACCAGAGACTAATCAAATATACATTTTATTTATATTTTTTTACTCTAAACCATACATTAGTATTCCTATTACGCCCTCAAAAAAATTCATTCAAACTTATCATGATTGCTAGTAATATTTGTTACTTTGATCAAGAAAATTGTAATATCAATATGCAGTTGTAATAAACCCATACTTTTGTGCTTGCGATGTATCCTTTTTACTAAATATTTCACTCCTTGGTTATAACTTTCACATGATTAACCCACTCTAAACAAAATTCAACCTAGCATTATCCCAAGTCCCAACCAATGAGGATTGATTAAACTATTTTTTCCCCTCATCTGCTTTATCCAAGAGAGCTATTTATTTATTTATTATCTTTTAAAAGTTAAGAGATTGATGCCCAGAGTACTCTCTTAGAGTCAAAAGACAGAGCAAGCGGAATTGAGAGCTATGCAGAGCCAAATAGAGTACAACAGTAACTGGTGCTTGTACAAAACCGTAGTAAAAGACCAAATTCAAAAAGGTATCCAGCTTGCCAAATGTAGGGGTCATTGCTTGATGTGCTAGTAAAATAATTAGGCTGTCAAGCGTGAGAACGTGGATTCAAATCCTGAGAGCAGTCACTTTGCATATCTAGTCCACCCCTCCCAACACCCTTGATTAACTTGGGACTTGGTAGTGAGCCATTTATAAAATTTTCCAAATGTGCAACATTCTAGGAACTTATAAACTTAGACTCATTTGAACTCAACCTAGGCTCCTGGAGGGAAAATTTGTCCAATATTGGCCAAAATGTCTCAAAGCCTATGCGAAAACCTTGCTTGTGCTTAAAAATCTGTAGATAAAAAAATGGATCGGAATGAACTCTCAATTTGTGTAGTGTGCAAAAGTCTACAAAATTTAAAACTTAGGTCCATGTAAAACCCAAATTAGCCTCTACGTCCAATATTGACCTGAATGCTATGAAACCACTGCGACTAACTTGTTTGGCTTGAAGAATGTTGTAGGAATATATCGAACGAAAGCACCTGATTTGACTTATCAAAAAAAAAACCACCCAATTTGCAAATTAGGCAACTATTAACAAAGTTCATGACTTAAAAATGTTATTGCAGTCCAAGTCATGTACATGTCTCATATATTATATCTAAGGTTGCAATCGAACTAAGCTGAGCTAAGTTTTTGGTTGTTCAAGCTCAACTAGATAATCAAATTTGAGCTAGAGTAGACCCAAAAAATAGTGTTTGAGCACTATAACATTTATTGTCAAGCTCGTTTGGCTCGTTAAACTAAACTTGTGCTTGAGACCAAGATTGATAAAGAAAAAAATATATTATAAATCTAAACAAACCCTAATAAACGAATCATGTTCATAAGATTTAACGAGTCTGTTCATGAACATGTTGGTGGATGGTGAGCGTAACAAGTTAGGCCAAGGGATTTAACTCATTACTAAATGAGTTCAAAAAAAAGCTCAAGCTCAACTTGTTTACATAGCAAACGTGCTCAAGCTTGAGCTTTAATGGTACTCTCTTCTATGATGCATGTCCACGGTTATGTGTTAGACGTTTATTGAGATTCATTATGTTCTCTATATTTTTGTTTGTATTGTTACTCGATAGACTTTATGGATTGTATATATGAAAAAGGTTAATTTAGTGAAAGTATATATATATATTGCATCTTGGATAATGATAAGTATCATATGTCATATTTACTTGTTTTCATTACGCATTTCAAATAAGAAAAACTTAAAAAAGAAAAAGAAAGGGAAGTTTTCAAGACATAATTTTTTTTCAACGAATAAAATTTAAGACACGATTATATCATAAATTATAAATAACCACGCTAAACTTTCTTGCAACGTTGCAAAATTTTAATATAATTTATTAATAAAACAAAAAAAATTGTAATTTACTCTTTGCAGCTATCTTTTTCATCATAAAAATCAAGAAAAACATTAACTTTTTTCATTGGCAACTATTGGTTTCCTCAGGTGACAAAAATTTTGCATTTTTGGGAGGAGAATTTCATCAGTGATGATTTACTCATTTGGCTAAAATACTTTGGTATTTGATTTTCTAAGAATGTTTTTATCATAAACATTAGTAATTCCATGCAACTCAATTTCTCCTCATGACCTCGCAAAGGAAGGCACTTCCTCCTTCTTCTTCTCCTTTTTCCTCTTTTTTTTTTTCTCTACAGGTTTTTTTTTTTTCTCTACAGGAGCCTAAGTTTTTTTGTTTTCCAAATGTTGATCTCGGCTTTTTGTAGCAAGATATAAAAAAATTAAATTTTACAATTGTGCAATAATTCAAGTTCCTATTAAATCCATTAAAACATACAAAAACCAGAGACCAGATCAGCATAGGGAAAACAAAAAATTCAAAAAAAAACACTATCTTTATTTACAGTTTTTTCCTAATTAAATCATTTCGCCTGATATACCAGTGGAATTTATTATACATGGACTACAATGACCATCATCCATCTAATTTCATAAGAAAATACAGAAGAAAAAAATTAATAATAATACCACGCCCGTTTATAGAGAAATTTCAATTTTCTCTCATTTTCCTACTTTTCTCAGTAACCAAGCAGAGCAAAGAGTAAATCAGAATCACCTGATTAAAAGAAAGAACATCAGACCGAAACCTAGTCCGCTCTCCTTTATCGCACTTGATCGCCGTTGATACGTTGCGGACGACGACACCACCAGGGAGGACGATGTCTCTGGTCCGGTTTTGATCGAGCTCGATCAGTCTCGAACCGGAGGGACCCGGTCTACAGGCCGATAAGCGAATATCGGATGAGAGATCGTACCCGAAACCAATCACCGATACGGCCTTTTCGGCCGCGGATTGGGGGTCGAGACGATTAGCATTAAACGCCATTGATTTCTCTGATCATTCAACGATTTAGTTATGGTTCTGTCTTATATGTTTACGAGGAGTTGAGTGTTCTAGGGTTTAGTTGAAGGTTGAAGAGAAGTGGTTGACCGTTGAAAAATGGATTTTATATTATAGAAATCCATATTTATATTTATATCTATGTGTGTGTATATACAGTATATAGTGTGTCTGTGTCTGTGTCTGTGTTTGACTAGTTTTGTTGGACTTTAACAGTTTTGACGATGTGAAATCGAGTAAACAAATGCGACTGCTGGCGGCTGTTAGCTGTGTTGCTGGTCGCCACGTGGCGTCCATTTGAAAATTATGCTACTATTGGGCTTTGGCAGCTGTCTGGGCTTTGTAGTTTGGAAGAATCAAACTGCTACTATCTTCCAAAGTGCAAGCCCGGCTATCGTAACCTATATCTCAGCCCATTTTACTAAAATAAATTAGAGTGTGGGGGCCATAACAACAAACCGGGCCTCATCCCACATAACTGTATGTATACCATAATGGATTACAAATAAGGTGCAACTCGATCGGGTTTATGAGTCAACCCTCGCTAAACTTGCTATGAGTATTGTTGTTTAAATTTGGGTTCAACCCGAACTCGTGTTAGGGATGTCTAGTCCGAGCTCAACTATGATCGAATTTGGGGCACTTCTGATCAGATTTCAAATATATATATATATATATATTCACATTAATTTGTCAAATAACTCTGAAACAACATAACATTTGACTTTTATAATCATCAACTCTCGCTTAACTTGCCGAGTATTGTTGTTCAAATTTGGGTTCAACCCGACCTCGAGTTAGGGATGTCTAGCCCTCAACTATGATCGAGTTTGGGATACTTCTAATCAGATTGCAAAAAAAAATAAAAATTCACATTAATTTGTCAAATAACTCTGAAACAACATAACATTCGACTGTTTATGTTTCAAATTTGAAAAACATATACTTGCCTTGTATATAAAACATAATGATTCTCTCATTTAACTCAACTAATACTTTAAGATTGGAAAAATGAAATATGGATAGTGACTTTGATTTAGAGAAACACAATTTCGTCAAAGATCAAATTGACAATAGGGATGGCAAACTATCTGACTTCGACGGGTACCCGCCCCGTCCCTTTTAAGACGGGTTTAGGGGATTTTAAATGGGGATAGGGGAAGGAAGTACGGGGACGGGGAAATGGTACCCACCTCATCCCGTTTATACTTTTGTGGGTATAACCACGTGTTAGCTACATGAAAAATTCACATTAGCTATGTTCAAAACAAAGAGCCACATCAGCCAAAGTTGACTCAAAAGAACCCTAACAGCTAAAGTCAAAATTACACTGTTTTAACTCAAAAGAAGCTTTGAAGCAAACTCAGGCGATACTCCTCCGGTCTCATTCAAAACCCTATGAAAAACTCAAGTCAACACAAGCCTCAAGTGACACTCCTCGAGCCTTAACTCTGAGAAAAACTCAGGTCAACACTATTGAGGCAGCGAAAGCACAACACAAGCAAACATGGAGATCCCATCATGAAAACAAACAACACAAAGAAAACATAATATATATGTGGTTCAGCCAGACTCAACCTACATCCATAGAGAGAAAAAATTCCAATATCATCAATAAAAAAGAGATATACAAGTATAGAGTACAAACATTCATTACTGTCTCATGAGAAGTCATACAACTGTAGAGAATGCCCACCCATTTATTGTAACTCTCTACTTTTACGACTCAACTCCCTCATGAGGCTGTTCTTAGGGCTATATCTCTATACTCTTCTACCCACTCACTCTCTTCTTTTCTCCCTAACTCCTCCATTCTTTTTTCTTCTCTACCTTCTCCACTTAACTCCACCTCTCTTTATAGAGTTCCAAGTCCACTTTCTTATTGAACAAGGATTGCAATTCCTTAGAACCCAAGACTTGCCTAATAAGAAATTATCAAATGCAATACAACTTTATAATGGAAACATAATTAACCATGGACTATAGGCCACAATTCCTAACAAACACAAACCTTAAGTAACACTCATCAAGCCTCATTTAAACCCTAAGGCAAACTTAGGTCAACACAAACCTCAAGCAACACTCCTCGATTCTCATTTAAACTTTGAGGCAAACTCAGGTCAACACAAACCTCAAGTGACACTCCTTGAGTCTCATTTAAATCTTAAGGCAAACTCAGGTCAACACAAACCTCGAGTCTCATTTTAACCTAAGATAAACTGAGGTCAACATAAACCTCGAACAACACTCTCCGAGTCAAACTCAGGACAACACGAAACTCGAGTGATGATTTTGAAATTATGACAAGTAGGAACCTCTTGACATTAGCATGAACTAACTAGGGAGACTTCAAAATATTTTTGGAATGATAGATAAAAAGCTAGAGCAAGTGTGACGACCTTTATGGGCTGGTATAATGCGGGCAAGTGCGAGGCACTGGACAATTTGTCACGATCCCACATTGTCTGGGCAGGTGAAGGTGAAATGTTATATGTATGTTCATTTATGACACAAATTATTTTAAAGTCGTGAACCTATCAGATTTTGACAGTTAAACGTGCTTAGTTGAGAGTAGTATCAAGATGGGTGGACCCCTCATTAATGCTCATCCACGACCAATGTCATTAAGTCGAATGCATTAAATACCTGCCTTGCCTATTTAATGTGCCGCTATCAAATAGAAGGAAAAGATCTGACTTCTTGATAAGCAATTAACCAAAGAACCTAAGAAAACACACACATCCTTAAACATTAAAGCCTTGACTCAAGCAATTAATAATCACATCAACTTTAGTCCGTTTACTAACTGTCATTGGCACAAGAGCATTCCTGCCTTCATTATAATTTTTTTTGTTTGGTTTACTTCTTCTCCTTAAAACCAGATCGCTTTCTGGATCCCTCAAATTGTATTGTAATACTTTTTTTCATTATCTTTTATTACTGCAGGGCCGGCCCTGGGTCTAGGCGGCCCAGGCGGCCGCCTAGGGCCCCCAAAATTTTCAAATTTTGGGGGCCCCAAATTTTTCCAAGCCCAACACTATTACTAGATTTCAATTTTATAAAACTTATTAGTATTGGACTAGCAGGCTACATTTAAAACAAGCCCAATAGCTTGTGGTTCTGGGCTCACTTTTTTTTCAATAAACAATACTAGACTACTAGTATTACTTAGGTTCACGTACTGTTATTTCATGTTTACTTCTTTCCTCAAACGAATTGGTTCCCTTTCTTCTTCTTTCCTCGCGACGAGCATACAACTTGCAAGAGCACTAGATTGTCGTCTACTGTCTACCAAGGCACCAACGTCCGATTCATCTCTTAGGTAAGCTTCTCTCTCATTTTTAATTTTCTAGTTCCATACTCTAGAAGGGGAGTTTTTGAACATAATTTGATTTGGGGGTTTAGAGTTTGAATTTTTTTTTTCTTCAGAAAATAAGGGTTTAAAATTTCTAATCCTTGGATTTGGTTCGTTTTCAAACTGTTAGTAGTGCTCTTGATTTCATATTTAATTACATTTTCTTTAATTTTTTTGTAATTGTGGAATTGAAATTATTGAATAATGAATATACATACATATTACAGTCTATATATCTATATCTATATATATATATATATATATATATATATATATATATTGCAAGAACGTACTACATATATATATTTATATATATATATAACAGATCCTTTATCTCAAAAAATTTATATATATATATATATACTATAAAATTTATCCGCGTGTGAAAGTTTTTGTATAAAGGGGCTCCCATTTGAAAGTCCGCCTAGGGCCTCTCAAAATTTTTGGAATCTCAGGGCCGGCCCTGTATTACTGTACCAAGAATCCACTACTTATACTTTTAAATTACCGTAATATCCAAACACCTAAGATACCATTTACTTTTACTCAAACCCTAATCTCATTAGTTATTCCAAGCACCCCCTTCTCTCTCTCTCACGATCAGATGTCTTTTGTTTGTAAAAAACGATGGACAATTTATTATGTATCAAACTCTCGATATTTCATTAATTCATAAGAGTAAACACAAATCTAATCAAAGATACCGAGAAAAAGAATATCTTGATAAGAAAACTTTTGATGAATCCATTTCAAAAATCAAAAGATAACTGGAACTAGAGACAAAAATCATTGTGATTTGCTTGTTCCTAAAAATATTTTATCATCTAGATGTCACATAGGATTGAGAATTCTAATTTGTTTCACTTTAAAGAAGAGAAATGGTATGGATAGAAATCTCGTATTTTGTAGCATGTCGTATCAAGGGAGAATTACGAGAATATTTCATTCTCTTCAACCATTATATATACTATTTATTATTATTAAATTTTCAGATGCAACTGACCTGATCACATCCAAGAACTACTTCGATTTTTTTCTCACAAGAGGTAGGATCACATGGTAGTATTTAGTATATAGTAGATATTAGCGTAAAAAAATTACTTTCACAACAAAGTCCGCACTTTGTACTCTACAATAAAGTGATTTTAATGCTCAAACATGCACATTAAATCCCACATCGAAAGCATCCACACTTGCATATGTGCCTACCAAAAGTAACCCAGACTTCCTTGGTTGGTCCTCTAAATTCATCCAGAAAATTTCTTGAATTCTTGCTAGTAAATTGAATCCTTAAAAATGTTACCAAACTATTCGTAGTATAATGTATACTATAATATAGTATATCATCGCATAAATATATATATATACATATATATATATACACACACATATACATAAATCTTTTATTCATTGCATCAGTTATGTCAGCATTATGGATGACAGATATATGTATATAAATATCCAAAGTCAACAAAGAGTATCCGAAACTTTGATATTTTGTGTCCCTCGTCCGTATATCCAATTGACAGCTGAAGATCAGGAAATAATGCGGCAGCCAAGATTGTGTGAATCGGAGTGGTTGTTGTAGGAAATAGTACAATACATTTTTATATATTATAAGGTTTGGACCACTGATATATTTTTCTTTTATATTAATTTATCCAGATATATAGTTAAGATGGTATTAAAATGTATATATAAGTGGTTTTCTTACACTGGCCCACATATAATCTTAATTACAATTTGACAAAAATTAATATTTTCCGCCTTCTAACTTCTAAGGCAATAAATCGAAAATTAATGACAAGGCTAACTTTACATCATTGATGGCAGTCCAGTTAAGCTACAAGTCACATAAGTGATTATACTATATAAATCTATCATATTGTGCAAAATTATTAAAACAAATCCTAAGCTTTTTGGTTTGTAGATTTTAAAATATTTGCTGGAAAAAGAAAAAAAAATGAATCATAAACCTTTTTTTCGGTTTACGACGATATCGTGTATAAATGGTTTAAAAATTAAATTATTTCGTTATGCAATATCATTTATACAATCGGAGGTTACCTAACATTAATATGTGAATTCAAAGTAAATTTTGAGTAACATTCGAGGAGTTACAAATCTGTTCTTTTTAAAGATAACAGAACAAAATTACAAAATAGAGCGCCCGTCAAACAATCAAGCTTTTCTTAATAAAAGAAATTTTTGATTCTATGTTTGCGTCTTGTACTCTTTATTTAACACAATATATAACTTATGAATCATGTTTAAACAATTTAACATAATAATTGATAAGTAATTTAACTTTAATATTAAAATTGTTGCGTTGACACATGATATATGAAAGAAAAAAAATATGACACAAGAGAGGATCTGAGTTTCTTAATATTTACCAAAAAGCATATTGAAAGTCGAGAGGAGTTGATGAGAAAATGAGACAAGTCATATTATATTAATTACCATTTTTGTCTCTAGAACAATGCCCACCACACATTCATTTTGGGAGAGAATTGAAAGTTGTGTCAAAAATTAACAATGTGGGCACCAAACATCCATTTCGGAGGAGTTACGAAAATAAAACAATTTGGGATATAATTTCAAATCGGCATCAAGAAACATGCCTTGCACATTATTATCATATCTTAGAAAGCAAGCTTTAAAGCGTCTAGTGCAAACAATGACCCTCCTGTGTTCACAAAATTCTTTACATTTTTTAATTTGTGCAAAATAAATTTTTAATTTGAGAGAAATTGAATAATGAAATTATTATAATATTCTTACTTTATAATATATATTTTTAAAAAGCAAACACACTAAATAACAAAAAAAAAAAGTACATTCTAGGTTTTTAAAAAAATTCTAACAAACATTTTTTAATGGACTGTGCTACTTAGACCGAATTATTAGATAGAATTATCAGACATAACCTTTTACATCCATTCGATGCAAATGGTAAGTCTCACCACATGCATCCCATGGATTAAAAAGTTTAGTTCCCACAATTTTGTCTAACTATTATTTTTCTTTTTTAATTTATGCAAATAAAGATATATTTTATTTGGAAGAAATTGAATATTGAAATGACTAAAGTACCCTTATTATATATATATATATATATAAAGAGAAAACATTAAATAACAAAAAATGTACTTCTATGTTTTTTAAAACAATTTGACATCATCATATGCAATAAGATCAATTTGCTCTCTATTTTGATTTTATAGGAATTTATACGCACATATCAAATAGCACAGGCATTTCTTGAACATTTTTCATACAGCAGAAAAGTTTTTTGCACTTTACTCTTAAAAATTTGTCGAAGAGTTTATTCAATTGTTAATAAGCAAAATTCTCCTAATGTAACTATGTGATAACATTTTTCAAAATACAAGAGATTATTATATGGTATTGGACCTTATGACACTTTATAGTATATGAATGTTAAAAGTAATGAAAGATTAAAAATAAACACATGAAAGTAGTCTATTTATGTCAACAAATAATCTTTATATAGATATAAATAAATACTGTAGTTATTTAAGAGTGCGTGCTTCTCACGCAAGAGAGAAATGAGTGAGATTAACACTTGTCAGATGAAACCGATAATACCGCTATCATAAGTACCTCCAGTATTCTCAGACCTTGGGCGGTATTGCCGGCTTTTAGTTAGGTTAAGTCTCAGCCCAACACGCTTCATCTACAGCCACACGTGTTGACCACATATTGGTCCCCGCCCCCACACCACCTGTTAGTCCAAACGAGCGCTTCAAAAGGATAAAAAAGAGCGTGCAGGGGCCAAGCAGCAGCACTTACGAAGGCCGCCCCTCTCTCTCTCATCCAATCTCTCTCTCTCTCTCTCTCTCTACATATACGTGTGTGTATATATATATATCACTCTCATTCAATCAAATCGGTCCAAGTCACGCGTCTGGATAACAGAACATGCCGACCACTGGTTCAACCGGCTATAGCCAGTTTCCCTTAAAACCACACCTGTTCCAAGCACTTCCACGCGTACAATTCGACAGAAAGTGTATAAAACGGGCTTTGTAAGAGCGTGAATTATTCTTCTTTTATTGCACGCAACAGCCGTTAGATCTATATAAATGTATAAACATAAAATAATAAGTATAATGATATATAAATGTTGCCGCCTAGACAGCCCACATGCCACGTAACAGGGAGGGAACCGAACCACCATAATAAAATGCCACCACGCTCGTATAGCGGTGTTGGGCGGCTGCTCTTTATTAGTAGTCAAATTCTTTGTTGACTGTCTCTCTCTCTCCTCTTTCTCTCTCTATATAATCACCATATCCTCCCTTTCTTTGCTCTAGACCTTGTCCCAAACTTTTTGTTTTCCCTCTTTATATGCTTATGCTATAACAACAAAAACGCACCTATACGTATAAGTGTGTTTGTGTGTGTGTGTTTATATAACGGAGTTGATGGCGCCGAAGGAGAAGACGGCTGGGGCCGTGAAAGTTAACGGGAACGTTAAGGAGGCGCATTTTAGGGGTGTACGGAAGAGGCCGTGGGGGAGATACGCCGCCGAGATCAGAGATCCAGGCAAGAAGAGTCGTGTGTGGTTGGGGACGTTTGACACGGCGGAGGAGGCGGCGAGGGCGTACGACGCCGCCGCGAGGGAGTTTCGCGGCACGAAAGCTAAAACTAATTTTCCGCTGCCGGAGGAGGAGAGTATGAGGAACAAAGGTGAGAAAATTGATGGGATCAAGAAGAGTAGTTGTAATCAGAGTCCGGATCAGAGTAGTACCGTGGAGTCGTCGGGGTTTTCGCCGGCGTTGATGGTTGATTCGTCGCCGTTGGATCTGAATCTCTCCCACGGCGGCGGAGGTGTTGCCCGGTTTGGCTCCGCCGTTCGGTTTCCCTTTTTGCAGCAGCAGTTTCATGTTTCACCTGTCGCCGGAGTTTTGCCGCCGGCGAATCAAGTTTTCTATTTTGACCCGATCGTGCGGCCGGAGAGGATGAATCTGGACTATCTTCGTCAGGTTCAGAATCAACGGCTGATGTTCGATCATCACGCGGCGGCGTCTTTCCGCGCCGCCGCACACTGCGGTGGGGTCCAGAGTGACTCCGACTCGTCCTCTGTAATTGACTTGAACCAAAACGATCTCAAGCCGAACACAGTTCACGACTTCGATCTCAACTATCCTCCACTGCCGGAAAACGCTTGATGCCACCGCCGGTGATGATGATGGGATTTTTTTTACCGTCTTCTATTAATTTTTTTATTTTCAGTTTTACCTACTTCTGTTTTTTGAAATAGGGATAAGATTAGGTATCAGAGAAGTGATGGAGCTTTCGGTGATCTATTAGTGTTCAATCCTTGATCACCGTCCGATGTGAATACATAGCTGATCTCCTTTTTTGCAACAGTGAAAAATCTCAGATGTTTTTGCTGTTGTTGGAAACTTAGCACTGATGTGCCTTGGATGTAACCTCTTGTTTAATCCATGTTTTTTTTGCAATGAAGCAACTGATAATTTCTTTCTTCAAAATGTGTTGCAGAAGTATATATATTTATTGTGTAATGTGTATATATGTGTGTCTATATATATATATATATATATTGTGGGATGAAGTTACTTATTGCTTCAACAGCGACTGTTGCATTGACAGAATTTTTTTCCTTTATTAGTAAAGATTGGGTTCCAAGTGGGGATTAGATTGAAGGATTTTAATGAATAGATTTAGGTTTCATTAGGTTAGAAATATATAGTTTTGAGAGAATTTTAAATGAATGGATTTGGTAGAAATACATGTCATGAGGTCAAAGGATTAAGTTGCACAATGGGTTAAAATATAATATTTTTCGAGTAACTTTAAATCACTTCAAACTTTGGAATTCAACACTTTGTATGTAAATTTAATTTCCTTGATTTCAAATCTATTCATAGCCAACTTTTTATCCAACTAACAAGTCAATTTGACCTTTTAATTCATAAAATTAAAGCCAGCTTTAAGGGTATTTTGTGCAATAAAATCAAAGCAACTATAAAATTTTACATCAAAATATTACATACAAGTCTAATTTCCAAAAAATTTAAATTTAGGTCAACAGTAAAGCTTAAATTTTAGATTAAAATAGCAAGAAAGAAAAGAAAATTAATATTTTTCAAAGAATTTAGGAGTTTGGATGGCAAACAAAAAAAGAAAAAATTTTGAGGAGAAGTACTTTTTCTTAACCACCTAACTTTCGTTTAAAAAATTCCTAAGAAAAATTTATGAATTTACAATAATGGCATTTTTTTTCTTGCACGGTTCATTCATTTCAAACCATGAGAAAGTATTTATTCGTGAAATTTTTTCATGATAATCAACATGTTTAAAAAAAAAAAATAGTTTCGTTCACTTTGTCTTCTTTTACTCTCAATTTTGACTATTAATTTTCATATAACCAAACAGACCTAAGCTCTATTCATAATCTAAATTGTTAAATTTTAAAAACTAAATTAGTTTAGTCTTTTTCATATTTGAAAAACTAAGTAGAAGATGGGTTCAAATCTTCTTAAAGCAAGTGAGTATGTCTCTTATTTGTGGAGGATAACAACAATATGCATTATTAGGCATGGAGCTACTCAGGCTTGATTTTTATTTTTATTTTCACTTTATACTCGTAATTTTATAAAATTATACAAATATTTCTATTAAAATTTTAAAAATATTTTAGTATACTCACAAACACTTTCCTTACCTAAGTTTCTTGCTATGTCACTCTGCATTATTGCATTATACATTACCATCCAACTATATTTTGGTAGTTATATTTATTGAATGTTATCTTTATTCAAAGGTTTGTGCTTAAAAAAAAAAAACTTTATTCAAAGGTTAAATTACTTTCACACATCTAAAGTTCATCAAAATTACTTTATACAACTTTTGAAAAATTGTAAATTCAAAAAACATCTCATTAAATGGATGAATCTTAAATTTCAAAATTACCCATGAAGCAAAATTACGTAAATGACTTTAATATTTTATTAAATCACCATTTTAACCCAATTACACACACAACACACACACACATATATATGTGTGTGTGTGTATGTATGTATGAACACGTAGCCTTTAATCCCACTTCAAAGTAAGACATTCACGCTGTGGCACGTGGTCCATGTTAGTACGGACAGTGCACGAGTTTTGGTTCAATAATCTTTTGTACTCTTGCGAGTGCTCACTGCTCAGACGGAAACAGTTCAACGAGGTCAGATTTGCTGCCACGTGCCTGAGCCCATTCTGAAGGGACCAGATTCTCATTGAAGAAACGTAGGGGACACGAAGACAGGCGTTTTCAATAACTATCTTTATTTAATTAATGGCCCTCCTTTTTTGAGTTTATTTGCATTTTTAGGCTAGTTGTTTCTTATTATTTGCCGGTTAGCTTTTCAGTTTTCGCATGGACACCCTTCTAGTCAAAGTCCTTCGATTGCTTTAGAACCAAGTTTGGAATAACCAGCAGTGATCTGATTATTAGTCAAAGCAGTTTTAAAGAGTTTGTTTTATATAAAATAAAATAAAATAAAATTAATTATTGGGTTGAAATTGAGTCCTTAAATCCCAATTTATGCCATCATATTTTAATTTAGGTGGGATTGGGAAATTAATTGCAAGATTGTCATTCTTGACCAAAACATTATTGTTTAATACTTCTTAAATGGAAAGCTCTTGGAAAGTTAAAATCATCCAAAATCACTAATTAACCTTTTTTGACCGTGGAAACAACAATGAAATGACCAAACATTATAAGCCTCCTAAGAATATTTGTCCTTTGAAGGCCGGTGACAAGAAATTTCTTAAGAGCTGTGATATTCCAACTTAAATAATGTTATTCCCGCGAATATATTCTTTTCGTGTAAAATTTTTGCTACTAATAAAACTCTATTTTTTATAATAATGAAAAATAATATTTTATCACCAATGAAATTTTTACATTCAAGAAATTCTCGTGGTATTGTAGAACGACTTCTCATTGTCATATCTCTTTATTTAACTATTGAATTGAAATATCTCAGAAATTTGTCTCAAAACACGGCAGTTAAATATAGAATAAATTATTAGGTACTTCCGGTACATTGATTCCAATCAATCAAATTTAAAATAAAACTGACACATTTGCTTATATGTATACTCTATTTGTTTAGTAGTATGTAATAATTTCTCTAAATATAAAAAGCTCGTAACTCCATCACAAAAAGAATTTATGTGAATGCAAGTAGTGAGCTCCATGTCATGTAGTGAGACTCACCACCCCACTCACATAAATGTCTATTAAAAATTGCCGAATTCATCCCACTCATATAAATATTTTTTAAAAATTACAGAGGTTCGATCTAACCACAAACTATCATTTGGTTCGATGGACGAGGGTGAAGTGCATATTGTGAGAACATCAGAGTTCTTTTTAAAAATATTTTATTATATAAATTTTTTAAATTTCTGAATATTGTCACTCTTTTCCTACATTACTCATAAGATATGGTTGTAGGTGGATTGGGGCACAATAATTTTAAATACAGTCTCATCAAAATATATTGAAATACTTGGCATGAAATTTGTGTCATATCTCCCTAGTCTCTCACATAAATATTGGCTTTTCTTTATTGAAAATTTGCTATCTCATATGTGCTTTCAGACACAACGTGGATTGATTTAGTACTGATATTTTTATATTATTTCGACAATGTCAATCAGTGTTTGGCACTCACCTCATAGTCTTGTACTGACGTTGAATATTACTTTTTCTTTTTTCTTATATCTATTCAAATAAATAAATACTCAGAAATGTGGGTGAATCTCTTTATTATCATTATTTTATTTATTCAAATCTTTACTAAAACAGTAATAATTTGTTGACATAGTACCATACTGAGGAGTGCGCAAGGTCCTTTTCTTAATTTTAGAACCGTTGAGTTCGGTGTTCTCTCAAAGCTTCTCACTCAATTTTTTTTATTTTAAAAAAAATATTAATAAGATAAACATTTATATTTACACACCGCTAATTATAATAATAAATTAAAAACTATTAATCTTTATTTATATATTTTATATTATATAAATATATAGAACATTAGAATTTAAAAGTTATTAGTATTTATCTATATATTTATACTAAAATTTAGAAGATATTATTATTTATTTATATATTTTATATTATATATATATATATATAAAATATTATAACTTAAAAATTATTATTATTCATTTATGTATTATATTATATTATATTATATTATATATATATATATTTTTTAACGGTTAAGATGTTTGGTTCGGTTCGTTGCGTAAAATTTAATATAAAAAAATAGAAAAAATACAAGTCCAATATAAAATTAGAGATACTTAAAGGTTCATATACTCTAATATACGTACACACATGACACATGACACATGTATGTGTATAAAACTATAAATGTGGTCGCAAGTATTGAAGTAGTGACGCGTGGGGCCGAATGAAAGAGTGTAACAAATGTGTTGACTGGGTTGAGATGAGAGCTACTTGCACGTGTTATAGTATCGTCAAATATTGCTGTTTTTAGTTTACTCATAAATTAGCAGTATATGTGAAAGAAATAGTGTAGACAATTATGGGACCCACTTAGACGCGGACAATGGAAGTGGAAGCGCGTCTGCGGCTTTCGGTGGGTCCGGCTCTTGGTCTTCGAAATCCATGGAGAAGATTTCGTTTCCATTAAATATTCTATACCTTTAGATTCGTTTTAAACTGAGACACCACTTTCTCAAGAAACTAATAATTAGGACACCTTTTTCATTCACTGGGCACCGCAAAAAGTTAAAACTTTCACTTTAACAGGTGGTTGAGTCTCATTGGTGGAATGACCAAAGGATTTGGGATTTTTCTTTTCTTCTTTTCTCTATTTAAAATTACTTCTTCTGGTACTCGTCTATGTGCAGTAATTTTTTTCCTCTCTTTTTCTTATTTGTTTTATCTTTTTCTCTAAATTTTTTACGAATAATAATATACTATTTAAATCTTGATTACTATATATATATATATATATATATATATATATTGATTAATTATCTTGCAGTAGAAAAAAAAACTTATTTTGTCACGCTCAATGTGACCCCTCCTGAAATAATTAAAGTCTAGGTTCAGTCGCTATCTCTATATATAACTATTAGTTCTATGGTCCAGACGATTGTGTTCATGTCTCATTGCACACTTCATGCATAGGCCACATTTAACATGTGAATTCCTTGGCAGGGTAAGAAACAAATATCCTCACTACTGTAGTTTGAGTTAACACGTAAAAAACAAATATCCTAACTACCATAGTTGAATTAACATGTGTGAATGATAATGCGAGAAATTGTAAGGAAACAACAAAGAGAATTATAAAAGTTACAAAAAAAGGGAAAACTAAAGGGGAGGCTAGCTACTGTTTTCACATTTTTTTTAATTTAAAAAATACTCTCACTAGAATTTGCATCTTAGATAAAGATGTAGGATGTTTATGTAATTTTAAAAACTTAACATCTCCAACTTCTTTCTTACGCACATCTCTCTCTTTCATTCACCTTCTCTCCAAATCCAAACAGAAACACAGCAATGAGAATTACTATTAGAGGAGAGGTTACGAATATTAGTAATAGCGAGACAGAAAGGCATGACGTCAAGGTGAAGGCATCGATTTGACTACCAATTGTGTGAGATTGGAGATGATGGTGGTGTTGGTTTTGGGGTGGGGATGGTGGTGGCGGTTATTGGGATGGGATGGTGGTGCTCACAGCGGTGATTGTTTGTGGTAGAGAAAAAAATAATGTTCATTTTCTCTCTCTCCGTTGATTCAGTTGTCGACAGTGGGAGTTGGGGATGGTGGTGGTGGTGGTAGCGACGACACTGGCGATGTGGAGATGGAGACGATGGGGTTGGCTGTGGCAGCAGCACTGATTGTGATTTTGCTGGTGTGGTGCTAGTGGCAGCGATGATGGTGACGATTTAGGTTTGTTTGTTGGAATGGTTGTTTCACATGGACGGAGAAGATATTGTCTAAAATTATAAATTGACTAAAACAATCCTTATGACATGATGGTTATAACTAGGGGTACACGGTCTGATTCGATCCGATTTTGGTATTTTTTGAAACCAAATCATACAATTCGATTCCACTAAAAATGAAACAAAACTGAACCAAACCATGAATATATATATTATAAATTATATATTATAATATAAAGTATAATATAACTGTGTAAGACTAGACGATAAAGTATATTACTATACTTAGTTACACTTACAACTCATTTATGTTAATTTATTATGTTATAAATTATATAATATATTTTATATATAAACAGTTTTGTCACTATCTCGCGCCCAACATATCTGTTGGAGGCTTGGAGCAAGAGCATATCCAAGTCTCTCTTGGATTGCGTCAATCGCTCAAGTGAAGCCCAAAAAGAGGATTTTTTAAAGTTGGATCGTTCCGTATTCTATACCTATTTACACCTTCATAACTTTACTCGAATTCGAATTCAATATTATTTCTCATACAAGATCCTCGACAATGGACGAATTTTTGTACACCCGTAATTATGACCTTCTAAGCATATTTCTGTCCCTTAAAAATAGAATATCCCAAAGGGATGAATCCTATCCTGTGCGGTGGTGTATGGTGGAGGTCACCTCGCAAGTAGGTGGGGTCCACTAGGGGAATTTTCTCAATGTACACCATTGGCACTCGAGGGGAATCCTTTCCTTTCTAATTATCAGAAGCCCATGTGAACGTCTAACTCATACAGTATGCGCATGTTATAATGCCACATTTCACTTCATAGTTGTATTAGCATAAACCATCATAATTACTCTAATTCTTTTTTAACAAAATAAAAAATAAAAATTACATAATCTCCCTTAAACTTTGTCATAATTATGTAACCGTTTCTAGTAGCACCTCTCCTCCTTTTCTATAAAAATTGTGAAGAAGAACTGACTCTACTACTTCTTCCTTCTTAATTCCTTTTACTCTCACAACAAATCTAGCTTGACCAGTTTATGCTGCATCAATATAGCTTAATTCAACGAAATGTTTGATAACTTAAAAAAAGAATTGGAATACATAAGATTCAATGCAATATACACTTTCGACTTAGTTCGGTTTCATTTTTAACAAAATAATATAGGTCAAATTGATTTGATTCTCTATATCTGATTTTTTATTTTATTTTATTAACTAAATCAAATTATGTAAAATCAGACAAAAGATCAACATCTATGAGATGGATGAGTCACTGAGGCCACACATCCCACCCACTATCCCTTTTTTTTTTGACATTTGAGGGCCCATTACCATGAATTGATATAGTAATTGGTTCTCTATAATTGAATTGATGTGCTAGTGTAATTTAAATGTTTGTTTACGGCTTTGAGATGGGGCAGTGGAATCAGTGACGCAAGCAGACGTGTCGGGTCAGGACAGGCAGTTGCGGCTGAATCAGCCGTTGCCGTGGTGGCCCTCCACCGTGGCTGAAACAACGCTGCCCCCTTATTCGCCACTTTTCCCGCCAACAGTTTGGAGAGAAGCAGACAAAAATGCAAGATACAGCGATTGCTTCCTCTCCTCCCAATCTCTTTTTTTTATTGTCAATTTTACTTCACGTAGCCTCGGCGTAAGTTAGCAGCGCATTTTAGCCGCCAATTTCTAGAAAGGCTTTTAACCTTACTCATACCCATCCTTGCACTCGAAGTTTCAAAACAACTTCTCAGTCCATGTTATTTTTTTTTACTGCTAATTTAGTTCACGTCCCCATGGCGTAAGTTAGCAGCGCATTTTAGCCACCAATTTCTAGAAGGCTTCTTGCACTCGAAGTTTCAAAACAACTAGTTTAAGAATTTAATTCCGACAATTATTTTTACAAAAAAGCCACTTTATGTGGTGCGTGAATAACGTGATCCGCGCCCCCCCCCCCCCCCCCCCCCGCGTGATTTTGATTGGGGAGGTTAATTATTCAAATTTGTACTGTGTTTAAGGGTTATAATTGATTTCTCTCAAATACTTTTTGGAAAGTGCATGGTCAAAATTTACGGTAAAAAATTAATTGTTACTTTTACTTGAATTTTCATCAAATAAGTACGGGATCTTGATCATTTAGAGAAATTGATATATACAAGCTATACATAATTTATAAATCTATGATAGTTTTTGTTTGATAATGCTAGTATTTGCTGTCGAGAAATTTTGCAAATAGTAAATCTACCTTAGTATGTATTTGTGCAACTAGCCGCCATAAATAACAATAAATATTCATCTATTCTTACTTTGTTTGATTTATACATAATGATATAAGTATAGACAATGATGAAGAAATAAATTTCAGTATAATTTTGATAATTATTTTACATCATGAAGTACATGTTTAGTACAATATGTGATTATTTAGGGGACAATAATGAGCATATTATGAATATTAAACTCATATAATATAATAATATTATAAGGGTTGTTTTTTGAGAGGAATTGATGAAGGAATTATATATTAATAATTGGGATCAACAATTTTCCTTTGTTGCTCCTAATGATTATAAAAAAAAATCAAAATCAAAATCAAATATTATGTTTAATGTTGTTGACAGGTTATATATGACTGGGTCACAACTTGATCATCGACCATTCATTTGTCATGATGATAGTGATGTATCATGATGACATTCATGCATTGCTCATGGTTCATGATATTGGTAGGTACGTAAGCACAGAGTTAACGGCGGCGTTAAACGGAGGTAATGATTAGGGTGGGTAAGTTGCACCCCAGCTAGAAGACCGTCAACGCTCCCACGCCCACAACAAAAAAATAAAGGGAAACGCCGCCGCCGTCACCGACAGGTCACGGAGTCTCTCTCTCTCTCTCTCTAAAAAAGAACACAAACGAACAAGTAGCGTGACGTTTCTGGTGCCGACATATTCGCTCGTGAGGGTGGGGACCAAGTATTAGTACCACCCAAAATCAACTTCAGTCTGCCACGTAAATCTCGTGAAGTCCCCACATCATAAATATGCTATATATAATATGTAAGTATATATATATTTTTAATGTAATTCGGAAAAGCCATTAATCCAATTTATGCCCCTGTAGAGCCTAACCATTTTTCCCTCACTTCTCGCTTTCTTTTTGTACTTAATTAAGCGTTGGTTTGGGGAGAAATTGAAAGGGACCTTAAAATTTAAGAAGTTTTTTTAAAAGAATATTATTGTTTGGTGTAATAAAAAATTTAACTTTTAATTAAAGTTAAAATCTTAAAAAATTCGTTCAAAAAAAGTTTAAAAAATTTACTTGAATTAATTTAAATAACAAATTTTATTGACAATTTTGTTAACTTTTATTTTATTAAACTTGTCTATTGAGAGTAATTATTAAGGATAATTTGTTAAGTGTTAATTGTGTTAAACCTTTTTTTTCTTTTAAATTCTTTTCATTAAAGGCATTCTCCAAAAATATTTTAAATGGAAGGAATTTTAAAAATAAAAAGCCTCTGCCTAAAACTTTTTATGACAAATGCTTTTTCAATAGTATTAATAGTTGATTTGATTTTAGTAAAATATATTTTATATAATTTCATTTCCAAATGTAAGTTTAAAAGGTGAAATCGGTATATTTGTACCATTTTGATGGAAACCGGTGACACAACTTGGTGTGCAAATATTATTTTTCATGTAACTTTAAGTGGTGAACAAAATAATTTTTTTTTAAAATTAAAAATTAATGCTAAGGTAAAAAAGAAGGGAAAAGGTAATGCTAATCGATGAGAGGCTTTCAAAGATGTAGTGGATAAAAAAGAAAAGAAGTAGCAGTAGAAGAAGAATAAGGAAAAAAAAATAAAAGAATATATTATTCTATTTTTTTAATAATTAAGACATTAGAAAATTTCACTTATTTTATAAAAAAAAAAGATAATGGCTAATTTGGAAATAAGGATCAGGAAACTTGAAAGAGAATAGTAGGAGGACTATACAATATTACAATCAAGATTTCTAAATCATACCTTTTAATTGAACTTTTATATATATATTTTTCTTTTTTCACTATTTTTGACTGAACTCAACTGCCATTTCTAACTAAGCTAATATATTTTTGTTTTAGAGTATTTTGATATATATTTTTTTATTACAAGACCGTTTTAGACTCTCCACGCGTTCTCACTCTCTGTATATAATATAGAATTTGCCGATTTCTTATAGCTCCAGCTGTGTGACTCAATATATGATAAACTTTTATCTCTTCCTACAGTGAGTTCTATATATATATATATATATATATGTGAGATGACGGCCGGCCGTGAGGGTACTATGGGGCGGTGAAAAATCGGAATCTGCATCTTTTTGTGGCTGCTGCAGCTGTTTCTGCCATACTTTATTAGGTAGGAGGTGGTGGGGACTTGCGTGTCTTACTGCCTCTTCCTTTTTCTCTTTTTGCCCATCAATGGTCCACATTTCCATATGCCATCATTCATTCAATTTTCTTACAATTACATTCATACCCTATATTTTCGTCAAATAACACCAAATTCTCCACCTTTGAATTCCAGTTGTGCCCTTGAATTGATTGAGACATAAAATACTATATTGGGTGTACTTCTAAAACCCTTTGCCATTAATAAAAGAAGTAAAAACAGAACGTTCTAGAAATTTGAAATTAAATTTTTGTCTGACTGATTTTTGAAAATATTCATGTGAAAATGGAGATGTTGATCATTTTTTAATTAATATAGTAGAGGTGAAAGCATCCATTAGCACTAGATTGAATCTAAATTCTAATTACTCTTCCTTTTATATATATAATTATATATGATTTAGTTACCTATTATTTATGCCACTTTTCTTTGTTTTTCCAAGTTAGATTGAAATATCTATTTTTGTGGCATTTTAGTATAATTTATTCGTATACTACTTTTCCTACCTCTGTTTTATTTCTAAATTTGCTAAATCCTATACTTTCACATTTGTGAACAATCTCAAGCCTATACATGCCAAAAGCAAACACGGACAAATCTATGCTCGATTAGCTTGAACAAGTTGTCGAGTATCAACCAGTGACAAAAGTAAACAATGGGCCAATCCCATTAGTTAGAACTTTCTAATGTGTTTTTATTTCTTCAACTATTTAAAAAAAAAAAATTCCCCACTTTTGCAATTATGTTATATACATGGTTTGATCATGAAATTAAATAAAATGATCATGGTTTGGACAATTTAGTGCTGCAAATGAACGAATCTATTCATAAAGACTTCGGACTCAGTTTGTTTAAGGTCCGATTTGAACTCGTTTAAGGAAACGAAAGGAACTTGAGTTCGATTTGTAAGCAAATTTAGTAAAAGAAGTCGATCCTTAACCGTATTGTGATCTGTTTGTGTAGACACGTATTTGTTCCAGAATATAGGCTCATATAGTTTCATGGACATGTTCATAAACATAGGGTTGTATAGGTTCATGAACGTAATCTCATTAACATGTTCATAAATATAGATTTGTATAAGCTCGTATAAATTGATAAAAAAGTGAAAATGATCTTGAACACGAATTCAAAACGAGATATAGCAACTTTTGTTATTAAACGAACCAAACCCAAATTGAACCCAAACTTTTCAAAATATTGACGAGTCAAAGTCCGAACTCAACAGAACAGTAATAGATTTTGAGTTTTGTCATAAAAAGTTTGTGAAATATGCGTATGAGTACTTACCTAATAATAATAATAATAATAATAATAAGACCGTCTTCATTTATGTTTTAAGTATTTAAATATTTTGTATTAGTGTGAAAAGCAATAAGATTGTAACATCCCATCTGATAAATGAAGTGAAACTTTGAATAGAATAATTGGGTTTAGAAAGAGGAAGTCCACACTATTTCATATCCCTTCAACTTGTTTTACCAGATTGAATTCAATCTTCTACTTCATTGTCCACCAACATTTTGTTATGATTGTGTTACCAATATTAACACAAACGTAACATCTTGACAATGGTGCGTCCTAATAGTTAGGTAGCGCCAAAGACTTTTTTAGAGTATATTATGATTTTGTAACACACTATCTTGTAATTGTTGTTATTTTTATTTTTATTTTTAGGTAAGAGTAAAGTATCTCGTAATTCATAAATAGATTACGTTGTCAATAATGACAACTTTTGAATGTTAACAACCGACGGAGTTGAAGATTGAGTTCATCATTTAAAAAAAGAAACAAAAATTAAAGTTAACAAGCAAGTTAAGAGTAGGTGGCTGAATCTGAACCGAAAAATTGAGGTTTGTAAAATTTAAGAGAGAATTTGATTGAAGATAATCTTTTCTCCAATAACTCATTTTCATTTTATTAGGCTTGATTCATTAATCACTATACTTTATTTATTTATTTATTATTTCTTGTTTATTAAGCAAGTCATTTAATTTGTTTGTAATCATGATCTTATGCATCTACTCACAAGTCAATTTAGTTATTCATAATAATATATATACTTCTTATTTTGCATTTTCCCTATATTTTTTGTATATGTTTTTTCCTTCCAATAAATATTTTCTGGTTGGACAGACTTTCCTTGTTTCTACTCAACCAAACAACTCCTTAAGATATTCATTTTCCTCTCTCTCTCTTCCACCATAACAACCATTTTTTTTATTATTGATAAACAAGACGTGCTTTTATTAAAACACTCTCACCCTAAACTTGCCAACTCTAACTATATATTAATTAGGAAAATAAAAAAAGAACACATCCCTTTCAATATTTTCCGAGAAAATAACTAGTCTCAACAAATTCCAATTGTAACAACATAAATATTAGTATAAAATATTACTCCTACATATATTATAGTATAATAAAAACAAAAGGGTCGATCCAACAATTAAAAATTGTTAAAAAAATAATAAAAATAATTATGTGATTCAAAATATTTTTTTTCAATCTACAATCTAAAATTAAAGATAATTCTGTAATTCAAAATATCTTTTATTATCTAAAGTCTATAATTACTTTATTTATGAGTGCAAATATATAATAGTCTCGTAAGACAATAGTATCTATATATATACATACATCCATACATAGTTGCATGCATTACATACATATAAACATATGCGAAAGCAAACAGAGTAGATTCCAAGAAGACAGTGCAGCGAAAATGACTCGGAGCCGGCACATTATCCACGCGTCAAATTCCTCGATCCTAAAATGCTAATAAAAAAGGCCCATCTTATCCGATTAACCAGACATGAGATAGCATGGAAACAATATCCACATGTAAACATACATATACGTACAATACATAACATAATAGAAGTATATAACTAGATTATATACAAGCGCATATATATATATATATATATATATGTGTGTGTATTTGTATAAACGCATATAAGCTACGCGCTTGACGACGAGTGAGTCTATAATGAATCAAAACTGTGGACTGCTAAAGTTCAGGAACAAAAAAATGTTGTACTACCAAACTCAACTCAAAAAGGAATGTGAACTTGTAAAACATACTCGCTTCAGAATCAGTTCATTTTTAGCTTCAGATTGTTATACACTTCGGTTATTAGTTTACACAAAAAACTCTCGCCCTCCGGCGCGTGATGACCAAGCGCGTTACCCACCGTTTCGTTGTTGGATTAACCATTAACAAACTGATAAAAATAAATTTATTCTAAACGGTCTACAAACTGTATGATTAACTACCATTGTTCACTGATCACACTATAAATTCACCTTAAAAACACACACAAACACATATACACATATATGTATGTTCTAAGCATGAAGAGATTAGAGAAAGATATAAAAGATGGTTTAGTTTCAGAATAAGAAAACTGGGGAAAACATATACATACAGACGATATATCTTTGTAGTGATTTTGATATTAGAAGCTTCTCTCTCTCTCTCTCTCTCTAACCATAACATACGAGACAAGGGGGAAAAAACATGGATGTTAGGAACCAACGATGCCGTTTCATGAAACGCATACACGATCTGTTTCACAGCCACAAAGGCGGAGGCTCGTTCAAATCTATAGGTAACCCACGTCTCACAATCCCGAAATACGTCGCCGGGGACGAGCTCTCCCCCACCGCGACATCGCCGGGAACTGACGCACGAAGTTCGTTGTTGGCCGAAGACGGGCCACCATTCGAGCTGGCATCGTTGAGAACACCGGTCTGCAGGAATTCGCCGATGACGAGTCGGCCGGACGGAGAGGTCCACCGGTGGTCAGAAGGGAGGTTGAGATCGAGCGACAAACCGGTCTCCGGTGCCGGAAAGTTGGTCTTGGCCTTTGCACCTCTCAGTGATCTCGCTGCACCGTCGTACGCCAGAGCCGCCTCTTCCGGCGTATCAAACGTTCCCAACCAAACCCTAGTTTTCTTCCACGGGTCTCGTATCTCTGCCGCGTAGCGTCCCCACGGCCTCTTTCTCACTCCTCTGTAGTGTCCCTCTCTAGTCGACGCCATTATCAAAAGCTCTAGAGAGAGAGAGAGAGACAAGAGTGTTTCAAGAACGGGGCCTAAAAGAAAAAGAACAGAAAAAGAAAAAGAGTTTTAGAGAGAGAAAGATAAGAGAGAGAGAGTGAGCTACGTTTTGTGTGTTGCATAAAGTGGAGGGACCCACCCAGTCTCCCGTAATCGTCGGCTGGACGGCACGACCTCTCTCGCTCAAATATAAATACAACCCCCTATAATTCCCTGTATCGCGCCACCACCACACATTCGTCTTTCCACCATCGGAGTTTAATCAAATCAGATACTCCATTTTCTGATCCATCGAACGGATCGTAATTGATGAAGAGGAACACGTGAGTCACATGGAGTGTTAACACAAAACCGGCGGGGTCCACAATTAAGGGGAACAGAGCCGCCGCCTGATTTGACGTGTCGCAGGAGGCTGTCATGACTGCTCCACGGCTCAGAGTGACGTCAGCCCTACCTGTCGTACGGCGCCTGCTTTTCTTTTTTAAATAAAATAAAAAAATACTAAAATAATACTCCATGTATAGATACAGATATGCATATATAGATGCAGCTATGTATATATATGTATGGTGATGATATAATGGATCAGATGTCAGGAGGTAAGGGGTTGCGTGTCGAGTGATGAGTGGTAGGTGGCTTTCGTTTTTTGCAGATGGGCCTCTGTGGCGTGTTGTTGTCAGGAGGGAGAGCAGAGCCCCACGTGGAGGGTACATACGTGGTGTCGAGTTGCGGGAGACAGCCGAGTTAGGGTTTTGACTCGGTCGGGCTTTTTTGACTCGGTTGGGCGGTGGTGGTGGAAGGTGGACCCCCAATGACTACAATTTGTGGCTTCCATCGAACAGACTAACACGTAAAATAATACCATTGACTGACACCTGTTAGGTTAATGTTGTGATCCCACAGTGGTAAACAAAAAATAAAGACACAGCACTTGAACAGATTGAACAGTATTCGATCTCTTTGGGTCCCATTTTTTGATTCTTGTCATTATTATTATTATCATTATATATATATATTTTTTCTAAATATTGAACAACCGATATTAAAAATGTCTAGTCCTTTTTCTCTGCACTTTATTACTGTAGGAAAAAGAAAACGAATTAGATCAGATATGTGTTAGATATACGAAATAATATATTTTTAATAAAAATTATATTATGTTAATGGAGGTGCACAAAATCGTCCAACGTAAAATCGAGCAATTAATAAGCACATAACACTCAATAAATAAAGAAATTGAAGTAGACAAACAGAATTTACATGATTCGGCACAATTCGACCTACGTCCATGAATGAGAGGAGACTTTCTTTTCATTTTATTAGATATTACAAGAATTGCACTCATGATTTCCTTGACCTAGCCACCGCAGGCCTCCTCTTGAGGGGATTTTCTATACGTAATTATACAAAGAGTGTTTCCATTCTAGTGCTGATTTGGTGCCGATTACTCCATGATTCTTCCTTGATTTGAGACTGATTTATATCAATCCCTTCTCTCAAGGAAAGAATCTAATATTTTCTAATTTGAACCTGATTTGATGATCTCTCTTTGACCGGTTGACTGTAGCTGCCACATTTGATGTCCACGTTAGCACAATTACTTTCCACGTATCTTTTTCAGTACTGACCCAAATCATTTCATGTGTACCATGTTGACTTTTCTTATGCTCAGGTGTCTTCTTCCTATTGGTGGAAATTTTCTTCCCCCACACTCAGCCCCCAATTCCCTTTAGTTGGACGTAACAGTCTCAACTGGAGGGAATTTATACAAATTCATGCTTCTAAATATTACGGAGATAGGGGTGCTCTTGTCTAACCATGTCTTAGCCCCTTTTTTTGTTGTTCGATTCTTCAGACCACAGGGTTGGCCCTTTGTCACTCAAACATTTTGTTGGCGATCAGCCACCTGTGCTACTAGCTATCAGCTCCATTTGGCCCCATTTGGCCTATTGTTACTTTTTTATGACGTTAGGCTAGTCATGCCTTTGTCATTTTATTCATATTTGGCGCTCGGCTAGTCTTGTCTTTTTATTGGCGGTCAGCCCCCATTGCCATTTTATTGGAGATCAGCCCCCTTTAGCTTGTTACCACTATTTATTGGAGTTCTGCTGGTCATGCCTCAGCCAATTTACTATTTGGATCTTGGGGTCATTTGGCTCTTAAGGCTTTATTATTTTTGGCAATCAGAATCTTGTTCCTTAGCCTATTTATTCATTTGGCTCTTGGGCCTTAGCGTTCGGCTGATAAGGCCTTAGCTAGTTTTTCGTTCAGCTCTTGGGGCCTTTTTTATTCTAGCGTTCGGCTGGCCTTACCTTAGCCAATTTCATTTATCTAAGACTCTTGGCTAACCATGCCAATGTCTTTTCACTCATATCTGGCGTTTGGCTGACCATGCCTTAGCCATTTGTTTGTAGTGCTCGGTTAGTCATACCGAGACTTTTTTTCTGGTGTTCAGCTGGCCATACCTTGGCCATTTGTTTGTAGTGCTCGGCTAGTCATGCCGAGACTTTTTTTTTTCTGGCGTTCGGCTGGCCATGCTTTAGCCATTTGTTTGTAGTGCTCGGCTAGTCATGCCGAGACTTTTTTCTGGCGTTCGACTGGCCATGCCTTAGCCATTTGTTTATAGTGTTCGGCTAGTCATGTCGAGACTTTTTTCTAGCGTTCGGCTGGCCATGCCTTAGCCATTTATTTGTAGTGCTCGGCTAGTCATGTCGAGATTTTTTTTTGGCGTTTGGCTGATCATGCCTTAACCAATTTTATTTGTTTGGCACTTAGGGCATTGGCGTTCGACTGGTCATGTCTTAGCCAATTTCATTTGTTTGGCACTTAGGGCCTTGGCATTCGGTTGGTCATGCCTTAGCCAATTTTCTGTTCGGCATTTAAAGCCTTGGCGTTCGGCTGGTCATGCCTTAGCCAATTTTTCTTTTAGGCGATCGGCTTATAACGCCAGCTGCCTCTTTTTTCTTTTAGGCGATTGGCTTATAATGCCAGTTGCCTCTTTTTTTCTTTTTGGCTTTAGGCTGGTCATGCCTTGGCCAATTCATTCTCAAGTGGCGTTCGACTGGCTATGGCTTCACCAATTTATTCGTTCGGCACTTAGGGCCTTGGCGTTCGGCTGGTCATGCCTTAGCCAATTTTCTCTTTTAGGTGATTAGCTTATAATGCCAGCTGTCTATTCTTTTTCTTTTTTCTTGCGCTCAGCCTTGTTGGCTTTTCATCACTCAAATTTTCAAAAGATGACAGCATGATGGTCAAATGTTATTTACACGAAAGTAATTATAACATGAAGCATAAAATATTAGAAAAGACAGACATTGGCAATTGGCTTTATATTTGCTTTCTGCCACTTTATATTTCTTCTCCAGCATTCAGCCCCTATTAGCTACTTGCCACTTTTTTAGGCGTTTTTCTTTCTTAGATATTCGCCCAGTTTTATTCTTCTAAGTTTAGAAAAACATATATAATAATTGTCATTTGAAATAGTTCCTTGTGCATTGCTAGCCAAGTTTTTCAATCTAATATATAATTTAAACAGAACTTTGAGGTCTAAATTTTCTCATTTGTCAAATGAGATTATTGATTCTTTAGCATGAAAAACGATAGAGAGAACGACATACCTGAAATTTACCGAGGCTGGCAAAATCCTCCACTCTCTGTTAATCGATGATCCCTTTAATTTCCAACAATCCTTTCACCTTGATGTCATTCATTGGGGGGCCTAAAGAGGATTGAGTTGTGGTATAAGGAGACTCGAGCACCATCTCATCAACTTAAGGCAAATTTTTATAAGTTGCTTAGGTTGATAGCACTTTCAGCTTTCACCCTTGATTCAGGATTGTCTAACCACCGATCTGTGTATGTAATGGATTGATGGTGGAGGTCTTGCATTGATTTGATGGTTGATGTTTATGGTGGTGTGTTTGAGCATACTCCTTCGGGTTCTTTCTCTAAGAAAATGACAAAGCTTTATAAAGCTCTTGTGGACTGTTTTGCCAGTGATCTTTCCCATGCACCAATCGAACATTTCAGGTATCCATGCCATGCAGGTAGGGGAAACAACCTACTGTAATAATGTTGGCTTCCATTCGAGCTTCTATAGTTACACTTGCTCCGACAATCAGAAGTGTTAATTAGTCACTATGGCTCCCCTCTGGGAAGAGCTTTCAAATACACATATATGGTTCTAAGACTATTTCATTCAATTTGTTCATAGATGAAGATATTAAACAGAATCTTTAAAGGCAAATTCTGTACAAAAAAATAAATAAATCAAAGAGCAAAATGCTTTCAATATATATATATATATACACACACACAATTATTTCGACCTGGGTTTTTAGAAGCCTTCCGACTTCTTAGTTTTTTCCTTGAAATACTATCAGCACTACATTAATTTGTGTTTCTCTCGTGGCTATTTTAGACATATAAGCAATACCTGTTAGGCCGTGTGTAACTGACCACCAGATGAGGCCAAGCATTTATTGTCACAAATTTGATAAGCCAAGCACTACTGAACCGATAAACCATCACCAACATTCAATCTTATTCCGTGCTGCAAATCGACTCTAGTTTTGCATTTGGGCATCAACCAATTGGCTTTGATCGTGAACCACGGATCAGCGGGGTTTGATTTGATAAAATTCATGTTCGATTGTATGTTGGGTTCCAACGATTTTGTCTCTAAATATGAAGATCGTCGAAACTCAATGTTTGCCCAACATGAACCAGTCTCCGAACACATTGTTGCTGCTTCACCGCATTCGACATTTGATCTGGAAACCTTTTTCCTGATAGAGCCGGTTCGAAACTAGAATGGTCGAAATATATAATCTCTGTCTCCCTAAATAGTATATGGATCATTTTCTATTTGCAATTTATTTAAGAAATCTAAAACAGTATTTTTTAATTTCATCATTCGAATAGGATTTATCTGGGACTTGTAGATCAGTGGTGAGAATCATATATAGCTTGAGCAAGGATCCAATCGAGTATACCGAGGGCAGTGAAAGTTAATCTTTGCTTTCGCCGACAGTGGATGCCCAATCTGAATTTGAGTATAGAGTTTGTCCAATATGAATTTGAGTTGGAGATTGTTACCTCCCATTTCAAAACTTATTATTGTGTTTGAACGTGAGATGAACGATTTTTTGCTCGTTCGGTTGTTGTTCTTGCTAATCGATCGATGGTGATGAATGGACCAAGGCATCCATGGTCACCATTGGATTGGTTGGTAATATCCTGAACGATGGTGATGAAGACTGATTGAACGAAATCCAAATTTGTACCACCATTCGGATCACATCAGACTTCTGTGTGTGGGGATCAATTCACAATATGTTTCAGCTTTTCTGATCAAGCAATAAAAGCTTTCTGAACCCTTTGTATGCTTTGGGAGAGATTTCGCCACCGCTATTTTTCTTTCGTCGGCGAAAGCTCACTCCTAATCGCCCTAGTCGCCAGACCCATTCCACTGATCGCAAGTTCTTACCATCGATCGTTGGTTTCACATATCTGACTCATCACGTGTGATGCAACCACTGATTAGTCCAGAGATAGCAAGGTAGATGATCTTCATAAAGGCTGTAGATAATGAGGTCGTTGGGGGTGTAATCATCTATTCATGGTGATTCTTTCTCCCCACCTCTTCGCGTTCCGTTTATGGATTCAAGACTGCCCACGAAGCAACCGAAGAAGATGATGATCACAATGCCATTGATACAATTGGGTTTTGCTCTGGCCGACGTGGAGGTAGATGAGGACATGTTATTTTAACACATACTGGATCTTCAGGCACCAATCAATCTTAACATTCCATCATTCGTCATGGTTGCTCCGCAACCCATTTCCCTGACCTCATCATCAATTGATGCAAGATCCTAGTAAACCTCAACCACCAATGGCAAGATATTCAGCACGCCATCCAAATAGATTCTCTCCACCGATCATAGTCGACGGGTCAACGCTCAAATGCTTAATTCACGCTAGTTTGGCTCGATCGTGTAATGATGCAGGTGGCTATGATTTATATAGATGCTCCATCTGTAATTAACCAAACCGCCGATCATCATGGCCCGATTCATGTTCCTAGCCGATCGCAAAATCTTTCTCCAATTTATATTTCTATCTTCTCAGTCCCATGTTCTGCTTTTTTTCTTTTCTTTTTCTCTCTTTTTTTTTTTTCATTGCACCAAAGACTAATGGCCTCTTACAAGCTTTCTTTGTGTGCGTTGGGAGATAAGCGCAGAATCAGATCCACCCATTGGCTGAACCTCTCTTCTATTTTTCTCGATTACACAGTGTCGAACCAATATTTTTAGTGAGAATAGGTGGAGACTTGTCCATCCCCAAATATCACCATGTCATCGAATAAAAAAGAAAATAGGACATATTGGGAGGAGACAACTCCAACTTCTTTGAATTTTCTGTCAATAGATCAGAGAAATTTGCCACAAACTTTCGTTGGCTCTGAATGAATAATTGGAACTCCAGCTGGGTAGAATTTCTCTGCATTAACAGGTGGTGATGTCAAAGACTAGATCTCCGGTGCCTCTGGTTATGGTTGCTTCACTGGAGGAATTACTTCAGGTTATGACTGCAAGCTTATATGATTTTATATGCATACAATACAAATAAAATACAAACTTCAGTGTAATTGCATATGTACACATATATAGATGATCGCCAAATGAGGCAATGTTCTGTTTAGTCGTAGATTATATATATATATATATATATATATATATATATACTTCAGGTCATGGCTGCAAGCTTATATGATTTTATATGCATACAATACAAATAAAGTATGAACTTCAGTGTAGTTACATATGTACACATATACAGATGATCTCCAAATGAGGCAATGTTCTGTTCAGTCGTAGATTATATATATATATATATATATATATACTCCTTATTTTATATTTGGAAGGGCATGACTTGAATTTGAACAAAAAAACTTATCTTTCTTGCAGAGATTCACTAATGAAAGGTATGATTGAATGGATTGAATTCCACATCTCATTCGGGATTGTTCCGACGATTAGCCTCCAATTGCGAATCTTTGAAGACATGACCTTGTTCTTTTTGAGAAGAAAACTATTGTAGAGAAATCCCGAAAGGAGTGAGAGAGTTGCAGTGAGTCAATGATCGGCATCGAATGTTGCGCATTCTAGCCTCTTAATTTATATATTTTATTCTCTTAGTGATAGATTATTTTGTGATTTTACTTTGTTTTAGTGTTTTCTATATTTTCAGGGCCTTAATGATTATTTCAGTTAAAATCGTGATTTTGGGCTTTTAAAGAAGACATCCAAGATGGTTAGATGAAGCCTACATCAAGAAATCCATTCAACCATTTATTTCAACTCAAATCAGCCCAAGGAAGAGGTCCAAGAGAATTACAGCTGCTTAAGAAGGTTTCGGGCCTGAAGCCCAAATCTGCGTTTAATACAGTCTTAATTCCATTTTGGAAAACGGATCAGAAGTGTTATTTCCAAGCCTCAAATCGATATAATTTTCACATAAAGTTGAACGAAATTTGATTCTGCACACTTTTGTATTTCACGAAAATTTCGTAAATCGGACTTCTAGTGGGTCAAAAGTTGGGCCGAAGTTAGCAGAAAAAACTCACCTGATTAGTGCTGCGGGAAAACCTAATTAATTCCTAATTGGATTAGGACTTTGATGTATTCTCTTGGCTATTTAAAGTGACAAATTGGGGCTGTATTGAGGGAGGCTTGGCAGCAGCTTTGAAGAGCTTTTGGAATGGAGAACCATTGGAGAACAAGGCGTATCATGAGCGGCTAGTTCAGCCACCAGGGTTTTGATGTAGCCCTAACTAAACATCACTGGTTTGATTGTTCTAATTATTGGGGATTTTTGTATTCATTCGTAGATTGTGTAATTTAGAGGATTCTTATTATAGAATTGAGCAATAAAAGTCTTATAAATTCAGTTTCAATGATTTCTTATCTTGTCTTAGATACTTGATTGTTGTTATTGAACTCGTCCCTCTTGTTTTCTGTGATCATGAGAGTGATTATTACACAATAATTTTTATTGAATATATCATTAAAAATTTTGATGGATTATGCCTAGAGAAGATGAACCATACTGCACCCTAGAGTAGAGTAGTTAGGCAGATGGCCCATGCCAATCGAAGATAGTCCATGACTTAGCCTTAATCATATGTTATCTTCTTGACAGATGGAGGTGAGCTTGTAGCCACCGACACCACTTATGCATGATATGATGCCCCATAGTTAGTTCGATTGACCATTGATTGTGAAGTTAGTGGTGAAATCAATTATCCTAGACTTATCTTATATTCTCTACACTCCTTAGTTTTTCTTACTTTT
This sequence comes from Cornus controversa, assembly GCA_026545225.1. NCBI lineage: Eukaryota > Viridiplantae > Streptophyta > Magnoliopsida > Cornales > Cornaceae > Cornus > Cornus controversa. Next base: position 48,889,614 of record CM048849.1, read on the forward strand.
GTTCAATTGCTTCATTAGTTAATTTAGAATTAAAAATCAGAATTTATTTCTTTTAAATTTAATTAGAATTAGTCATAACAATTCAACTCAATCAGACCATAGTCCTTGAGGTTCGACACCCCTTTCGATGGCCCTATTCTGCAAAGAATTCGTTCTATTGCGAAGTGTGGTAATTTTTAATTGATATACTTTTTGAGTCACACTCACACACGAATCAGTCAACAAGTATAGACTTTATACTCGGTTCCCACAGACGGCGCCAAAGTGTAGGTGCACAAAATCGCCCAACGTAAAATCGATCAATTAATAAGCACATAACACTCAATAAATAAAGAAATTGAAGTAGACAAACAGAATTTACATGGTTCAGCACAATTTGGCCTACGTCCATGAATGAGAGGAGACTTTCTTTTCATTTCATTAGATATTACAAGAATTGCACTCAGGATTTCCTTGACCTAGCCACCGTCGGCCTCCTCTTGAGGGGATTTTCTATACGTATTTATACAAGAAGTGTTTCCATTCTAGTGCTGATTTGGTGCCGATTACTCCATGATTCTTCCTTGATTTGAGGCTGATTTATATCAGTCCCTTCTCTCAAGGAAAGAATCTAATATTTCCTAATTTGAACCTGATTTGATGATCTCTCTTTGACCGGTTGACTGTAGCTGCCACATGTGATGTCCACGTTAGCACAATGACTTTCCACGTATCTTTTTCAGTACTGAGCCAAATCATTTCATGTGTACCATGTTGACTTTTCTTATGCTCAGGTGTCTTCTTCCTATTGGTGGAAATTTTCTTCCCCTACAGTTAATTTTGTCCGAATTTTAGTTTCTATTTTCTTTTTTCTCTTTGTATGAGAATTTATTTTTTCTCCATGCGAAGAAGGGTATTTTTAAATATTATGGAGTATTTGATTGTGAAAATAGCGAATTAATACTTAATTCAATTTGATTTAATTAATAATGAAATATTAGACCTGCATGCATTAAATGTGAACATAATCACTCTATAATGGATCGCATGTTACTGACCAATCATTTAGTTCAACTTAGTCAAACTAGTAACCAATTAAGTGTGACTTGTTGGATTTTGAATAGCATGTAATGCATGAAAAATGAAAAATAAATTTATCACAATAATCCTGTACTGCATTCTCACAATAATTAAATTGAGAGATTTTTTTCACTTTTCCATTAAATGAGATATTAGATTTACATGCATTAAATGTTATCACATGTTTCCCGACAATTATCTAGTTCAACTTAGTCAAACTAACAATCAATTAAGTGTGACTTGTTCGATTTTGAATCGCATGTAACGCATGAAAAATGAAAAATAAATTTATCACAACAATCTTTTACCACGTCCTCATAGAAATTGAATTAATTGAATTGAGAGATTTTTCTCACTTTTTCATTAAGAAGATGAGCTATGAGTGAGCTCACGCTGAGAATACTCAGTGAAAGTAAATTATTAAGGTTAATGCAAATTTTTGGGCTAAATGGGCTTAATTAAGTGTAATCTGATCTTATGGGCCGAGATGACCAAGCCTGCCCAAAGGCTAGGCCAGAACAATCAGGTTAGGCTTGCTGCTCATTTTCCTTATTGGATGCTGCAACTCGGGCAGGTTCAACCTAGCCCAACCCAAACCCAGCCCAAAATTTTTTGAGCCTGGGCTGTGTATATTGAATCATGGGCCTGGTCCAGATTGAAATTTTGGAACTCGAATTTAATTTGGGCCGGGCCCGGGCTGCTATGAATTTTAACCAGAGCCCAACCTAACCTCAATATGTATAAAAATTAAAAATTTAACTGTCATGAAGAATCAAACTTAGCTCCAATGTTCTACAGGCTCTTTTCCATAATGCCAACACCATCTTTATGTAATATTAGACCAATAAATATATTTATTTAATTTATCTTGGAAAGCTAATCACTACAAAAATACTAGTATAAGTTTTTTTTTTTAATAATACCTTAGTGTTAATATTTATTATTTTATTTTTAAATGTATAAGATTATTTTATTTCCAACATGTTATATATTGTATAAATGCTCATTTACAAAGAGAGTAATAGTGTAGTATGAGATTAATCAACAATAAACCAATTTTAAGACAAGATAAAGTTGAGTTGAAGATTAATAAAACACTTACAATTCAACTCATTAGTACAACCAAAGATCTACACTAGCTTACATGATTTATACATCAATTAATCAAAATTCCCAATTGAAATGTAAATAATCTACATAACATACTTATACACATTTTATTCCTAGCTTTATAATACATACGTATATCTATTTTACAAATCCGGAAGATAACCAAATGGAACTGGCTAATGATCACCCTAAAAGTGCGGATCTCGTTTCCGACAATCTGACCAACTTTCTACCTTTTCAGAATTTTTTTCTTCTTGTCGTCAATGTGTGTGTATCTTGTATCTCCCTTCTAATGTCCTCTTTCTATTTCTTATTCACTCTACGTGAAAACACAATGTCTAATTGCCATTGGGATTGGAGCCGACTTTGTCCATAAAAGTATTAAGTAATAACTTATCATATAGTGTCCCAAGATATATAGTATATTATTATAATTAGTTAGTCATATGTGTAAAAACTCAATTAGATTAATTGATGGATTTAAACCATTTAATCTGAATATTTAATTTTATGAAATTAATTTTTTTCTTTAGTGTCTCGAGATATAAATGAGTCGTATAACTTATATTACTTTAACTAATGTTAATATTGTATTAATGTCGAGAGATGTTAACGAGAATCTAAAAAATATGTTAATTCAATGAGATATATACTTAATATTTGTTCATGATGCTCTATTATTTGGGTAAGATTATTGTTTTTATTTGATTTTAAGATATAGTGAAAATTGTGTCATTGATTTAGTTAATAATATAATTTGTAATATTTTTTTGTTATATTTAAAGGGAGAAAATATTATTATAATTTAATTAATGTTTTAAATTTATTTTAATAAATGGTCCAAACTTTCAGTTTTATATATTAAATATTGTTATTATGTCTTATATAACAAAAGGCAATGTTGAAAAAGTGGTAGAAATTTATAAATAAATTCAAAGTCTCGCGCGCCAAAAGGATGTTCGATTTCTCATAGCAGCAACATAATTTTTTGAACTTGATTATAATATCAAACCTAAATTTGTACATTTTAACAATACAATAAGCCCACACAGGTGACCAATAATAAATCCAGACCCGAATTTGTAGCCCGAATCACAACCCGATTTGAACCCGAGGTTCTGAAAATTAAAAACGGGTTGAGCTCGGGTTCACATGGTCGGGTTCGGGCCGGGCTAGGGTTGACCACTATACACTTAGGGTTGAACCCGAATTGAGCCTCCAACTCGCCCGACCCACCCGAGTTGCAGCCTTACTGTATGGACAGTATAAACAATGAAGGGCAACATTTTAACAATACAATAAGCCCGCACAGGTGACCAATGGTTAAGGGCTCTCACTTGTGGTGAACCGTGGGTCTCACTCTGGGCGAATCATAAATTCAGACGTTCTGAATTTGACTTTCACTGGACGCAAAAAATTTTCAACTTAAATGATACATGTGGTTTGCGAACGATTGCCTACATCCGGAGTTTGTAATACATAATTCTGAACTTAAATGATGCATGCGATTTGCAGGCGATTACCTGCATCACGAGTTTGTAATACATTTTTTTGCCTAAGCCACATATCTTCATATCTGACAAGTTTGAAACTCAGCCATCATATAAAGCTTTAAAATTTCAATGGCATTGATTATGGCATGACCACTTTTTGTAGGGTGCATATATAGTCATTAAAACTCAGTGTTGTTCAGTACTAGAGCAGTACTGTATATTAGTAAGATTGATCCTCACTCACTCATGCATATTCACAATGTCCAACGTGTCTTGAAATGCAATATATATCAACATTTATTATATATAGAATGTTTAGCTGTATGATTTTTCTATAGTACCATTGTTTGATGCAATTGAAGTACTACAAACATAAATAAAGTAGTTTCTATTTGGTCTACATCCGTTGTGTACTGATGATAAGAGCTTTTAGATAAAAGTTCGGTGAATCTAAAGCCTTCTTGATGTTTGTTTTTGTAAATATAACACAATTAGAATTTTAACCTCTAAGTTATAGCAGTTCCCACTTATATGACTATAGTATTCATTCAAGTTTGTTTTTAAGAACCGCAACTTAGTTTTTTGTATTGTAATTTTCAAGACCCTTGATTAAATAGAAAAAAAAAAGGATTTAAGAAATACAACACCAAATAAGAAGAGCTTGATATATGGTTAATTGAATCCTCTAATCCTCAATTATATATGCTTTAGTAAACAAACTAAAAGGAATATTCAGAAACCACCATATCCTGTTAGTAAAGGAGCAATCAAAGTAGAGTCCATGTGGTTCATGTTGAGGTTGTGGAGCCTAATTTGAAGGCTGATTTACATTGCCATTTTGCAGACTCCGGTCAGGGATCAAGCTGTCTGGTCAATTTGCGAGAATTCAGGAAATTTTTATAGCCCAAATATTGTTCTGTAGGCTTTTAGGTCCAATTTTAGAATGTTTAGTAGCACACATATATACACACACACACATTTAGGGTTTCATACGTGTGTAGATAGAGGCAACCATTTCTGATGAGTTTTCATATTGTAAACCCTCAATCATTGTTGATAATGAAACTTTCGGTGCGCTCCACGGATGTAGGCAAAGTTTTTTGCCGAATCATGTAAATTCATGTCAAAGTGATTGTTTTTTATTGACTTGTCCCAATAATTCATGAGCGATTGCATGCACAAGGAGTTCGCAAACAATTGGAGAGTCTAAAGTGGCCAGTGGGAGAGTGTAATAATAATAATAATAATTAAAAAAGTTGAGTTGGTCATAAGGTCTTCAGTGTTGCTCCTGCAAAACACAGAGGAAATAGACTGGAGAATTTCACAGACCATTGATAAACACATCAGCCACTCCACTGTTCTTATCAAGGCCTGAAAGATTAAGACCTTCCTTGCACACCAGACTTGGTAAAGGAATAAACTATGGCCAATGGTCATACCAGAAGGTAAGTCTTCAAACTGTTGCCAACTCTCTAGCTTTAAAGAGATGTCCGACTTTGGTCTAAGGTTCAAAATTTGTGCACTGTGTTTACTATTCATGCTATCAGACATATATATATATATATAGTCACTTCCCCTTTAGAAAAGGATTTGACTCATGCATTATTGGTTTCCATATCAGGGTATGTAGATGCATGAGAAATCAAATTTCTCTTCAAAGTGTAAGAAAAAATCAACACACTTTACTGTTGACTCTAGATTAATTTCATTTTAAGATTTGTGCTTTCTAATTACGCTTCTGTTTCTCACAAATTAAGTGATGAATTAGTGTTAGGTGCAACTTTGAAAATTTAAGCATGTATATATTATATAAGTACAAAGAAGGTAATTACAAAAAGCTTGGGCATACCCCACGGCCCATAACAAAGGCTAACAGGCCCAAACAAATACTAACCGATACTCTTGTAGTTTGATCCAAAATTTACAACTGCAAAACACATACAAATATATATCCATTTATATGGGGAGACCTTGTGCAATATATTACCATACTCCTAGCTAGCCTCTCTCTTCAACAAGGTTTGCTAAAGATATATGGATGATATACGTGTACCTCATCAAATGTGACCTCTTCTACTAAGAGTCTCCTTAATTTTCTCCCAGGAAGTTAGAGTTGTATAACAAACTTATGGAAATTATTAGCCTTGTTCTACCCTGACTCCATCACTGACTGAGGATGTCTCAGGGCTCAAGTGTAAGTGATCACCCACGAATGAAGATGAACATATATATATATATATATATATAGAGAGAGAGAGAGAGAGGTTGATTACTTCAGCCAACGTCTTCCGTGGAAGGTTTTACATCCATAATATACATGTGATGGAATACTCATGAGTGGAATGTATCCCTAAGATGCAAAAGTCTTGTGCTTGGATATTATAGGGGTTCTTTATCAATAAACAGTAACACAACTAGTAAATGAGGTACTCAATACAATAATAAAGGATTTAGAAAGTATATTCGGATGAGGAGTAGAAGTAGAACTTGCTAAATGTAATAGAATATTGAATTGATACCAAATCAACAATAGATAAGGCCCTATATATAGGCTAGCTGCTAAGGTTAAATAAGGAGAGTAGTAAATGAGGTTATACAAGGTAAGAGATAGGTGAAGTGTATATAGCCCTAACGTTTGTCTAGGTTAATACACATGTGTACAATATGAGTATATATAGTATAATGGTTGGTGAGGGTAGGTGGAAGTACACTAGTAGTATAAGGTACATTTTGTACAGTTGTGAGTACAACTCATAATCTAACAGCCCCCTCAAACTTGAAGTGGATTATAGGAAGTCATTTTAAGTTTAGAGACAAGATCACGAAAGTGACCTGTCGGAAGAAATTTGGTGAATATGTCGGCTATCTAATCACGAGAAGTAATGGACCGTAACTCTAAGGCATTCTAAAGAAGACGATGACAAACAAAGTGACAATTAATCTCAATGTGTTTGGTGCATTCATGAAAAATGTCATTATGTGCTATCTGAATTGCATTTCTATTATCACAGTAGATAGGAGTAGGAGTTGCAAATGAAACTCCCATGTCGTGAAGAAGCTAACATAACTATAAAAGTTTAGATGTAATTTCAGTAAGTGCCCTATATTCAGTTTCGGTACTAGATCGAGCAACCATAATTTGTTTTTTGCTATACCAATAGATGAGTTAATCTCCAAGAAAGAACCAAAATCCTGTAGTGGAATGACGATCTGTGGGATTTCTTACCCAATCTGCATTAGTGTAAGCACTAGAGAACAAGTGGTGATTGAGAAGAGAAATGAAGTCTATGAAACATGGTACCCTTGAGATAGCGAAGGATACGAAGAACTGCAACAAAATGAGTGGATCTTGGTGTATCCATGAACTAACTAATTATATGAATGACATAAGAGATGTATGGATGAGTGATAGTGAGGTATACCAGACTACCAACCAACTGTCGATATAATGTGCCATCACAAAGAGGCTCACTATCATGTGGAGTGAGTCTCATGTTGGACTCGAGTGGTGTGTTTGCAATCTTGCTGTCAGTTATCCCAACCTTTGAAAAGAGATTGGAGATGTACTTTACTTGAATAATATAATACACGTCAGTAGCTGTAGTGATCTCGAGGCCAATAAAATAGCTGAGTGATCTAAGATCTTTCATCTCAAACTGACGACTGAAAAAATTGTTTAAGCTCCTAAATACCCTACAAGTCATCTCCAATGATAATTATATCATTGACATAAAGTAGAAGAAAGATGAAACCACAGTCAGTGTAGAGACCGTGCCCAATTTTGACTATTTTTTTAAAATTTTCATCATTTATTACTTTAAATGCATTTTAAATTATATTTAACATGTTTTGAATATGGGGAACATGTTTAGAAGGTTGGACTATGATTTATAAAACTTTTGGAAACTTTTGAAAAAGTTTGACTTTTTGGTCAAACCAGGGCCCGGGATGCGACTTAAGTAGGTCTGGGAATTCAAAAAAATTTCAAAAATATTTATTTTGGGGAATGGATTAAATGAAATATTTAGAGTGTTATGGAAGTGATTTCGAGTCCAACAGAGTTTTCAAGAATTAATTCGGAGGTCGGGAGGGTACGTTAAGTGGCCCGGGGACAAAATGATCTTTTCGCGCCCCTAGGAGTGAAATAAATATCCCAAGGTCTGGGATATTTCATATTTATAGATTTCACTCTCTCTCTCTAAAATTCACCACTTCATCTCTCTCCCTTCTCTCTAGATTTTAGGTCACTTGGGGTGTGATTTGTAAGATCCCGAAGAAGGAAAGTTTGTAGAGGGCGTTGAGGGCTTCGGTTTGAACCGAACAAAGTCCACATTTTGTGAAGTTGAAAAAGTTAGAATTTCTCAAAGTTGGATTCAAAGCTTAGAATTTGAGGTAGGGGTGCTAGACTCATCTTTACTTTGATTCTATAGGTCACATATTTGTGACATGAAAGATAAGTTGGGATTTTTTGAGTTTAGAATTTTATGTATATGTATGTATGTATATATAAATGTGATTTATGCATATGTATAGGTCTAATATGCTATTTAGGGATCATATGTGTTGTATATGTGATATTGATACTATATATGCTAATTGTTGAAAATGTGTTCATTTGGTGAAAACATAAAAATGTGGGTGTTTATAGATTTATGCATGAAAGATATGAATTTCTTGAAAAATGCATAAGTATGATGATTTCCATGATATGAGTGTGATGACATTGTGACAATCTTGAAGTGGAAGAAAAATGCATTGATTTGATAAAATGTATTGCGTTGTGTTGATTGAGTGCATTGATGTGATTATGTGCACTATATGAAAAGCGAAGTTTTTGGGGCGTGATAACATTGAAAATTAAGATAAGGGGATGACCCCTAGGGTGAAAGAGCCAAGACTTGGCCAAGCGGATGGCGCATCCGTCGAAATAGTGAACCGAGAAGCGTAAGCAGAGTTTGGGTGCCGAAGAGACCCTTACTATGAGGTGGTTTGATAAGCTAGTTCTCATTGAATTCATTTCTGGACTTATGTGGCGTGAGTATATATTTTAATTGTGACTTGCTCATTTTGCTTCATGTATGTATACATTAAAATGTGAAGCATCACACATGATTTATAAAACGTGATTGTTTATGGGTAAAAAGTATGGATAATTGTCATCTAGATTTTAATGATTTCATATACATCCATGCATGGCCGCCTGAGTTAGAGTGGAGTTGGGTGGATCATTCATACTGAGCCGCAGTGGTGCTCACACCCTATATACAACTTTTTTTTTCCAGATAAGGCACCAATGGAGGATGAGCCATGATTAGCTCAATGGACCTTGTTGAGTTTCTTTTGGACTTTTGGATCTTTTGATATGTATGTAGATGTCCATGCCGTTTTGTGGCATATGGACTCTTTTGAGAAATGTTATTCTTAAAGTTGGACAACATATTTATATTTGAATTTCATATGTATAATCCATGTTGGACATGTATGGAAGACTTTGAACATAATTGTATAGCCATTAGGGGGGGACACGTGCCCAAAAGTGTCCATTTTGAATTTACGGTATGAATGACTTATGAAATGATTTGTATGATTTTAATAGAAATGTATGAGGATTTGTGAGTCTATGGTGATATGAATTTGTGATTTAGAGTGTGTGTATGGTGACATACCATTTGTAGATCCTTGGAATGTTGAGTGTTAGATTTGGTTGCAAATGAAAGTGTTGCCGGTCAAATGGATACATTCTGCCCAGATTTTTGGCAAATTTTTTTGTGGGGTCTACACAACTCCAAATGGTCTGAAATTTTTACCACATCTTCCCCTAGATGTCTAGTATTCCCAGATTTAATTTGGTGACATTTGGACAACTACAGAATTTTATAAAAATCCGAGAATATTCTGCCACCAGATTTCATTATTTCTGCTGGGCACCAACTTTGTTGTCAAAACTGTTTCATTTGGCTTATATCTAGACATTGAGGTTGATGTAGTCTTGTTCCACGTTTAGTCTAGTTTCTACAGAATTTTAGTTTGCCTCATTCCGAGTTGAAATGAATTTTCTATGAATTTTTTTATGACTGCTACGCAGATTGCACCTGGTAGTGCACTGTCCACTAGAGAAGTTACTGTAGCAATTTAGTTATTACCCGGAGATGCAAAATCATGGTTTCAGACCATTTCAAAAGGTCTAAATTATATTTTTAAACTTCTTAGAATTATAGTAAGATGGGACAATGGTCCGAAAATTTTTTCGAAACTTTTTACGAAAAGTTACTATTCACGAGGGCCGAAAATCATATATTTTTTTTATTGTTCTAAATGATTTCAACGATGAGGACCATGGTTAGTCATGCATATTCACTTAATTATATGCATATTTAGTTGCTTCCGTGGTTAAGAGAATTGGTTTGGATATTATATTTTCCAAAATGGTTGTTTTGATTAGATTTCATCGTTCACCCCCATTTCTCTCGCTCTTAACCGGGTGTTGGAAATCGGGGCGTGACAGTCAGTATGTTGAATGAACATGGCTGAATCATAGGAGTTAGCAGAGTAACCATGATGACAAATAGTGGAGTTGAACTTGACAAACCAAGCACGAGGTGTCTGTTTAAGTCCATACAATGCACGTCGAAGTCGACACACCTAATTGGAAGGATGAGAAAAACCAGGAGGAGGCTAGATGTAAACTTCCTCAAGCAAATCACTATTAAGAAATGCATATTTCACATCCATCTGAAAAAGATTCCAGTGACGAGAGGTAGCCACTATAATAAGACTACGAACAGATGAAAGACGAGCAACTATAGCAAATGTCTCTTTGTAGTCTATGCCATATTCCTATGTGAACCATTTGACTATAAGGCTCACCTTGTAGCATTCAACAGAACTATCAGAGCAAGTCTTAATCTTGTACACCCATTTATATCCTGTAGTATATTTTCTATGAGGCAAATCAACCAAATCTCATATTTGTGTTTTGGCAAATGCATCTAACTCTTATTTCAATGTTTGTTGCCACAAGGGATTAAAGGATCTCTCACGAAAGGTGTAAGGCTTATGTAGAGTTGCAAGTGCATGATAACAATGGAAATCACTAAGATATAAAGAAGGAGCTCTTACCCAAGTGGAACGACGAAGATTGGAAGCAATTGTATTGCTAGGTCCCTCAAATGGACCAGATAACTTGGACTCGGTTGCAGGAGGATTGATTATTTCTGATGATTTTATAAGATGAGAATCAGGAAAAAGATCTACAGAATATGATAATGTAGGAATAGGAAATGTATGGTCAGGAACATTAAATGTTGACATAGTATGAAATACCTTGTGTTCCTAGAAAATAACATGACGAGAGATCCTAAGTCGTTTAGAAATAGGATCATAGCACCAATACCCCTTTTGTTTAAGTCCATACCCATGAAAGCAACAAAGTTGAGAGCGCGATTATAATTTGGTACGTTCATAAGGTTGGAGCAGAACAAAACAAATATACCCAAATACTCTAAAGTGACTATAATCAGGAGGCTTATTGTAAAGACATTCAGAAGGTGTTTGATTATATAAGAGGGGTGAGGGAACTTTATTGATTATATTAATAGAAGTGAGTGCAACTTCACCCCATAAAGAGGAAATAACAGAAACAGAAAGGACAAGTGAGCGAACTGAGTCTAGAATTCTGTTGTGATATACCTGGACAGGAAGTGTGAAAAACAGTGCCATAATGTTTTTAAATTTTCATTGTCAAAACAAAATTTTTTGTTGTTCTTAGAAAACTGAGTTGCAATCATTGTAGCAAAATCTCGAAACATGTTAAGCAATTCAGAATGATTTTTATTAAAAATATCCACGTGAATCATGAGAAATCGTCCAGAAATATGACAAAGTATCGTGATCCCCCTATAGTAGACACGTATGAAGGCCCCAAAATATTAGAGTGAATAAGATCAAAAAGAGCATAAGCAAAAGACTCACTTTTATTAAATGGTAAAGCAGACTGTTTGCCTAATTGATATGAAATACAATCAAAAGACTCATGTTTTACTTGTCCCAACAAACCCTGAGTTGCTAAGATTTTGACGCGAGATAAAGAGGCATGACCTAATTGAGAATGCCATAGTTCAAGAGAAAGGGATGTGAGTTGTGTAGAAGCAATAGAGATAGTAGAAGTAGGCAGATGAAAAGAGGAAAGTTCGAATGATCGTTCTATCTTATGGCCTATCCCAATGGTCTGACCTGTCTGAGACTCTTGTACAACACAACCATTGGAAGAAAATATTATGTTCAAGTTTAACTCAATTAATTAACCAATAGATAAAAGATTAAGAGAAAGGTTTGGTACAAGATAAACATTAGGAATAGTCAATTGTGAATGAGAAATAGTTCCAATATGACTAATGGACATGGTGGATCCATGAACAGTATATATGATAGGTGAATGACAAATAGGGGTTTGAGTGGTGAGAAAAGTAGAGTCTGGTATCATGTGATTGCAACAAGCAAAATCAAAATACCAAGAGGAATGTTTACTTGGTGTGATAGAAAGAGCAGAGAAAGATGCACCTTGATATCGAGATAAAACCTAGTTGAGAAGTGCCTCAAAGTTAGTTACATAGAATGCAGATGGAGAAGATGTCGACTCGTTAGAAGTGCCGATGACTGGTGTTGGGACTAGTGCTGGTGATGACATAGTATTAGTATTGACCACAGCTGCAGTAGACCGAGTGAGTATAGCACGAGTGCGACAAAAATGATCTAACTAACTGGTTGTATTGATTCAATATTGGCCTTCCACATTTGTGTGTCCATAAGAGGAACTGAATCCAATAAGGCATTTACCTCTTCACGTGCAAACTCGGTATCGAAATCACAACCAAAATGAGCTAAACATGCTTTGAAAGGGTCTTTAAACTCAACCAGCATGTTTTCAAATAAAAGAGATAAACAAATTAAAATAAAATTAAAAATTTACAGCTAACCATAAGTACAAAAATAACACAAGTGCATGAATTAAAATACCAAAACTCACAATAGGTCCCAAAATTTCAGCTTCTTTCTTCCTGTGTAGTAGTTCTTGTGCCTAAATTCAAACACTCAAAACACCTAAAACAAATTAAAAATAGAATATATACAAGTCCTAAATTATAATTAAACTAGACTTAATCTTTAAGATTAACAACGCAACCATGACGGCAGTTCTCGGCAACGACGCCATTTTGTTCGATGTGCAAAACGCGATAAAATATTGTGTAATAGTGTCGTTGTTGTTTTACACCTCGACAAAAGAAAATTTATAAAAACCTACAAATACTCTACTAAAATTAGTAAAGTGGTGAGTAGGGATCGAACCCACAGAGACTGCGTTGGTTTTGTTGTTAAGCTATCAAGATCTCTTCTAATTTAATTGAAAAAGAATTTATTTTGTTTTTAATTCTAAGGTGTTGATATTAAATGAAATAAAATACAAACATAAATAAATGATAGATAAAATTCAAGAGAGAGAAGTCTAGGGTCTTGACTTCACCACTAGCATCATAACATTATCGATTGAAATTACTTTAGGAAAAATTCTACAATATGCATAAATAAGATTCATGGAACGATGAACATACAATTAAAGTCTAAGCAATAACCCATCTTCGGTTGGCATGAATCGTCTACCTAAACTAGGGTGTAGCACGACTTGTCTTTCCTAGGCATGGCCTATCAAAGTCCTTGTCTCATACACACATGTTCACAATAAAATCGTTAAGAGGATATATACAAACACTCACTAAGCTACAACCCATCTTCGGTTGACACAAATCATTTACCTAAACTAGGGTATAACATGACTCGTCTTCCCTAGGCATGGACTGTCAAAGTTATATGTTCATACATGCAATGAAAACTTGTTGTAAAATTATCATTCATTAAATCTCTCATGGGAATGATTTGAGTTCAATCAAGATAAAATATCATCTAAGACAAGACAATATTAAATCAAGAATTATTATAAACATTTAAACACAACCGTAAATGCACATTTATGTAATTGTCACTTATTACACAAATGATACAAAATAGTCCTCAAAATTATACAACGATATACATAAAAAGAACAATCCCCAAATATAATTCAATCAACAATGATACTTAGCTAAGGCTTCGTCAAACCCCTAGGAAGAAATTAGCTCCTTATGGCAGTTGTTAAAGCCTCCCTTTTCTTTCTGTCCATCGTCACGAATCGCTTCCGTCTTTTCTTTATGTTCTCCTAATAATCCCCTAGTTTTCTCCCTTTTCTCTCTGTTATTCAGTGAAGAAAATACAAACGGGACACCTCACCTCCCAAAGTGGCAAATGCGCAAAAGAAAATGGCACATGCGCCTCAAAAGTGGCATTTGCGCCCAAAAAGTGGCAGCTGCGCAAATAGGGCAGAAAGTTGTCTTAAACGTCCGTTTTAAGAAATTTTCGTGAAATATGAAATTGTACAGAATTGAATTTCCTTCAATCTCTCGTGAAGAGTGGGTCATTTTTAACAATTGTGTATGGAGTTATGCTCTGAATACCAACACGGGTCCAGGACTTTTTAGGCCTGAATTGGCCCAATCTTCAATGTGAATAGGCCAAACACCATCTGTAGTCCGATTGCACCATTATTAATTAGAATTACCCTTAATCACCTAAAATCCTGAAAATATTAAAATTATTAATAAAAACATGAAATAAATATTACTAAGACACTAATTCATATAATTTTAAGGGCATTGAATATGCAATATTCATTACTTATCAGAGATCCTATCAGGTCTCACTTATTATTTGATGGACATTGCAGTGTTTAAGGAATGACCTCAAGCTCAGGTGGTCTGACATGTCATCAGCACTTGAAGCAGTGTCCGAGATGTAACTCGAGGCTTTAATGGCCTAACATGGTGTCAGGATTTGTAACGGTGCTTGAGATATAACTTGAGGCTTGAATGGATTGACATAGTATCAGGGCTTGCAGTGGTGCTCGAAATGTGAAATGAGGCTTAAGTGGCCTGATGTGGTGTCAGGGCTTGAAGCGGTGCTCAAGATGTGAATCAAGGCTTAAATGGCTTGGGCTTATAGTAGTGGTCGAGATATGAATCGAGGCCTAAGTGGCCTGACGTGGTGCCAAGGCTTGTAGCGGTGCTCGAGATGTGAATCAAAACTTTCATGGCCTAACATGGTGCTAGGGTTTGTAGTGGTGCTTGAGCTGTGAATCGAGGCTTAAATGACCTGACATGTTATCAGGGCTTATAGTAGTACTCAAGATGTGACTCGAGGATTAAGTGGCTGGACATGGTGTTGAGGCTTGTCGCGGTGCCCGAGACTTAACTCGATGCTTGAAATGATATGTCGCGGTGTTTGCTAAAAGACCCTTAAGGTCTAAGGATTTTGGTGGGCCAACATGTCTTGGTATTGACTTTTCAACGACTTATGTGGTTGCCACGTTGACTAATCCTTGGCTGACTTTTTAATGTCTTATGTGGCAAGAGAGACTTGACACCTACATATATCATTTTTTATATAAATATAAAGGGTGCATTAAATGCAATATGATATATTTCGATGGGACTAGGTAAACATTAAATATAATCAGAACAAAGAAGGATGGAGAGGGGTGGAAAGGCTTGGTTTGTGTGAGTTGTAGTCACCTCAAGATGTATGGTCGGGGTGGGGGCTCCTCAAAGTGTCCTAGATTCTAGTCTTTAAGACTAATATCCCTAGGATCACAAAAGGCATTACGTTGTTATTAGTATTACTTCAAGTCCAACTCCCAACTTATACTACTCCAACAGGGTGTCTCATTTAACTGTTTTGTCATCCCTCAAGTCCAACACTTAAAAAGAGTTCTTTAAGGCGATAAAACTTAATTTGTAAAGAAGGAGGTCTTGCAAAGCTCGCTCTGATAGGAGATTCTCAAACCAAACATGTTCGTACATGTATAAAAGACTATAGTGGTCGACCATCCCTTGAGGTTTATTTGTGGAAGAGGAACTACTCGAGATGTTCAATATATACTTTCAAAGTTTTATTTGAGGAAGAACTTGCTCATTGAGACTTTCAATGTATCCTCGTGTTTTATTTCTATGATGGGAATTCCTCGAAGTTTTTAAAGCATCGTTGGGTCAGTTTATCTTTATGAGTGGAAGCTTCTCAAGATCATTGACATTTCTTAGAGTTTATTCATAGGAGCTAAATGCGGTGTTTGATAACTCTATTCAAGACCTAATTCTTAATATATTTCATCTCATTCAATTAAGCGTGTTTGATAATGCAACAAGTAAAACGCTTGGAAGAATAAGTGCCACTTACAAAATAATAAAATTTTAAATGAAGGAGACTTCACTTATTATTGACCCCTAAAATATTGAATGCTTAAAATTCAAAATAAATAAATAAACAAAATAAATATCAACTTACAACTTCAGCGGTTAAAATTCAACTCAAAATTTTCAATACTTAATTCATTTTATCAAACAATACTGAAGCCCTCGAAGTCTTCAAGGCTCTCTTGGGATTTATGTGTATAAGATTAACTCATTGAGTCTTTGTAGGCTTTTTACTACCCTAGCTAGCCATAAGAGATGGATATTGATGTTGATATAAACCCTAGATCTACACATAGTATTTCGGGTGTAAGTGTTGATTTGGACCATGTACCCACATGGTCTAGATAAAAATACGATGGAACTTTACTTCTAAATTTAATTCAACCTAGCATATATATATACATATACAAACACACAAATATACATAGTGTGTGTGTGTGTGTGTGATTATTAAGTCGAGCATACAAAAGGTTGAGGAACATCAAAGGTGCTTGAGCATCATAGCCTTGTCCAAACTTCTTTCCACTCGTTTGATCTCTTCAACGCTTCCTCATTTTCACATTCTCTCCAACGCCTTCTCATTTTTTCATAGAGAGGGACAACCAGTAGAGTTCTGACACAAGTACATATGCATCACGATCCAATAATAAATAGATACATTCATACATTAGAAGAGATAATTCACTATATAATGCACATGACATCAATACTTGTATGTGTCACAAAGACCTATTGCTATTCTTTGTGTACTCAAATCTTGAAGCAATTTGATTCACTTTGCCACTCTCCTTGATGTCCCAAGTCATGAAAATGTTATCATGGAAGGTTGAAATATAGTGTTATTCTCATCTACCTTTCAAAGTGAAAAGTGAAAGTTTAAGTTTGCATTAGGACACAAGAAAAAAATAATAATGAAACAATTAATGCTTCATACTCAAATTCAAGGTTCTTCTCTTTCTCACGACAATCTTTAGAAACATTTTTATGAGGTAAAACCTATCCTTTTTTGTTTTGACTTGATATTAGCCACTCTACTTGATGTCTCAAGTCATCAAAATGTTATCGCAGAGGGTTATAGTCTAGTGTTATTCTCATCTACCTTTTAAAGTGAAAGTTTAAGTTTGCATTCTTTAGAAGCACTTTTATGAGGTAAAACCTATCTTCTTGCTTTTGTTTTTTTGACTTGATCCTTAGATCTAATGTTTGCTAGGCATTAGAGTCAAGTTCTTTATCTACTCACATTTGTGTTCATCTTAGACAACTACTAAAACATTTATTATGGTCATAACTTAAGTTTTTTATTCAAGAACTTTCTCAAAATCGAAACTTAAATAAAATAGGATTTTAATACACAACTCAACAAATCTCCACTTTAATTTAATTTGATTGATGTTGTTGTGGCACTAGCTTTGTTATTTATTTACTCTTTAAAAAATAATTCTATTGGCATTAATATAAATCTTAGAAGTAAAAGTTTTCTTACCACGACAATCAAAGTCTGTGATGTAGGATAGTTTTATCCGACTTTTTCCAAGTTCAGGTCAATTACATTCTTTCAACTCGAGGACTCGATCGAAAACAACCTTATAAGCAAAATCCACTAGATATATTTAATGGTAGTCGTTTAGGAACTTGAAATCACTTTTTCCATCCTATAAGAACTAAGAAGACTGCAAAATATTTTGAGATTTTTGTTGGAGGTCTAAACGAAGTTGGATTCTTATGAAAATTTGTGATTATCTTAGTTTAATGATTATGATCTTATCTTTATGTTTTTTTTTTTTACAATTACAAATTCTAGTATTTTTAGCATTCCTATTATTTTATGATTTATCTATAATAAATACATGTACATGCAAGAGCAAAATTAATATAACATATTTTCCTGTAACTCGTGTTTGCATTTTGCTTCTTCCATTCAATCAATTTAGCTTCTACTTCGTCAATCTACTACCACCATAAAGCTCAAAAATTCTACTTTAACAAGTCGAAGTACCATATTAATTAAACTACCTTGTGTCAAGTTGAGGTATCCTTTGATTTTTATTTATTTATTCACATTTTATACCTATAAATTTGTTAGAGAGTTGACACTCGTACTCACTTTTTTACCAATTACACTTCTTTAGTTATGAATATAAATGACAAACATACTCAACATACTTTAGATTTTCTAAAACCTCCCATATATAAACTCTTTCCCACTAAAACCTGTCTTTAGACTCACCTTCGCTCCATCATTTTTGCATTCTCTACGCCTGCAATTATAGCTCGATCAACTATCTCCCTCTCACTCTCACTTTTTCTTCGTCTTTACTATCATGCAATATTTTTAAAATATGAAAATTTATTGTAAATCTACTAAAAAAAAAAATCAATTAATAATGTTCTAGTTGTTTTTGTTTATCATGCTAGTTGATTTTTTTTTTTTTTTAAAGCTGCCTCCCCCACCCATTCTCTCAAATAATTTTGTGATTCGGTGCCTGCATGTCGTTGTAAATATTTTTTTTATTTACTTGTAGCCTTTCTTTTACATCTGATTGCACTTTCAAGTGGAAAATATCATATTTTCTTTGAAGATTGCACAAAAATCATATCATTCATTACTTTCTTCTGTTTTCTTGATATAACGTTACTAGTAATGTAATAAATATTTCATAATATGAATTTTTTTCCGAAAATTATAATATGATTTCAGTGGTCTTATTTTCTTATGTATTAATTTTTTTTTTATCTTATGCATCTAAATGCACTATCAAGGAGACACCAAACCCACCCACACACACAGATATATATATATATATATATATATATATATATATATATATCTAATATCACTCCACTTTACAGCTTAGTGGTCTTATTATCTTATGTATCAATTTTTTTATTTTTTATCTTATGCATTTAAATTCACTATCAAGAGGACAGCAAACCCACACACACAGATATAATATATATATAAATACATCTTTCACTCCACCGTACAGCCTTGCCTCAAAGTGCCAAAAGCTGTACCAAAAAACAGGGCTTGAGCCCAAATGCCTTCATCGGACGATCCCCATCGCCGCCTCATCGCCGACGCTGCAGATCCACCGGATATGGGCTCCGATTCTAAAGCCGAGCCCGAAATCGATGATGACGAAGAATATGAAGAAATAGAAGAAGAGGTGGAGGTAGAAGAGGAGGTGGAGGAGGAGGTAGTAGAAGAAGAAGAAGAAGAAGAAGACGACGACGACGACGACGTCGAAGAGATAAGTGAAGAGGTTTCATCAGATTCACCAATCGATGAAGATCGTAAAGGTCAGTTAATCTATCGCTGAAAACGCCTTTTCCTTTTCTTGAGATTTTGATTATATATCAAATATATGGAGGGATTTTATTTATTTATTTTGTTGTGCATCATTTATTATGCAAAATGTTGCTGCTGTAATCTATAATTTTAATTTTTTGATATTGTTTGTTCTTCTCATTTTTCCAAGTCCATGTTTATTTCCTTGTCTTGCATGCATGTGTTATATGAATTTGTTTTGGAGAACAATGAAATCCTAACATAAAATGCCAGTCTGCTATGGAAATTCGAGCCTGTTTGGTTCAGAATCATGTATGCCTGCTATTTAAGCAAATTGTTTCATATTATACTGTTCCTATTTGAGCTTAATTTTCTTGAGATTTGAAATGAATTTGTTAAGTGATGTGATCAAATCGATTTCTGGAGTATACTTGCATTGACTTCCAGATTTTGAATGGCGCATGGTGGAATATCTTATGTGGATTTATTAAGTGGGTCTTGCTAGTATTATAGTTGAAAATTCGTTTTAAAGGTTAATTTTTTTGTCATTATGCTAATTATCTAAACATATGTAAGTCCGAAATTTTAGGTTTATCTAATTTTTGGGATAATCCTATTATACCAAAAAAATAATAATTGGAGCCCTGGTTATTTTAATGGGTATTCTGGGGAAAGACCCCCAAATGGCAGCTGAAGTGTTTGACAATTCTTGGAAAGAAGAGATGTTCCTCAAGTGCAGCTTTTACTATTTGATTCATTCCACTTCTTGTTTTAGATAAGACACCTAGAAGGTGATTTGCGATGGAAAATTAGACACATGGAAGGTGATTGGTGATGGAGAATTAGACACATGGAAGGTGATTGATGATGGAAAATTAGACACATGGGAGGTGACTGGTGATGGAAAATTGAAGGATGCGGCAAATTTCTATGGTTTGCTTTATGGTTTATTAAAAGTCCTAGTAGGTTGGGACTTTTTACTATTTAAGTACTGAAATAAGTACTATGAAGCAGAACTAAGAGAGAGAACCAAAATCTAAAAATTCCTTAGAGTGGGAGTACCTTGGGAGATAACTAGTTGCATTATCTTTTCTATAGATATACACATTATTTGATGAGTGATTCCCATGAAGCTAGAAATCTATAAAAATTAGTAACATTCTATATGGCATCTGATATATTGTTATACAAAAACTTGCATTAGTTACTTATTAGTAATTGAAACCCTAAAAAAAAACTTTTAGGTGTTTCTTTTATTTATCAAGTGGTCTCTAACTGATTTTTTTTTTTTGTTTCTCTTGTTTAAAACCTATTTAGGTTCAATATTATGATCCAATATTGAGATAATTGAACTGGTATTTCCTTGTTCAGGGAACTTTTACCTTCTTTTGAATTATTGGGTTTAGACGTCACTTTCTTGATCCTTAGTCCTTCCAGAACAGCAGCAAGATATCTTTTTTGTGATTTATTTCTTTGAAAATGAAAGGTTGATCCTCGCATGATACTCTTTGGATTGAAGGAGTTCTATTAATTCCAATTATTTTTCCTTTTGGAGTTGAAAGTTGCTTGAATTGCATATTCTCGATTTCTGTATCAAAAATATACTTAAGAAGTTGTTTTGATTATTGATTGCAATTGACCCTAAACCTTCCCCTAAGAAATGAATCAATACTTTCTACTTAAGCTCAATCATAGAATATTACATACAAGTTTATGATTCAATTAGAGAAAGAGGGGTTTTAGTTTAATAGGACATCCGTTGTCGAGCCAGGAGCACCTTCTTTCCTATGTAAAATGATGGATTCTTTACCAAATTGACCCAAATAAATGAGGAACGATTTGAGTCTTTTGGTTTGTATTGGTTGGGATTTGAAGGGACAAGAAAGATGAGAAGTAAATGATCCGCCTCCCCTATCTTGCAACCTCAATGCAACCATACTTGAGCATTTCATCTTCTTATTTGGTAATAAGCTTGTGAAGTATTGTATATTAATGCTCATGCAAGGGCGGACGCTGTAGACCTATGTGGAGACCAAGGGGGGCCACTGCCCTCCCAAAATTTTACAAAATTCCACTAAATGGTCCCCCATTAAATATTTAAGCCTCTGTAAATTTGACATTTGGCCCCTCCAAAACTCCCCAAATGAAACCTTTTGTCTCCGCCATTGTGCTCACATGGGAAGAAATTTGCATTGATCTTTTATGATTAGTTGTAAACAGAACTGACAAACAAGAAGAAAAAAGGAAGAGTGAGAATGGTATAAATCTGCATATCAACATACTTGATTTTGTGGATTGTGAATTTTAAGTTCGTGAATTATGGTAGGATTCTAGGTAATAAAGACAAAGGCTTAGGGAAGCGAGCTTCCATCCTTGTTGTTGTCCACAAGTTTGGAGCAACTCCTTTGAGTAGGATATACCACTTCGGTGATTCCTATGTTTTTCAACCTCATTATTTATTTTAAAAAGAGAAAATAAAATTGGGATCATGTGGGGGTATCATGGCTTGCTCCCCTTTCGAGCGCTCTATAATGAATTTTACTTTAAAAAAAAATGGTATCATGGCTTTCATGATCGTTTTCTACACAGTCAAATATTGAATGTAGTTCATATACTTTGTGAAGTCAATGTTCACCTTCTTAGTACATAGTTATTTTCTAGACAATTAATGGTGCTAATTTCTTAGGATAGTTGAACAAGAACAATCTTTTGTACGATCTCAATCATTAGTTTATAGCTAGTTTTTTGGTTATGCATGGTAGAAGTAAGTTTTAATAATGAATACAAGTTACTTGTAAAAAAAAAAGGTTAAAAAAAAAATGAAAACAAGTCTGCAAGCCAAAGTTGTGGAGTTTATTATGAATTATGCACCACCGTATTCAAGTGAGCAAAAGCACAATGTCGATCTTTGGTTACGCTTTGGGGTGTTAGTGATGAGTTATGCTTTGGGGTGCTAGTGATGATGGCAGGGAACGAGTATCGAGTTACCAAGTGGTACTTGTGATGGTCCATGGTGGAGGTAAAGGTCAGGTAAGGTAGGTAACAAAGTTTATTGGGCCATGTTGATGCTACAAATGGTGGTTGTGTGGTTTTGATGGTTGGTTCTCTGCTGCAAACCACAGTGATTGTGTGCTAGGATGGTTTTGGCTATTGCTGCCAGCAACATTGGTTGGGGTGATGATGGAATAAGAAAGTGTGAGAAAATAGTGCGGGAGAGGAGAAAAGGAGGATCTGGCATTTTATATAGAATAAAGTGCTGATGTGGTGTTTTATTGAGGGGCATTTTTTGATCCTTTCACATGCACTTGAGAGATAAATATGCTACAATATTTCATAATTCCGAGGGGGACTGAAGAGTTAATGGCAGGGGAAGTCACTGTCTATTTTTGAAAATGGTGGTGGCTAGTTGACTCATTCGCAAATTTAATGAGAGCTAAGTAGAAATTACCTTTTCTATTTTCTGGTTAAGCTGAAAGATTTGTTTATAAGGAAGTTAAGGGGTGGTAGGTCTAAGAATGGGATCATCATTTCGTTGCGTTGTAAAAAATTTCTTAGGTTTAAATGGAATTTACCTTTACTATTTTTTGGTTAAGCTGAAAGATTTGTTTATAAGGAAGTTAAATTTGTGGCAAGGGATGGTAGGCTTAAGAATTGGATCATCATTTTGTTGCGTTGTAAAAATTTTCTTAGGCCATGACTCCGTTTTTTATATACCGTTGCTAGTTTTGGATGTCGCTTAAGCTAGCGATCACCTTCCATACAAATTGAAATATTCTTCTCTGTGCTTAAATCTTCAAGACACAGAAATTGTGAACAATGCTTGTATTATCTTTTTATATTAAGATTAGACAGATCAGGCTTTTGTTAATATAATTAGTTAAAAAGAAAGATGAGTTGCAAATACTATCAACCTTATTGAACCTACACAACTTAAAACCCTATTACCATCTGTAGAATTGCTCATTAAAGTACGTTTGCATCTCTGGCTCTAGACCATCCAAGATGAGTAAAGTAGGAGCAACTTGTCACATGACAGGTATGCCATGAAAGCATTCATCATTACAAATTCATCAATTTCTTGTACGAGTATGCCCCAATGTTGGTTAAAGTGGAATATTTACCTGACATGGGTGTCTTACTTGTAGAAATGGTAAAATATAGTTGCAAGAAGTGTAATTTAGGAATTGGTATTCCCACCTAAGAATTCCATTTATACTACCAAATGTTGTAAGAGGAAACTTTATTGATGCATCATGCGAAACCCTTTTGTTTAATGTCATAATCACAAGTCCACTGATTGAAATAATTTTGAGTATGTTTTACAGAGTGAGATGCTAGTGAAAGATGAACTATAACATCTATCTAGAAACTTTTACAAACATTTGTGTTGTGGAATCCGATAGATGGTACTGTGGCGATACTCATCTCAACAGTGCATTAAATTCTAACTACTTGGGATTGGCTAAGTGAAACTTTTATCCATTCAGCTCTATTTAGGGTTTTTTTGTCAAACATTGCTCACATTCTTTCTAGTATTGCTCTGTTTTGTAACATCTGAAACAGATTAATACTCTTTGCAAGTCAATTTGTTAATCTTTGTTGCATCATCCGTCTCAATGCTTTCATTAGTGCACATTATCTGACATGTAAGTTTCTTCAGAAATTAAGTTTTGCACCATGAAGTATACTGCTCTTAAGATCGCGTTACAAAATTAACCTGATCAGTATGTTACAGTCAAAGGACAATCTGAAAGCACTCTTCACTCTCCTCCTCCACATAGTTTTTGCCTTATCCATCTCTGCCTTTTTTCATTGTCAATGTTCCTTTAGTTGTCCCTTCGTCATGGATTGCCCATCCTGAGTTCTCTCTTAACCATCGATTTTTGCAATTCCATCACTTCTGCTCCAAAATTGCATTGCATATATTATCTCAGTCACATTTCTCTTGAACCTTTAGGTAGATTTATGGAATCAGTTACTATTTATGAATCTCAAAAAAGTGATAAACATTACTGGGGATATTATGTGCTTAATTGGTATTCAAAAAATATGATTCAAGTAGACAAGTTGAGAAAGAGGTGGTTGCATCAAAATAATTTTGTTTAAAGTTCTATTTCTGTTAAAGGGCAATATGAATGTTCCATCATGTTCCATCAACACACTAAAAAGTCAAATCTCCAGATCAAGAGGTTGAGGTCTGAACTCTGGCGGAGAATGCATGTCAAGGGTGTTTAGCGTGCTAGAGTTTTAAGTGAAGAAAAATGCATGGCATTGAAGTGAAGAAAGCTCAATGAACACACACGAACACGATGCAGGGCATAACATAAATGAGACTGCTGAACAGTTCAGAAAACATATATGCTTATTAAAGCTTCTTTTTATAGTTTTACTTCCAATTAACCACAATTTCAGTTTCATCAACCAAACATTTACATCATTAAACAACATATACGATCAGGTTATAGAACTCGGCACAACTCGGTTGTCTCGGCTGAGTCGTAAAGAAGTCAGCCATGGCGATGACCGAAACAGTCCAATATCACAGCAAGACTGAGAATCGCGACTAAATCAGTGCAACTTGGCCGCAACAGTTGCGACGGGCTGCAATGTTGTCATTTCTGCCACCCAGTTGTATAAACCTGCCCCTTTTCCAATTTTTCTCATTTCGCTCTATTCTAAATGAGTAAAAAACACAAAATTTGGCTGTAGATCTTCAATAAAAGCTTTCTGATTTTGTGAATAATCAGCAGGTTTGGAACTTTTTTGTTTCCTTTTCTGACATTCCCTTAGATCTTACTTGAAAATGCTGTTTTATGTTAGATCTATCATACCTGTTTGTGGATGTAGATACGAGTCTCCCAGTGTATCAATTGTTCTTATGTTCTCTTATTTTTGAAGTGGCTAAGTTTTCATTTTTTTTACAAGTGAATACATTCATGCAATATGTACATCATTCTTTTTTTGTTCTATTTTGTAAACATGATCTTATGTTTAACTTTCAGAGTTCTTTAATTTTTTTTTTAAATTTCTATGTTCTTTTAATTTTCTGGTTCTTTTAACTTAGTTATTTAATTTTTTGCTTTAATTTTTTTAAATTGTACAATTATATCATTAAACTACAAATATATGTTATGATATATAATTATATTTCATATTACACATATATTAGTCTACATTATCCTTAAAATTGACAACGAATTAAAAAAAAATAAAAAATTCATAAATGAATAATTACTTGATACTACAAATATATTAGTCCACATAGATTTATTTTGATAAATAATAAAAAAATATTGAATTAAAAATTTTAAAAGTTGCACAGATATTCAGTTAAATGCTTCAAACAAAAAGTAGTAATTTAGTAACCTTCTAATGCTGAAAGCGCCCTGAGTAGTCATCAAAATACCTTTAAATATTCAAAAAAATCCATTTTAAATCATTAATACCCACAAACAATACACGAATATAATGTGGTTCATCCACTACGACCTACATCCACGACACACAAAGCCCAATGAGCAGCATATATTTCATTATATTCTCTCTTGACCACCTCTATTTATAGGTGAAAGAATACAAACATGTAATAAATATGGAAAATATGTTGACGGAGGATCCCTAAAATCAATCCCATGAATTACTCCAATTAATATTCTATCGAAGGCTTAAATCACTCCTATAATGATATTTTCTAAGACTCCCCTTCAAGTGTCCAACTTGAAAATAAATACAAAATTGTTGAGACAAATTGTTTTTGAATGACTTGTAAGTAGGATATGCAAGAGTGAAGCACATGATCCCAGACACTTGATCAGAATGTGGCAAATAACCAACAATATTGAGATCTGAGACGAGGAGAGCCGAGCGAGTTTAGATCTTATAACTAAGAATAGTGGTGCAGATATTTTTTTTTATATCTAGGTCATCTCTGCCAAACAAGAAATAGAGAGAGAATTGCAAGATGGGAGAGAGAGATGAGAGAGAGAGGTCTAGTTAGGTCCCAATTGGATGCTCTAATACCATGTCAAGAAAAATAAAATTGAAGAGAGAAATTGAACATGAACAAGACAAGAATATAACGTGGTCCAACCACTATGGCCTACATCCACGACACATAAAATCCAAATGGCTACATCTCTTTCATTATATTCTCTTTTGATTTTGTTTACAATGGCTACCTCTATTTGTAGGTGAAAGAATATAAAAAATATGTTAAATACGGAAAATATCTTGATGGAGGATCCCTAAAATGAATCCCATGAATCACTCCAATCAATATTCTATCAAAGACTTAAATCACTCCTATAATGATATTCTCTAAGAGTGGGGATTTTTTCGTAGATCATTTCTAAGTTTATACCTTGTACATGGCTTTCTCTCCATCTTGAACCTTTTCAATCAGTCACCTCAAGAAGAAAATTACATTCATAATTGATCTTCTTGTTGAAGGATCACAAGTCATATGATATCCTCATATTATGTCCCAATATTTGTTAGGTCATTAGGACCTAGGTTGGCAACTTTTGTAAAACATGAAGTCGGTATCTTTTTTTTCAATTTGTTTGTTTAAGAAAATGTTAGTTTAGTTAGTTAGCTTGGTGTTGCCTTTTGATTTAAAGGGCTTCAATTGATGAATTCAAGACTTTATTCAGGGTAAAATAATAAAATCACTTCTCAAGTACTAACTCACCAAATTAATGTTTTATTTGAGCGCTTAAGAGGGGAGTGCATCCCAAAAAAAAAAAACTACACAAAGGGCCAACAAGGCCCACTATACTGTCAAAGTATCCATAAAAGTTAATATATCCCTCACAATTTACAATTAGAACCCTATACCCAAAAAAGTAGAGAATTAAGAATAGAGAACTTAAGCACCTATATAGGAACCTCCTCTCCGTCAAAGGATGGCTTGTTCTGCTCCCGCCACAAGCCCCACCATATACAAAAGGGGTGCCACCTTCCAAGCATCTCGGACTTGCCTCCGCACTATACAAGCTCTCCGAGCCTCAAGCATGCTCTTCGGGAATTTTGAAATAACCCAAAGAACATCGAAAAGGGCAAGGATCATAGCTCAGCTATCCCTAACCACTGGGTAGTGTAAGACTAACCAACTCCACACCTCTCTTGCAAGTGCAACACGAATTGATGATAATCTGACATCTCCTCAAATTGTTGATTGTTAAAATCCTCCCCAACATCACTGTCCAACCAAAAAAAGGCATATTAAGAGGAGCCCTGGTATGCCAGATCTCCTTCCATGGAAAAAGAGTCCCCCGAGCATCCACCAATTTTCAATAAAAGGAATGCACCATAAACAACCCATGCCTGGCATCCCTCCAACACCATTTGTCAAGCCCCATCCCATCCACATCCTGGCAATACAACAACGCCATAAACTCATAAACACCTCATAACTCCCAATCCTCAAAGGATCTCTCAAATTGCACATCGCAAGACAACCTCCCGCTATCAAGATGATAGCAATTGACAACCACAACATCCTTGTCCACGACAATTCGAAAGAGGCTCGGAAATGTGGACGTTAGCGCGGTCCCCGTACCACACATCCATCCCGAAGTCAACACACCTCCCACTCTTCACCTGAGACTAATTGTGCTTTGAAAATTCACCCCATCCCTTTCGGATGAGTTTCCAAACACCCACCCCTTTCGAAGATCACCTCAATGTGCACCACCCTCCCCTGCCCTTGCCGAACTCGTATCAAATGATCCTTCTCCAAAGGTTGTGTTTGTCCACCCCCCAGCGTATAAACTACTTTCAAATTAAAAATCTAAGGTTTTTGTAAAATAGGGAGGTTGATCAATCAATCTTATCAATTGGTTCTCGTTGCCCTAGTTTGATTGATCAACCCAATTGATGGATCGACGGGAATTTTGTTTGCGAATTGGTTTTTAATACTGAAGCTCTAATTCTTTTGGCCCTCAAATTCTATATAAACTCTCATAAGGTTTCAAAACAAAGAACTTATTGTCATTAGAGCATCTTAGCATTATTAGAGAACCCAGAGACTTTGAGTGTATTGCTTTTTGTCTTTTCATCCTCTTTGCATTCAGCGTTAGAGTGTAATTTATTTGAGTGTTGACACTGAAATCATATAAGTTTGAAGTAATTTCAACACCATGTTCCACACAACAAAAGGACGAGAAGTTTGGATGGCTAGCTGAAGGAGAACAACCAAGGAAAAATAAGCGAATTGCGTGAGGAGCGGATTTCTGGATAAATAGTGGTAGAACTGGAGCGTGCTATCTTGCGTCAACTTGAATTAAAGCCAACTTTAGGTGTACTTAAGATTTGCAACCTTGTCACAATATTAATTGTTTCTACTTGACCTAAGGTCCTGTGGGTTTTCCCTTATAGGCTTTTCACATAAATTTGGTGTTTTTGTGTGAGGATGTTTTAGTTTTCTATTTGCTTTAATTTCACTTATCTGTTATTAACTCTTACATATAGTTTTTATTGATTTAGAAAAAAACGTATGATAGGGTCCCAAGAGATATAATTTGATGGGCCCTACAAAGAAAACAAATTCCCTTACAAATCATAAAAAGTATCCTAAATATATATATGAATACACAAATTAAAGTTCGTACCACATGCGGGGGGACACTGGTGAGTTTCCCATAAACGTAGGATTGTACCAAGGATTGGTGCTAAGCCCATATTTATTTGCAAAAATCTTAGATGAGATAACAAAATATTCCAAAATGAGATCCCATGTTGCATGATTTTTGCCGATGATATTGTGCTCTTGGATATCTCTAAAGAGAACTTAGTAATAAAACTAGAAATGTGGAGAAAGGCTTTAGAATCTAAAGGATTGAGAATTAGTCGAACTAAAACCGAGTATATAGAGGGCAAATTTAATAAAGATTCAGACATTGATAATGTAAAGATTACACTTCAAAACCAAAATATTACTCAAAACAACTACTTTCGCTATCTAAGATTGATAATACAAAAGGATGGAGAGGTAGACAGTGATATAACTAGTAGGATTGGAGCCGGTTGGACAAAATGAAGGCAAGCTTGTGGGGTTTTATGTGATAAAAGAATAACATATAGGCATAGCACTGATATTAGACCAACTATGTTGTATGAAACGAAGTGTTGGTCCCTAAAAAAGAAGCAAGAACAACACCTTCATATAGCGAAAATGAAAATGTTAAAGATGGATGAGTAGAATGACTAGAAGAGATAGGATCACTAATGAGAATGTCAAAGAAAAATTAGGTGTAGGACCCATTGGGGATAAAATTATAGAGAGTAGACTTAGATGGTTTGGACACATATATCGGAGACCTAAAGATGTGCTGGTCAAGCGAGGAAGACTAGTTGCAATAGAAGGCAAGAGATGTAAAGGGCGACCAAAAATAACATTGGATGAGGTTATTAAAAATGACTGTAAAAGGTTAAATATAATAGGTGAAATGGCATGTGATCCAAAAGGTTGGAGAGAGAATTCATGTGGCCGACTCCATTCACATGGGATTAAGGCAAAGATGATGATGAAGATGATGATGTTATTAACTTATTACTTAGATTGGGTAAAGCTCTA
The DNA here is from genome assembly GCA_026545225.1 of Cornus controversa. Classification (NCBI taxonomy): domain Eukaryota; kingdom Viridiplantae; phylum Streptophyta; class Magnoliopsida; order Cornales; family Cornaceae; genus Cornus; species Cornus controversa. Next base: position 48,919,476 of record CM048849.1, read on the forward strand.
AAGAATTTTAAATGGGTAAATTACATTGACCTTCCCTATAAATAGGCTAAATAACAGTGACCTCCCCTATGTTTTCAAAAATAACACTACACTCCCTGTCAGTGTTGCCTGTTAAAGAAGATGGTAAAATGACAAATATACCCATATACTTTCATGTACTTTTTATTGAAGAAATCCTGTTTTGTAAAATGACATACCCCTTCACAGCTTCTAAAATTTTGATTGTGATTTACATAAAACCTAGGTTTTCTACCTAGAGAGTAGAGACAAAACATGACGATGTCATTTAAGCTATTTCGATCTCTGTATTTAGGGTTAGAGTTAGTGTTTGGTTTAAGATTTTTCTTTAATATGCACATGAAATGAGATATCAATCTCTTCATTGCATGGTCTTCCTAGCTTTGTTCATCTCTTCTCTCCGCGCTTTCTCTCTCTATTTGTGGTCTTCGTTGCTTTTATATAGAATATTATCCTGTATGAGATTGAAGCTTCATGATTGATGGACGAGATCTGGGAGAGGGTTGTGGAGATAGCACTCGACGGCCAAAACGACATCGCATTTGTTTGAACCCTAACCCTAAACAAAGCTTGAAGTGCGTTAACGGCCGTCTTCCTCTGTCGCTCTTCGAGAAATTTTAGAACCTCCAACATCTCTCAATCGCCAACATCAGTTTATCGTCTCTCGAGCAATTCCCTCGTTTCCAGAACCTCCAAAAGCTCATTTTATCCAACAATTGAATCACTGGGGGTCTAAATCTCCTCGTTGAAGTCAGTCTCGAGTCATTGCGAGATCTAGATTTGTCAGACAATCGGATTTAGGACATCGATGATCTGAGTCCGTTCTCAGAGCTTAGACTCGTGTCTCTGGATCTCTACATGTGCTTTCTATTAGTATTTTTAAAGAGAGTGAGAGATTGAGCATTGCTAAAACCCTTGCATTATACACACACACACACACACATTGTATGTATAGACACTGCAAAATTCTTCGAAATTTTGATGGATGATGATATTTGGAACTTTGGTTACTCCAGTTCTATAGAGCACACAACCGCTTATCATTTGGTGAATCATAAATGAAAATATGAATTCGAAGTCTCTCCCTCTATATTACACACACGCACATATATAGAGCAGGTTATGTATAGATTGTGGAAAGGGCAAAATTGTCCACCAAGGGGGTATTTTAGTCATTTCAAATGTCCTAAGGGAATTTTGGGATTTTCAGGGTCTAAAAACCATGACATCAACAAAACTCGTATCTGGAAAGCTAACAAGGGACGTCAGTGTACAAAAAGTACGCTAATTGGGGAGTGCAGTGTTATTTTTGAAAACATAGGGGAGATCCCTGTTATTTAGCCTATTTACAGGAGGTTAGTGTAATTAACTTATTTTAAATTTATGTTATGGTTAGTTAAAATGTTACAAAAGACCTGTTCACCCCCTAACTAGGTCTAGTTTGGGACCTAGACGTACTCTGACTTATCAAAGCCTAGGGTGCCCGTCCTTCCCTTTACTATTTGCTTACACTTGCTCATGAAATTTTGTAATGGATTGTTTAATGCCACAATAGTGAATTGACCTTGAATATTCCATAAGAACTTTTCCTCTATTCTGTGGGCATTAATGTAATATTGGAAAGATCAGCCAAACAACCTTTGGATTTTCAAATTTAGAGAATTCACGCCAATTCTAATTGTTGACTTTCTTCATATCTGGATAGTGTTTTTCTCTTGAGAAAATGCAGTTTCCTGCCAACGGGCACAGCCTCTAATATCATCGCTTTAAGAGTTCTATACCATGACATGCTCTCATTTCCATCAATGAGGTTTAAGAGGTCATGGAATTTAAGGTATACCTTGTACAATCAGCAGTAATTCTTCTTTAACTTTGTTCTTTTAATAAAAAAATACTTGGTTAGGTGATTCATTGTTGAGTGTTTTTTAGATGGACTCCTTAGAACAATCTCTTAGGACTCAACCTTTATTATATTTGGCTGCAAGCATTTGTTTGGAGGAGATGTTCGCTCTGCTTCTTTTCTTGATTTCTTTGTCTCTTCCATGTAGATGTTAGTGAAGGTATGGAGTCCGTGGGGCATGAAGAGCAACTAAGATCAGTTTCTTCTACTCCAGAAAAACCTATAGCAAATATACAGCCATATGGCAGTCCGAAAATTTCTGGTTCAGGTGAGACAAGACAAAAGGAAGAACCTTGCATCAATATTGAGGATTCCAAGTTTCCAAGGATAGGAAAATACCAGGTTGCTTCTGATGACAATGGACTTCAAGAATCTACTGCTGATAAGAATGATTCTCGAATGCTTCCAGGAAAGGGAACCCCTAAAGACCATGATGATGCACATTATGATAGCAAGGTTCATCTGTGCAATAGTAGGATTACGAGTTCTGAGAACACTAAGCCCTTCAGTGCTTCTGGTAAAGAAGTGGCTACTGCAATCTCAATTAGAGATGGCTCCAGTGAGGAGGATAAGGCTGTTCTGTATTCTAAGGATGAAATTAAGGAAATGAGTGCACAGCCTATGGAGGATATGGAGCAAAGTACATCAAGGTGTGGTGGTCTGGTTTTATTAAATTCTTGAATTTTACTTATCCTACAACTTAAGTGTAGGCTTACACTAATTTCACTTTCTTTTGCGGTTGTAGTTTATTTTACCTTTTTTTCACGAATTCAAACCATTTCCTAACGACTGCTAGGTTTTCCAGATTCGCTGTTCGCCAGAAAAGGCCCAGAAATTTTTCTCCTGGTGCAGAGTTTAAGGATGAAAACAAGCAACCGGCAGTTTTATGCAACTTTTTTGCTAAAGGTTGGTGCATTAAAGGGAATTCATGTAGGTTCCTCCATATAAAGGATTTTGCAAATGTCACTAGCCGAAGGCCTGAGGGTGATGTGACTGCTGGAAGTCAGAAAAGTGAACTCCCGGCTGATGAAGGTAACACGTATTTTCTTGTAGAGTATAGATGCCCTGGTACCTTCTTTGCCGTGATGATTCTAATAGCACCTTCTCCTGTATCAGGATTGGGAGATGATACTGAGAGATTGGGGCTACCTGGTCTTCCTGATACAGCAGTATCTTCGGTTGCATATAGTACTTCATTTTCTTCGGAAAGGATCCCATCACTGGAAGATGGAGAAAGCCAACGGTTGAAACAGTCTGGTGAGAAGCATAAGTTTCTCTCTCTTCAAAGAGAGGAATCTTCTTCTGGGGTTTCCCCTGATTCCCGAGAATCGCTATTTCTGAAAGATAATCCTAGGTCTATCTCCCCTCTTAAGGATGGTGGAAGTGGGAGTTTGAGAAAAAATTGGTGGTCAGATGATTATGGAAACCATGCTTCACCTATTGTTAAAGGCAGTTCTCCAATCCATGGGAGGAGCTTGTTTCTTGAGCAAAAATCTTTCTCAAGCAGCTCAAATACATGGTCAGATGCTTACAGAAGCACCGGGGTTCCCTCTTCTGCAACAAGTTTGGAAGAAATGAATGGTAAGAGAGGCCCATATATACTCAATGATCGACACAGTTCGCCAATCTTTAGCCGTTTTATGAGTTCAAGCTTAAGCACTTCTCTACAGTCTACTGGCATGTTGCCGTCACAACATATTTCAGCATGGACAAGCTCGTCTTCTTCATTTAATTCTTCTTCTTTCAATATAGATCCACTAGGTGCCCAGAAGCCTTTGGACGGTGATAAAGAACATCGTGCTCTTAAATCTGCTTTCTCGCTGCGCAGTTCCTCGTCATTCTCTGGTTCTGAACCAGAAAACATTTCTCTAACCAATATTTCTGGGGATCCAATGCTCTTAGCTGGACGTGAAACAAAAATTTCTTCGAATGACTGGGAGCCATCTGTACCTTTTCGACCATCATTTTTTATTACTCCTCAAAGTACATCATCTCCGGGAAGCCAGTACGACCCTATTCGTGATAGCATTGAGCAGCCCAGCTTAGGAGATGGGTTCTCAAGTTTTTCGTTCTCTAGTCAAGGGACATCCCTCCTGAGTGCACATCAGCATGTAGATGATGATCCTGTTTTAACAGGGACCTTTGGCACTGATTATAATTCAGAAAAACATTCTATATCTGGTCATCAAAAATTCCATGACAATGTGATGGACAAGAACCTTTATAGAAAGGATTTACTTACAACCGAAGCAGAAACTAGGGGAACTTCTGCTGCTGAACAGAAAAATAGAAATACCTTTCCCATAGAAGAGAAGTTCTTGAGCCCTGCTCATGTCAAAGATACTATGAAAGCAAATAAGACAAATATTGATCATGGACTTCAAAACGATAGGCCAAGACACAGGAAGGAAATAAAAGTTGACCGGGGTAGAGCGAACAATGAAGTTGATGTTGACCTTAAGACAGATGGGGAAGAGCACAAGGAACCAAAAGCACTTAAACATTTTCGTGCTGCTCTTGTAGATTTTGTGAAAGAATTGGTGAAACCAACTTGGCGTGAGGGTCTTCTGAGCAAGGATGGTCATAAAATGATAGTTAAGAAAGCAGTTGATAAAGTCCTTGGCACATTGCAACCCCACCAGATTCCAAGTACTGTGGAATCAATTAAGCAGTATCTTTCTTTATCCCAACCAAAAATTGCGAAGCTTGTTGAGGTCAGTATCTCAATGTTAGAGACTGTATATTGGGGAAGACCTAGATTTGGGGTCGCGAGTATACTCTTTCCACGGTGTTTGACACTTAAATTATTTTCTATGCAGGGATATATTGAGAAGTACGGCAAATCTTGAGTGGGCTAGGCCGATTGGCGTTCCATTGTACGGTGTCCTATACATTATACCAACTTGAAAGTCATGGACATTTGTACATTCTACCGACTTGAAAGTCATGGGCATTTCTTTCGGGCTATCTTCTTAACTATCAATATCTAGGGCTGAAACTTGTGTGGACTATTAGGAATTTTTCTATGAGATGTTTTGTTTTGTGGATGATATTTGCATATTGTCCTTTTACGCTTTGGAGTAGTTATGGGAATCATGATTTATAGTTGCGGTTTTTCATATCCCATGTATTTAGATGGTATGTGCATTTATTAGGAAGTATATTGTTTTTACATTCATATACATAAAATGGAAATCTCCGAGGCCGAGGTACTTTAGATCCCGTTTTGCTTATGACACGCCTTAGATTAATTAATATGTTCTTGACATGCTTATTTAGTTGCAAGCTAAAAAGCACAGATAGAGATATCGATACGAAGAGACAGACGTAGCGGAGGCAAGACAAATAATAAATATTTATTTTTATAGATGATCATATATTAAGACACTGGCACAACGGGAACACGAGGAATGAATTATATATACTTTTATATATATGACCATATATTATAAGACTGATATTATTTTTTCGTCAACCTAAGAATAAAAAATTCACAAATCACAGTAACTAATGAGCTACAAAAGTAATTATCTCATTTAAAAAGAGAGAATGGGCTGGAGTAGAATTTCTAAACTCCCTTTGTAAAATTTGTTGCTATCAAAAGTTCAAAACCAATTAAACAAAATACTTCAGTTGTACAAAGAAAGAAGATATAGAAGAGTACACTTTCTAAATCCCTTTCTAAAATTAGGGCTTTGTTAAAAAAAGAAAAGTGTATTCTGTTAGGAAAGAGAGAATCGGTTAAAGTAAGATAAAAAATAAAGAAACAAGGAGAAATATGGTTTAAAAAAATAAAGAAACAGGGGTTTGTAGAGAAGAAATAGGGCTTTGTTGATAATAAAAGAGAGAATTTGTAGAGGAAGAAAGGGTTTTGTGATGGGAAGAAGAGGACAAAAAGAAAATAAAAAAAGATGGAGAAAGAGTATTTGTTGAAGAAGAAAAAGACTCCCCCACATTGAAGCTTCAATGATCCGTCATAACAAGTTCAACAAGTTCAACGCTTGGTTGCAAGAGGTGGGACTTGCATTTCCTCTTTTTGATCTTTTACAATTTTAAACAAGTAATAAACATAAAAAGATCAAGTTAATAAAATTGATTTATAAATTTAGAGGAAAAACCTCTTATTTTTTTTATGTTTTGATCAATTCCATGTACTTATAGTTTGACTTAAAAAACTTAAGAAAAGTAGTTTTGAGTAAATCATTATATCATCTCACTGCACAACATCGGATATAGGCTGAAGGTATTACAAGTATTGTGAAGTATGTGGTCATTTGTGATGGGATTTGATTGAGACTGTACAATAACCAGCAAATATAGAGTGCACAAGAATTGTTCTGATCACCTAGACCTAGAAAAGGAGGAAAGGAGGGGGGGAATAGGTCTTGCAGAACTTTTAGTAATCTGGTTGAATTGCTTTAGTATCAATTATGCTTGAATTATGAAAATCAAATAAACAAAGAAATAATAAAGTAGTAAAGTGCACATCAGATTTTAACGTGGAAAAACTCTCAAGAAGGGTTAAAAAACCATGGGAACTAGTCCGACAAATCAATCCATTACAAAGAAAGAGATGTACAATTAAAAACCATGGGAACTAGTCCGACAAATCAATCCATTGTGAAGAAAGAGATGTACAATCAGATATCCTCGAACTCCTAATTGATCTCTAGACACAATTAATACCAAATCAAAGAACCCTCGAAGATCTCCACTTCATCAACTAATCTGTCTACAGTGTTCAGTACACTCGAACCTGCCTCTTCATTGATTGATTTCTGCCACTAGTCTGTCCGAACGAGAATCTGGTAGATTTTTCTGAACAGTGTTGAAGTAGTCTTTGAAACCTGAAAGTGGATTGTATCAACACCAATGACATGTTGTCTCGCCAATACTAGAGTGCATGATGAAAGATGCAAAATAAAAGATGCACTTTATCTCACAATAAAAACACTTAAAGAAATATGTAGTATATGAAGATCACGAGGTTTCAATCTTGTGGAAAAACAAACAAAAGTGTAAGAACCTTTGAAAAAATAAGAATGTATGATAAAAGCTCTAATTGATGTGTGTCTAGGGTATTTTAGAATTTTAGTATTTATAGACAATCCTTAGAAGTAGTTGGATCAGCTCAAAACTCAAGGAAAGTCCTAATAAAACACCGAGTTTGCGATCCACGGTCTATCACCATTTCCCACGATTGATCACCATTAACTATTGTCAATGAGGGTGGCAATTTGTGTTGGCGGGTCATAATCATGTCGTGTCGACCTATGATTATTATGCTAAACATGTCAACCCGAACATGAGCTGTTTAATAATCGTGTCAAGGGACCTTCAACACGAATACGACCCATTTATTAAATAGATTACACGAGTTGTTGACACGACTCCTTTAGTGACCTGTTTAACCCGTTTAACTTAAATGGGTTATGTAATCTGTTTATTAATTTAAGCATAAAATGCAAATATAATGGGAAAAATGAAATAATGAATGACTAAATTCATCAAAATGGGAATAATTGGGACAATACAATTACAAAAAAAGTCCAAATATAATATGCATATTAGATTTATATTAAAATAATAAAAATGTCCATAGTAATTAGGTTAAAACAGGTTACGGGCTAATCGGGTTGACTTGACATGATTAATTAATCGGGTCTAATCGGGTTGAGCTCCAAAATACAAACACAACACGATTACAGTCACGAATTAAACGGGTTGACGCGATTATGACACGAACACGATTAAGGTCAATCCAAATCCGCTAATTTCGTGTTGTGTTCGAGTTGTGTTAGCAAGTCATGGCAAATTTTGCCACCCCTAACTGTCAGGCAATTCATTTCTTACTGGAGACTTCACGAGAGACGGTTTCATAGACCGCCATAGTTCCAGAATGTTTAGAATTGAACCTCAGCATGCCTTGATCGAGCCCCATGTGTTCATGATCGATCATGGACATTCCAGTGTGCCCATTATTGAAGGTTTTCCAACACTAGGAAAAATTTAACTTTGTTTCAAAATTCATGCATTGTAAAAACATATTTTTGGATTCAAAATAAGTTTATAAGAACTTCGAAATTAAGAACCATGGATATGAATGCATGAGCCTAATTGGTGAGTGCATCAAAGTGCAAATTTACCTTTTTATCCTTTGTCGACGAAGTTGACGGCTTGAACCTGTGTTGAAGCTCATCTTCATCATAGAGTAAATTCTCTCTCAACTCACAATTAGGACAAGTCTAGCTGACTAAACATAAACTAAAAATACATTTACAACAAAATTTGCCAACCTTAGTCCTATGGACCTAACAATTTGATAAACGAAGTCCAGTCTTGAACTGTAAATGATTTCGAATTAAAGGAACTGTTCTTTGTACTTCAGTATTTCTCCTAATATTCTGTCAGGTTTGGATGTGCATCAGCTTTGATCTATCCTTTCAGGAAAAAGAAAAAGAAAAATAAAATTGTTAGAAGAAGCTGCAATGAACAATTTAAACGAGTCACCCTACAAGCTAGAAGTTTGATGGAAAATAAAAATGTCATGCTAGAAGTTTTAGGTGCTTTCATATTTTTCTGAACAAGGTATAAACTTCCTCTGATTATAACCGAAGGACAAGCTTCCACTGGAAATTCAATCCTAATTTCTATGCTATCTAGGTTATGCATACAAATAAAATTAAAGATCCATTGCAACCATCAACTGTCTACCTTAGATGGTATCTCCCGCCCATTCCTAGTGAAAGGTGCAGGGTTCAAATCTTGGTAGAGGGACTCGGGGTGTCAGGAGAGGTATGGTTAGGGCCTAGGGGAACCTCTACCCTTATTTTGTAGTCCATGCTGTTGGACATAAAAAGAGATTCATTACAATACACAGAGAAATATCAAAGCAAGAGTTTTTCCTAGATGCCATATTGCCATAAAAAGGGGACACAACTCATATACACATGGTGCATGCAGTTGGCTGTTCAAAATTATAATTTTAATCCTTTTTTATCAAAATGAAACTGTAAGATCTTATTGTAACCAAAAGAACAAGAAACACAACCTGAACTGCTTTAGCTTTAAAATGGGCAACTCTACCCATAAAAGAAAAGTCTGCTCCTCTCTTCTAATACCCAATCTAGACATTAGGGTTGCATGCGAGTAGGTTTGATTTTGGTTAGGAAATGCGATCTTTCTTGCTGCAATTCTGTCAAGATTTGGATAGGGAGGTTTCACTACATGCTTTTTAGAACTCAACTTTATTTCTGTCAAATTTGATTTCTTATCTCAAGAGGTGCCAATTCTCTAGAGTTTCCCGGTGCAAGTAAACTGGCATTTACTTCTTGTGAATCTCACCATTGCTGTTAACCCCACAATCCTCAACAATCACCTTCCACAGTAAGTTATCAGCTCTTCAAATTTCTATGGCCACTTGTCCAACAGGTCATTGCATGTTGGATGGTATTTGACCAAGTTCTAGTATGCCCTCCGTTTTCAACTTGCATGCACCTTATACTGATTTGCAGTCCTGAGGGAAGTAATTTCAATGAACTGGTACTCCATAAATGGGCTTTTCGTTGTGATGTGTTCCAATTCAACAGAAATATTTCCTCTCAACCAAACTGATTTTGAAAATTCTTAACAAGCCTGAGAATGAATCCAAAAACTCAAATTTATATTGTAAGGAGTGTATTTAGATGAAATATTAGATTAATTAAACACCATCAAGCCATAAAGCAGTGAGCTAAAGCCTTGGGTGATTAGTATCCTACCATAATAATTGGAATCATAGCAAATTGTGATAAAATTCTGCCAAACAATGATGGAACCAAAAACATTCAGATAAACAATTGTGAAAAGCATAAAAGAACAGTCTTGCTACGCACGCTCACCCGAAGGGATGGCCTGATGTAGTCTTCCATGCCATGTGTTTTGACATAAACTTGCTAACACATGCTGTGATTGGAAGGTTATGGGCAAAGGCAGAGCAGGCAAAGTATAAGATGGGGTAATTGGCTCTACTTTCTCCAGGTGATCTTAAATCGGAATCAGGAAGTGCTTATTCGTGCTCTTATAAATGAGATAGCACAATTATTATTGGCCAGCTTGTGTTCATTTAGGCTTCACCTCAAATTGCCTAGATGTATGGTACTCTAATTTTATTCATATGTTTAGGGACCCAGTATCAAATTCAAGGCAGGCTTAATTTCCCAAATTTTTTTGATCAAGATATTCTATTCACACTAATCCGTGGGACATAGGAAAACATGACAAGAGTCAAGTTTAAATTATAGGGTCAGAGTTTCTTTTGTGTGTCAGGCTTCGTTTAGATATTTTATAAGCCTTAGCTTTGGATCTAGATGTTTCTGGAGAGCTTCTATCATACATATAACATCCTTGTAAATGTGTCATATGATTCCTTAAATGCCTTGTAATAGTATATAAAGTTAAAATGTTTGAAGTTCTGAAATCTGTGGCTATGTCTTAATATGCAGATGTGACTACTGAGGGTGCATACTGACAGAGAGCTGATCTACACAATAGTGGAAGAAGTTAGAGATGCAGAATTGTGTAACAAAGCACTGAAAGATTAATTTAATTATCAAATTATTATTGCTCGAGTCATTAACATTTAACAAGCTTTAAAAAAAATCTGGTGAAATGCAACTCTGAATGGTGGCTGTTAACAAGAAGCCCGAACACTTCTACAACTTCAAAAATAACAATAGCCGATCATGAAATTAAAAATTAGTCAAGTGTTGAACTGAAGAAAAGTTGACCCTGGAATTACTGTAACTTCGTATTTCCTTGCTGCAGCGTGTGTACATCCGTGAATGGCAATGGTTCAGCAGCCTGGCAATTCCTACATGGGGAAAAAAATGAATGAATCATTTTCTGACTAAATGATTGGCTTGCAGTGGTTCGTTTCTTATCTGTCTTGTCTCTCACATCATTGTTTGGTTTTCTAGCAGCTTTGTCGGGACTCAACTCATTGTAACCTGATCTCTTGCTGCTGGTACGACTGGGTGGTGATGAGTCTTTGAAAGTAACATGCCTGGAAACCGGTGATGAAATTGATTGAAATGGAGTTGCTTCTGTTAAGAGTTGACCATTGGAGACCAACACATCAGCCAGGGAATTCTTGCTAGAATCGTCAGCAATTGAGCCTGGTGTTGCATGACCAAATTCGAATTCTGTGTCTGGGTTCTGAAATTGGGTAGCATTCTTTGTAGAAGGTGGTGGAACTACATCTCCTGACTGGGACTTCGAATGCTGATCTTGAATGCATACGAGGCCTGCAAAGGAGAGTGAGTCCCCTGAACCAATATCAACCGCGACATCCGAAGACATCTTTCTTGGGATGATGGTTGCCATGGATTTTGTGGCAGATTGTATTGTGCTCAAATCCTCAGCTTATATATAGTCCAAAACCTAGGAGGGTATTTGGATGCACCTCCTTGTTCTATTTTGTTGATTTTTTCTGGTTTACTTCAATTGTTCGGAGGTGCTGATTGTACATTTCCTTTTCCTTTTCCTTTTCCTTTTCTTTTATTTTTCCCTTTTCCTTGTGCTAAATTGAGATTGTATTTTTCCCACCTCTCGTCTTGCTAAATGTTTAAGTGTTCCATCATGTAGAAATAGGAAGGTGAAAGAAAAATGCTGCATTCTTTTTCAGAATTTCATTTTATTCATTCCCACTCATGCTTAATATAACACATGTTGCCTACATTTCAATTTTCTTGCCTTGTTGACAAATTTGCGATTTGGGATGTTTTCAGGCCTATATTTGATATGAACTGGTGTAATGTCACTCCACAATTATTTCCTTTTTAAATATTTTGAATCAAATTATTTGGGATCTATTCCGAGTATTTACAATATCTTAGTCTGATGAAAAGGTTGAGATAATAGTGTGATGGGAGATAATTATTTGGGACTAGAAATTGTGGTCTGAATTTATCAGATTGCAATTGGTCGGAATATACTTCCAAACAATGTGGAAGTAGCTGATACGTACGAGGATGGACATGTTGGTCTCTTAGAAACCAGCAAAGTTTGATATTTCCGATGGTGATCTTACTTGCACTTATTTTTAAAGTCATTTTCACTTGGAGCGACTTGAAATGGTGGTTTTGTTAGGTGGACATTCCAAAGAAGTGTGTTGTATTAAATTGATGGACTAAATGTAAGATAATCTCAAGGACTGTCACATTGTTTGTTACTAATTGCCTATTCATTTGTTGGGCCGTCCCGTACCAAATTGTCCAAAACTTTGGATGTCATGATAACATAGAATTCATAATTTAATTTCAAATCATTGTGATGTCTTTTCCTGGTGGCAATTTCAGACCAATGTTAGTGTTAGAATTATCTATTATTCAAAATTTGGAGTTCCCTTTATTATAGTACTTCCAAACAAGGTGGAAGTAGCTAAAAGCATTTTTGCACCTTCCAGTGGAGCCAGGTTTGTCCCAGTCAGCCAGTCTTCTCAAAGTCCATATGTTAAGCCTATTAAATGTTTTTGTTACAAATAAACATGTTTAGTACCACCCAAAAAAATTTGGACCAAAATTGAAAACACCATTTTAGTGTTTTTATTGTATTTTGACTATTGTAGTAGATTTTCTTTTTTTTAAAAAAAAAAACTTAAAACACATTTTCGTTATCAAACTTGTTTTCGATTTCTATTCAAAATACTTGTAACAATAACAGTTATTTTATTTTAGTCAAAACTAAAAACATAAAACACAAACGCATCTCAAAGTGTGAGTGCTTCCTAATTGTATAGACATGTCCGCACAAGAAGGTGAGTCGTGACACCTACCTACCAAAAGACCTTATACCAACTCAAGTTATCCCTCTTCTGAGACTTTTATCAAAACGAGCAAATAATGCCCTAAAGTGTTTATAATTGTATTACCACACAATTTCATTTATAAGGGTTTTCATAAAACTTAATCAGAGACATTCAAAAACATATATATATATATATATATATATATATATATATATATATATATATGTTACAGCAAGATCAGTAAACCAATCCATTAAAAAGAATAAAGTCATCAGCCATTTATCTCCAATCAGTGTGCTGACTTCCTCCTATTCCCCTTTAATGCTTATATGAAAAAAAGGAAAAAACAAATATGGGCTTTAAAATGCCTTGTGATACAAAAATTTTGCAGTCTCCATCTACTCTTTGAGCAAACAAATTGATCTTGAATAACAAACTGCACCAAGCTCCCTAACCCACCAAATGATATATATATATATATATGTGTGTGTGTGTGTGTGTGTGTAATTCTCTCAAATTATTATACAGCCAATGGTATGTTCATATAAGGCCAAAAAAAATTCACTAAAATTCAACACCAGTCATCAGCAAACTAAAAAAATTGAGAAAAAAGAATGACATGTCATCGATTGTGATTCATATACCATATTAATTCACAGTCTCGCATATGTAGATCACATATGTCACTCCCCAAAACAACACCACCCAATAAATCCATCACTTGCTACTCGTATCGAACGGAAGAAGAGGACAATATCTAATCAAAAGTGGACACGTGTACATGAACCCTTAACCCACTCTCATATACTCATCTGATCCACTCAACAATTATATCTCGGAGGGTCACACACATATTTTTTTTTTTACCAATTCTTCATCTTTATATGTCAACATTGATTTATCTATTTCCACTTGCAAATTTTCTGTTCCATTGATTTTCTCTCTCTTCACATGACACAACAAAGAAAGAATTGTGGCTTGGAAGTAGAGTTAATTAAAAGATAAAACTCACCCAGGCATTGCATTTTCTTTTGAGATAGATCTGGATAATAGGAGATATTTCAGCACCAACCTCTATTTAATAACTTTATAAGCAGATGAACCAAATGCGTTGAGAGAGAGAAATAAATAGAACCAAAACCAATTAAGAGAGAGAAAGAGCGAGCAAAATGGTTCTGCTAGACAAACTTTGGGACGATGTTATAGCCGGACCACACCCAGAACGTGGCCTAGGCAAGCTCAGGAAGATCACCACTGGCCACATGACCGTCAAAGGTAATGAATCGACCTGTTCATCAACAATTTGAATGAAATTCATTCTTCTAAGATTTGGTTCGAACTCATTCATTAAGTAAACAAGTTTATCTAGAGTTTAGTTTAGTTTAGTTTAGTAAAAAAACATTGGAGGTTGACTCCTATAGCCTTGTAAATGCATTATGTTGATAAACATAAACTTGTATATGAATATATATTGATGAACATAGGTTTGTGAGCAAATTGAACGAGTTACCCAAATATGAGGTTTTCAAAATATTAAGTGGAGCTTGTATATGAACATATATTTCCATAGTATGCCTACATCATATGCACAAAGACATGTATACATATGTGTAGCTTGTGATTGTTATATGTGTGATGATTTGGTTTGTGGGTCAGATGGAGAAGGAGAGGGGAGCAGGTTCCAGAGGTCCTTGTCGATGCCTGCGAAAGCAGGGACACCAGGGACGCCGATGACACCAACAACACCGTCACCAACGGCGGCACCCAAGGACAATGTGTGGAGGAGTGTCTTCAATCCGGGTAGCAACCTTGCCACAAAAGGCATTGGTGCTGATGTCTTTGACAAACCAAATCCCAACTCTCCCTCTGTTTATGACTGGTACGTACATCAAAAAAATGTTGTACCCAATTGCATGAAATAGTGTATATTAGAGCGCTTGTACAAATCATTATTCACGCCGTGACGCGCATATATATATATATATATATATATATATATATATATATATATATATATATATTCGGTAGATGGCCGGTGAGAAATTAACACTTGGCTAATGAGTAATAAATTAACAGAAGTGATACTTATTCTCATAATATTTCATGAACAAAAAGAATGAAAACGAGGGTCTCATTTTGGTGATACTCTAAACTGTCTGTTTTCGAGTTTTGGAGAATTGTTTTCTACACTGCGAATCAAGTAAGCTTCAAATCTTTCATGTTGCATTTCACAGGCAATTCAATTTTTTATTTAAAACCTTAATTCATTTAATTCAAAATAAAAAAATTTTAAGAATGATTTAAACTTGAGTTGGGCCGTTCAAATTGAAGGTGGAGTTAGAATTGAGTTAGAGTTTGAATTTTTTTCATGGAAATCCATGGTAAGTCATTTGTTCAAGATCCTTAAATCGATGAGTTGGATCTTTTCTTTGTGATTGATTTCATGGCACTAAGATAACGTGGGTTTTATGTGATCACAGGCTCTACAGTGCGGAGACTAGGAGCAAGCATCGCTAAGGTGATCATTATCGGTGGTTGCATGTAAATAGTGTCCTCTATATCTCAGGGTCCACAACGTGTCCCGGTTATATTGTGTGTGTGTGTGTGTGTTTTTTTTTTTATGTGAGAGCGAATTATAATAAGCTTCTCAGTAAGATATGTTAAGGTGTTGAATACTGACACGATTGATGTTAGTGTTTATAGGTGTAATCTGCAGTGGACGGTGGTGATGAGCTGCTTTTATTATTAATACTATTATTATGGAATAAATAAATGAAGTGTCAAAGTTCTGTTTAGTATTTAGAAATAAATATCTTTTATCTTTATCAAGTTATGTTTGTTGCAGTAAATGATGAAGATAGAGATTAAACAGTCATGTTATCAAATGAAAGCAATAAGATTATGAATGTCCAACAATCGTCTTGCATTCAATGCTTTCCAGTGTCATTCCTCGTGAAATGATTACTAACTAGCTAAGAAGCATCGACACTGACACAAAATACTCATACAATTAGGGATGGCAATTTGTACGGGCCCGTCGGGTACCTGCCCCGCTTCACC
This sequence comes from Cornus controversa, assembly GCA_026545225.1. NCBI lineage: Eukaryota > Viridiplantae > Streptophyta > Magnoliopsida > Cornales > Cornaceae > Cornus > Cornus controversa. Next base: position 48,935,240 of record CM048849.1, read on the forward strand.
CCGTTTAAAACTCATTTACGGAACCGTTTAAGAAAACGAGATAGGAATGGGATTAAAGAAAATAACTCGCATAAAAGAGGCAGGGACGGGGGTAAGACCCTACCCCGACAGGTACCCGCCCCGTTTAAGTATATATATATTTATACTTATATATATATAATATATAGAGAAAATATTAATAATGTATAAAGAAAATCTTAATATTATATATATCATACAACTATACAAGTTTATTATATCAGTAATACATGACTCAATATTATCCATTGTATTGCAAGTACTTAAATGTGTGTTTTTGGTGTATATGTATCAAAATATTAGATTTATTATTATAAAAAATTTTGCATTAAAAAAAAAGTATAAACGAGACGGGGTGGGAAAAGTTAAACAATTATGGGAATAAGGAAGTCAAAACCGACCTCGCCCCGCCCCATTTATACACGGTTGCGGGGCGGGGACGGAGTGGGGAAAGTTAAACGGTTTTGGTTATGAAAAAGGCAAAACCTGCCTTGTCCCGCCCCGTTGCCATTCTTAGGTACGATACGATACGGATACGGCGATACGAAAATTTTCAAAAAAATAGGATACGGACATGACAATGATACGTCAAATAAATAAATAAATAAAAATATAATATTATACATAAAATATTAAGTGTTATTCTTCAACCATAAAATAAATGTATTTAAAACAAATTTTGATTTATTATAAAATAATTCTTATTTTCTAACCTATAAAGTTTTTAATATTACATCTCAACCCCATTTTATATAACAAAAAATTACAAATTTGCCCCAAAAAGTATTCCAGCCGTATCTTTCCCGTATCCCAGCCGTATCCTTCCCATATCCTAGCATATCCCGCGTATCTTAGTCGAATATCCCAACCGTATCCGATATTCAAAAAATAATTTTAAAAAATTGGATACTTCTTAGCCGTATCGGACACGTATCCGGTAGTATCCGGGCCATATCCGTATCGAATACGTGTCCGATATGGCCACGGCTGTACAAATACCGTATCTGTACTTCCTTGCTAACTAGTCGAGCACAGTCCCTAATGACTAAAAATCCTTTTTTTCTGCAATTTATTCCGTAAGCAACATTTGTAATTATGGGTAATAATATACATTATTATAAATGAGTGATACAATATTATTTAATGTCTTTCAATTTAATAAGGTGAATTATTATTAATTATGGATAGTAATATAGATTATTAAAATGAGTGATAGAATATTATTTAATGTCATTCAATTTAATAACTAGAGTTATTTATAATATAATAAGTGTCCCTTAGCATACACAGTGTCCGTCACCTATATCGACAAAACAAATTAGGGAGAAACTCTTAAACCCTACTATGGCGTGGATTATCCCTCACACCAGACTCGAGTGGACACCCATGCACCATTAGGGAGTCACCGCGTGGACAAAACAAATTCAAGCCGTACTCAAACTCTGGTCAGTATTGGGCTTTTTTGTAAATTAAAGTAATTGTGAGGGCAACAGGCCCAAATAGAATCCAACTCCTAAGAGCAACAACAATGGGATCGCCAGAGCCCAATCTGACGATCCAAACACTACTGTGGCCCAACAATGGGATGGCTAAAATGGTGGGCCAAATATTTGGTTAGCTAAGTGGTTCGCCGGATTGGGCGAACCACTTAGCTAACCCTGTTCATATTGGGCCTGCTTTAATGCAGGCCCATATTTTTTTTAAAAATTTCACTTATCGAAACGACGTCGTTTCGATAAATGATTTTAATTAAAAAAAAACACGCGGCGCCCTAACAGGGTGCCACGTGTTTCACTTATCGAAACGATGTCGTTTCGATAAGTGACTTAAAAAAATAAAACATGCGGCGCCCTGTTAGGGCGCCGCGTGTCTTGCAATGGTCACAAGACCGTTGCACACCCAAACACGCCCTAAGGCCCTGTTTGGCTACCCAGAAAAGTCGTTTTTGACCGTTTTTTGTTTTTTTTTTTTTAAAAAAAATTTAAGCCTGCCAAAGAGCCGTTAAGGCACTGTTTGGCAGAGCCAAATAGTGCCTAAAACGGCTCTTTTGGCTTTAAAATAATATATATATATATTTTTTTTTACTTTTTTCATTCCTATAAATACACCACCCCTTCATTCGCTAAATTCACAACCAAAAATTCATATTTTCTCCTCCTAAGTCTAGAATCATTTTTATTTTCTCAATCTTTAGTTAATTGTATTTTTAGAATATCCATTTTCATGGATCCAACACCACCAAATTTCAACTTCAACCCTTTATCCAATGATGATTTTTTATCATTTGATGGCTCTGATCAATATTATCGTGGCGATTCTCAATTTCCATCTAATCAATCAGCCGCATTTTATTCGCCGGTATTGCCTCAATCTAGTAATGTCAGATCTTCCCGAAAGCAACCGGTTCCTCGAATGCTTAATTGGTCCAACGAAGAAGATTTTGCTCTATGCAATGCGTGGCTGGAAGTTAGCAGTGATTCGGTGATTGGTTCAGACAAAGCGAAGTCGACATTATGGCAAAAAATTCTCGTTGAATTTCAAGTACAACTTGGTGCTCCAACTGCCCGAGGCGAGTGCGGTTTGACAAATCGTTGGTCCACCATCCAAAAAAAAATTAGCAAATGGTCTGCATGCTTGCTTACAATTGAAAATAATCAGACCAGTGGCTTCAACAATCATGATATGATAAGTTAATAATTTTAATTAATTTCTTTACTTGATCGTATTTAATAAGTAATTATTTTAAATAATTTGTTTCTTATTATTGTGTAATTATTTAAAGCAGATCACATCGGCTCAACATCTATATAAATCCACTATGAATGAGGACTTTAAACTCCATGCTTGTTGGAACATTTTGAAAGACTCCAAAATGACATGCATATTGTCTCGATCAAGGAAAAAACAAAGCCACAATTGTCCGCGCAAAGAAGAGGAGTACTGGAATCAACATCAACGAGCCTGTTGCTCACTCAAACGCATCAAGTCCATTAAGTAATGCAGCGTACGAGGGTGTTCCTTCTGAAGGATCGCCACAGTTTGGCATGAATGAATATTCACTGGGTATTGCTGAATCTCAACCATTAGAGCGACCAGCAGGACGCAAGGTGGCAAAGCAGAGCCGAATAAGAAGAAACAGCCAGAATATGAGACCTCACACTCATCATTCGAGGTCAATTTTCACCAAGCAACATCCAAACTTGACTCTCAAACAAATATTATTATGGAGACAAAGTTAAAACAGAGGAAAAGACAACGGGAGAGAGAACTACACGAAGAAAAAAGATAACGGCAGAGAGAACTACACGAAGAAAAAATTCGAGAAGAGGAGTTGATGCTAAAAGATCCAAATTCAATGCCAACAGAAGTACAGAAAGCATGGCTTATCCGAAAATAACAACAGATATATGAGCGAATGTGTGCAGAAGCAGATGAGAATTTGTGCAATCCATAAGACTTGTTTAATCCATAATGGATATTGTATCATTTTAAGTTATGTTATTTTTTTTTTATCCATTATGAATATTGTATCGTTTGAAATTATGTTTTTTTTTTAATCCATTATGGATATTGTAATTCATTTAACTTATGTTATGTTGTTTTTAAATCTATTACGAATATTGTGTCGTGCGAAAATAATTTCAGAAATAAATTTTTATTGCATAATATTTTATAACATCTTACAAGCATAAAAATACAACATAACTTGAACTTCTAGTACATAAAATGATAACAGAACTTAAAGAAAGGAGTACATAAAAAACCAACATAACTTAAAGATCTTCATATGAATCACCAATCTGATTCCACATCTATTCTATCAGATTCTTCCTCAACTGCGTATTTGTCTCTCTACTGCGGTACTGAGTTTGGCGAGCGTAGATGTGTGCCGCAAAAATATTGGGGTCTAATCTTCGAGTGTGAATCGGAATACTCTCTTCCGGTGGCAGCCAAATTTCAGTATTGTCGTGGAGCTCATCTTCAATGATCATGTTGTGAAGGATTATGCACATTCTCATTATGAGACACAAGTTCATCTTCTCCCAATATTTAACTGGTCGTTGCAGTATTGCCCACTTGATTTGTAAGACCCCAAATGCTCGCTCCACATCTTTCCTGCATGCCTCTTGTTTTTCTGCAAACATTTTTTGTTTTGGAGTTCTTGGATTTGGGATGGTCTGTATCAAAGTTGCCCATTTTGGGTATATACCATCAGACAAGTAATACCCCATACTATACTGATGCCCATTCACCACATAATTAACCGAAGGCATTCTACCACTGACAATACGGTTGAATACGGAGGAATGATCCAACACATTTATATCATTGTGTGAACCAGCCATTCCAAAAAATGAATGCCAAATCCACAAATCTTTGGAGCCTACCGCCTCCAATATTAAAATAGCCTTATGGGTGCGACCCTTGTGTGTGCCATGCCATGCCACTGGGCAATTCTTCCATTCCCAATGCATACAATCGACCAAGCATACCTGGGAATCCTTTAGCCTCCCCTTCTTGAAGGAGTCGTGCGATGTCGGTTTCGTTTGGTTCGCGCATATACTGCTGCTCATACACAGCAACAACAGCAGTACAAAATGCCTTCAAACAACTTATTGCAGTAGTCTCACCGATTTTAATATACTCGTCAAATGAATCGGCTGGTCCACCATATGCGAGAATGCGTATTGCAGTTGTCATCTTCTGTATAGAAGACAACCCTAAACGGCCAGAAGCGTCTCTTTTTTGGATGAAGAAATCGTCATAAGATTGAACATCATTCAAGATACGAAGAAATAGTTCTCGACGTATTCTGAATCGTCTATGAAATTGCTCAGGTGTATATAAGCAATTCTCGTCAAAGTAGTCTTTCATTAGCTGACGGTGGCTTCCTTCTCGGTCACGATGAATAAACCGCCGCCTCTGAGCTGGTTGAAATACTTGCGATATAATCTCCGGCGTACAACAACTCAGAATTTCTTTGTAGGTAGATACATGATCTTCAAGCAATTTGTTAAGATCTATTGATGAGGAGGATGACGAAGAATGTGGAGAATTAGAACCTGACAAAGGTCGTGATGACGAAGCCATTGAAAGTTCGAAGTTGAAAGAGATAGTAAATGAATTTTTGAAAGATTGAAAGTAGTGGTAATTTTATAAATGAGCAAATAAGTGTTTATATAAGAAAAAAAATATAGCCGTTGGGAATATAGCCGTTGAAAATATAGCCGTTAGGAATATAGTCGTTAGTAAATAAATAAAAAAATATTTAATAATTTTAAATTTAATTTTTTTTAAAAAAAAAATTATTAAAATATTATTATTTTTGGTTAGCGGAAATCTGGAGAACCTGTTGTGGAGCCAAAATTTGGAGATCCTGACATGATGATGTGGCTGGCTAAAATGCTGAGGTGGCTAACTAAAATTCAAATTTGGAGATCCAAATTTAGCCATCCCACAGTGGATGCTCTAAACGGATTGATAGTAGTAGGGATGGCAATTTTGTCCGCCCCGCCGGGTTTCCGCCCCGTTTAGGGAAGGTATGGGAGCCATTTTTTTTCCGTAGGGGTAGGTTTGGGAAAAAAAATCAAAACCCGTCGTGGGTACGGGGCGGGTTCGGGACTCTATAATAACCCGCCCCGCCCCGCCCCGCCTATATATTTTATTATTATGAATATATTTATATGTATATATATATATATATATATAAAAATTATAATTTTACTTTTGGTTGTATTAAAACTTATGTTTTCATTTTATCTTTTTGTTGTATTAACACTTCTTTAATTGTTGGATCAAACTTGATACTGAGTTATTTAGTTGTGAAATATATTTTCTGTAATAGGCTATTTAATTGTAGAATCTTATCATTTTACTTCTTAAACAGGGGTTATACTATTTTGAATTTAATAGTATCAAACTTGATACTACCCACTAGGCTCGTATTTTTTTAAAAAATTAATTTTTATTGATGTTTGATGTGGTTACAATTTTGTGGGGAGGGGCCCCGCCTCGCCCGTCTCGTTCCACCCCTTTTGAAATTTTAAACTGGGCTGGGCGGGGCGGGGCGGGGACGGGGTGGGGTTTCTCCCAACGGGGCGAGGATGAGTTTTGAAATTTTATCCCGTTTCAAACTCGCGGTGGGTTTAGTAATTGTGTTGAAGGTAGCGGACGGGGACGAGTTTAGGCAAACCCGTGCCGTACTGTACCCGCCCCGTTGCCATCCTAGACAGTAGGAACTGTGAAAGGAATATGATATACCTTAGAGCCCTTGAAAATTTTGTATGAATAAAGGGTAGCAGATCCTCATTAGGAGCATTCCATAAGCAATACTCCTCTTTTGTCTTTTTTGCGATTGATTTTTTTAGTGTATGAGTTAGAAAAAGTTTGTTCATAGATTTTTTTGCATCTGCAATACACCATACACTCATCATCTATCACTAGTCTCTCTGAGAGATTATGGTGGGTTTCGACGTCGGTGCCGTGCCCTTCAACTCCGAAGGCTGGGGTCCACCGGAATCCTCCTCTCCTCTCCTCCCAAACCACCCTGTCAATGTTCCTTTCGCTCCATTCTCTCGTTCCGACAAGCTCGGCCGCATCGCCGACTGGACCCGCAACTACAACCCCACCCGCAACCAAAACACCCGAAACGCCTCCGACTCTGTCTTCGACTTCACCGGCGACGACACCCTCGGCGCCGTCGCAGCCGATGAGGACTCCTCCTTCCGCCTCGTTGACGGCAAGCCTCCGCCGCGCCCCAAGTTCGGCCCCAAATGGCGGTTCCAGCAACAGCGGAACCAGCTCCCTCAACGCCGCGACGAGGAGGTGGAGGCCCGGAAGCGCGAAGCCGAGAAGGAACGCGCTCGCCGCGATCGCCTCTACCACCTCAACCGCTCCGGCGGAAACGCACCGCGCCGCGAAGCCGCCGCCTTCAAGTCCTCCGTCGATATACAGCCGGAGTGGAACATGCTCGATCAGATCCCCTTCTCGACCTTCACGAAGCTCTCGTTCTCAGTCCCCGAACCGGAGGACCTCCTCTTGTGCGGCGCGCTTGAGTTCTACGACCGATCCTACGATCGGGTCACGCCGAGGAACGAGCGCCGCCTCGAGCGGTTCAAGAACCGGAACTTCTTCAAGGTCACCACCACCGACGACCCAGTCATCCGCCGACTCGCCAACGAGGACAAAGCCACGGTTTTCGCCACCGATTCGATTCTCTCTTCTCTGATGTGTGCTCCGAGGTCGGTTTACTCTTGGGATATTGTGATCCAGCGAGTTGGGAACAAATTATTCTTCGATAAACGAGATGGGTCACAGCTAGATTTGCTTTCGGTTCACGAGACATCCCAAGAGCCCTTGCCCGAAGCCAAGGACGATATCAATTCTGCGTATTCTTTGAGTGTTGAGGCAGCTTATATTAACCAGAATTTCTCTCAACAGGTTTTGATTAGGGATGGGAATAAGGTGACCTTCGAAGAGCCAAACCCGTTTGCGACTGAGGGTGAAGAGGTTGCCTCTGTTGGGTATAGGTACAGGCGGTGGAAGCTTGATGATGATATGTATCTTGTGGCCCGGTGTGAGGTTCAGAGTGTTGTTGAGCTTAACGATAAGAGGTCGTTTCTTACTTTGAATGCCCTTAATGAGTTTGATCCCAAGTACTCTGGTGTTGATTGGAGGCAGAAGTTGGAGACCCAGAGAGGTGCGGTTTTGGCGACGGAGTTGAAGAACAATGCAAACAAATTGGCTAAGTGGACTGCCCAAGCGCTGTTGGCGAGTGCAGATATGATGAAGTTGGGCTATGTTTCCAGGGTTCATCCTCGTGATCATTTTAACCATGTTATATTGGCTGTGGTTGGATATAAGCCTAGGGAATTTGCGGCACAAATCAATTTGAACACTTCGAATATGTGGGGTATTGTGAAGTCTATTGTGGACTTGTGCATGAAATTGAATGAGGGGAAATATGTGCTTGTGAAAGATCCATCGAAGCCACAAGTGAGGATTTATGAGGTTCCAGCGGATGCATTCGAGAATGATTATGTGGAGGAACCACTGCCAGAGGATGAACAGGCTCAGCCACCTGCAGAGAATGCGGATGGTGGGGAAGCAAATGCAGCTACAAATGATGTGGAGGATAAAGAGATTGTTGCAGAGGCTTGAAGGATAATGACTGCTGTTCCGAGTACGTTTTTCTGTCTTGTTTTTCCTACAATGTCTTTATATATGTTGGTTAAATTCAATATGCTTTATATTAGTTTCAAATTTGGACGAAATCTCTAATGTATTTAGACCTATGCAAATGATGTTGTGCACAATGAGCTAGCATTTTTTTTCAAATGGATCTAATTTTGAAAATGGCTTGAAACTGATAAATTTACTTTGTGGCGTGTGTGAAATTGACATAGATGATAATCAATTTCAGTATTGTTGTTGCTTTATAATTGAAATATATTGTTACTTTCAGTCCTAATAAATAATAGGACACTGACAACTCCTGAGTTTGCCTTTATTACAATAGGCTGTATATTGTTACTTTGTGACGCCTTGCATTCCGCGTTGCGCTTAGGCTCTAGGCGACCTTGGTGCCTTAGTGCGTCTTGATTCTTTAATAACTATGGGTTGGCTAAAGCAATGCATTTAGTTATCACTCTACAATTCAAAATATGTAAGAGAACTATTCTTATCTTTTTGGTTAATGGATTTTGGCATATCAGAACTAAATAGGGTCAGCTAAATGAAAATATGCATTGCATTTACTAGATCAAATACTGCTTTCAAATGTGGAACTATAAAATGTTACAGTCATATAGGTTTTATGAAGACATTTTTATATTAAGAAAAGATAAATTTATAGAATTAAAGCACTTGGCATAATCGAAGAATTTTGAAAATAAAAAACCGAATTCGATTAAACAATTTGTTATATGTTATAGAGCATGTCAATCAACAACCATTAGAAAGAAAAAGGTATTTTTTTAACAAGGAAGATTATATTAGAAAGCGTTCAAAGAGGGTACACATCCCACATAAAAAAGGTATTTGATTTAATTAAATTGTTAAAAATAATGGTGCATTCTTTCTTAGCCTTGAGCCTTCCAACATTTTGCGTTCATAGTTGTTAAAGGCTCAAGAGTCAAGATGCAGGAAGGTGCCACGAGGCGCAAGTTGAAAAAAAATAACTTTTGTGGCCAATAGCATGTCAATTTCACAGCAATAAATAGCATGTCAATTTTAGAGCAATAGAATGGCATGCAATAAACAGTGTAAAATGACAGCAATCAACTCTCAACAGCAAATAAAAAGCATATTCATGGCAATTAACAGCATATAAAACAGAAAACAGATTAAAAAAAAACATTGCAGAAAGTTTAGATATGGCTATCTTAGCATGGAAAAAGTATGGTTATAGGGAAAGCAAATAGTCAAATAGGACGTTTGTATAAAATCTATATATCTTAAATAAAACAGAAAAACAGATTAAAAACATTAAACAGAAAAAACAGATTAAAAATTAAAAAAGAACAGAGCATGCACTTCTAGCAGGTTCTAAAGAAGAAGCAGCAGCAGCAACTCAAGCTGCCAAGTGGAGAGAGAGAGAGAGAGAGAGAGAGAGAGAAAAAAGAGAGCAGAAATGCATAACAGTTTCTACAGAAGAAGTAAAGGAGGAGGAGGAACGGAGTCGCCGGAGAGAGAGACAAGGGTCAATTGCATGGTTGTACCAATCGTATGAGGAGTAGTAGCTGCCCTAGGCTGCTTTAGCGAGGAGATCGACTGCATTTGCAGCTCCTTTTCTTTTCTTTCTATTTTTTTTACTGTTAGTAGAGCACCAACCAGATGGTGACAAGTAGAAGGAGAATAAAAATAAAGGACTTCAATCAAGCGCGCCTAGGATGAGCCATGCGCTTAGCGCCCTAGTGCGAGAGGCGCATGCCTCCTTCAACTCGTCTCACCTGGGGCTATACCAGGTGCAATTGCTGCGCCTTTGACAACAATGTTCGTGTTTAAGGATTTATGTGCCTCTGACTAAGGTGGCCTCACTTGTAGTTTGTGGCATTTTAGCTTCGGCTTGATAACTCAGCTTTTTTGGGCCTAGGTGTGTTTAGCAATTATTTGCTGATCTCCATTTGCCATTGTATCTTCTACTCAACAAGATTTGCAAACTATTCATGTTTTGTGAGACACAAGCATTTGTATAGTGTATACAAGTTTAATAAATAGGCTCTTTAGGTTTGGTGTTACTAGTCTAGAGTATTTTTTAGGCCTAGGCGTGTTTAACAACAAGCAAAGGCTTTTTTATCACATAAGTGCCTTGCTACAATCAGGCTCGCACATAGTTGTTAAAGGTGCGTCAGATGCGCGCTTGAGGTGCTAGGCGCACCATGGCGCAACTGTTGTGCCTGGGATAGCCACAGGTGAGGCGAGTTAAAGAAGGTGCGCACCTTTCACACTGGGGCGCCGAGCACAAGGCTCATACCAGGTGCGCCTGAATGAAGCTCTTTATGTTTTTTTTTCCTTCTTACGTGTCACAATTTGATTGGTGATATACTAATAGTAAAAAAAAAAAAAAGAGAGAAAAGAAAAGAAGTTGACAAAAGCAATTGATACAATCTAGGGCAGCTACTCAGTGACTGTGCGATTGGTGCGACCCAGCGTCTCTCAGCGACTCATCTTCTTTTTTCCGGCAACTCTCACAGGTAAGCTCCTTTCCTCCTCCTCCTCTTCTTCTTCTTCTTCGACTGTGATTTAGGTTTAGGGCCTTTTCTTCTTCTTCTTCTTCTTCTTCCTCCTCCTCCTCCTCCTCCTCCTCCTCCTCCTCCTGGACTGTGATTTAGGTTTAGGGCTTTTTTTCGTCCTCTCTCTCTTCTTCTTCTTCTGCAGAACCTGTTCAAACTTCGATGTGCATGCTCTGTTTTATTTTATTTTTTTAATCTGTTTTATTTAAGATAGTGATTTCTGCTCTGTTTTTTTTATGACAGAAAATAAGTGATCTGCTCTTCTTTTTTTTTTTAAATCTGTTTTTCTGTTTTATTTAAGAAAGTGATGTGCTAGAATCTGGTCTGTTTATTATTATTATTTTTTAAATCTTTTTTCTGTTTGATTTATGATAAGTAAGCCCTGTTCAGTTTTCGTTTGACAAAAAATAGGTGATTTCTAATATACAAAAATCTGCTCTGTTTTTTAAATCTGTTTTTCTGTTTTATTTCCTGTTAATTGCCATGAATATACTTTTTATTTGCTGTTGATTGCTGCTGTTTTACACTATTTTTGCGTGCCACAACCATGCTATTGCTCTGAAATTGACATGCTATTTAAGCAAACATAAATTTTATGTTGCTATTGTTGCTTATTGCCCATTATGAACTTAGGCCTTTTATTGTTGCTTGTCCATGCTCCATAGTGCTTAATTTATTTGTAGGCTTTCTATTGCTTTAGCTTTGTATTATTAGCTATAAATTTTATATTTTTTTCAACTTGTGCCTCGCCTTGCACCCCAAGCTCCAGGAGACCTTGGCCCCTTAGTGCGCCTTGAACCTTTTAACAACTATGGGCTCAAACCTTCCATTCTGCTTTGCACTTAGGTTCTAGGAGACCTTGGTGCCTTAGTGAGCCTTGATTCTTTAATAACTATGGCGTGGCTAAAGCAATGCGTTTAGTTATCAATATGTAACAGAACTATTCTCAACTTGTCTGATAATGGAATTATGGCATATCAGAACTAAGAGGATCAGCTAAATGAAAATTTGCATTGCATTTACTTGATCAAATACTGCTTACAAATGTGAAACAATAAATGTTACAGTCATATAGGTTTTATGTAGACATATTATATTAAAATAAATCTATAGAATTAAGCACTTGCCATATTTGATGCAGTAGTTAATCATAAACGTAGAATTTTGAAAATAAAAAAACCAACTTGATTAAACAATATATTCTATTGAATATGATTGTGATATGTTATAGAAATGTCAATTAACGACCATTAGAAAAAAAAAAGTATTTGATATGATTAAATGGTTAAAAAATAATGGCAAGTTCTTTCTTAGCGTTGAGCCTACTAAAAGTTCGCATTTGAGGATTTATGTGCCTCTGAACTAAAGGGCCTAGGTGTGTTTAACTTTGGCTTGATAACACGTCTTTTTAGGGCCTATGTGTGGTTAACTATGTGCTGACCTCCAATTGTCATTGTATCATCTTCTCGGCAAGATTCACAAACCATTCATTTTTAGTGAGACACAAGCTTTAATAAAAAGTCAGTTTAGCTTTGGCACTAAGAGTCTGGAATTCTTTTAGGGGTCTAGGTCTGTTTAACAAGAAGCATGGTGTAGCTAGCGTACACAAGTTTACAACTGTAATATTAACTATCTAATAAATTATATTTGATTTGGCGTGGTATGTACTATGTAGTGGGATGGATCTGGTTCCATTTCTTAGTGAACAATATGTGGCACTGTAGTAACATAGTTTGAGGGGTGCTGTTTTGTGTACCCTAGTTATGGTGTGCCTTCATATTCTCATGTGTATATATATGATTATATGGTGTTGCATATCTATATCATATATTTGAATGCATACTTATATATTATTTTTTGCTGTGCATTTATGTGTATGTACTCCTAGTCTTCTACACATCCAATTTTATTAAATGCGGTGATGTATTTTTTTCATGTGAACATTAATTATGGTAATGTCTGCCCTTCTATTTTGTTAAGATTTGGCTAAGAATTAAAAGAAATCAAAAGATATGTTGTGAATGGTCTTGTGACTTGAGTTCACATATTACTCATCCGTAGTATAAATTGTTTTTCATAAAAACATTGATGAACAAGCTAAATAGTGGGGACAGGAGCTAATGGATTGAGTTTTTTACTTTATGCTGTTAACTTTATATGAGCAAGTATTTGAGGGGGCTTAACTGGCAAGCTGTGCTGTGAAAGAGCCCAGGCAAGCATTTGAGCACCACTGCTATTTTAGTGCTGTGTGATTGGGTATGTTTATATAGTAGGCTAGTAACTCCCTCAATATTTGAAGCAGATGCTTGATGTCATGCTTGGTATGGATACACACTATTTTTATTATTCATTTGGTTGACTGATTAAATCCTAAAATTCCAGGATTTCAAATATAGCAACGTGGTAGCAATGCGAAGAGGCAGAATAGAAAGTTTCAAGGTATCTTCTTTTGCAGATTATAATTGTTGCTTCTTACTGAACTTTTGTTCGGTTATCTTTTTGATCAAACAATGTCCCTTTTTTTTCTTTTTCAGTTTTGCTTGTTCTTGAATATTATGAACTAATATTTGCAAGGACATCTCGGTTATGTTAATTATGGTGTTGGAGTTGTTCAACTAATGAATGCCTTCTTTTTTGGGTATTGATTGGGAAGTCATGTAAACATTGGTGATTTAGTTTCCTTCATATATATAAAGATACACTTGAGCTTGTTCTCTTCCTCTAGAGGCTTCTTGGTTGTGCTGTGCTGGGTGGGCATTTTTTTATTTGTGCCATTGTCATTGATTCCAAATGCATGCGGATCTTATTGCTAATTTTAGGCAAACTGCAAATCTTTGGAATTTGATTTTTGTTTAACTTTTTATATTTTGATTGTTGAAGATCAAGAGTTTGATTGATGTAGAAGGAAATATTACAAGGAGGATATCATCTGAATATCATGATAATTTAAATGTCATATAATGAAATTCTTTTCTGAAATCAGGTTCTTACTTCTTAGGGTTTTTGGGAGGGTCTCAAGGATTTCTTTGGCTTTGGCTATGGGTATTAGTATTTGGTTGGTTTTTTTATTCAATTTATGGAAAAATGACTCTAAGGAACCGAGAGAAAAGCAAGCAAAATCTTAAATGAATTGGTTGGAAAAATAATAGTCGAATTGGGGAACCTAAATGTGAAATATTAGGAGTTGCATGGATGATGCTAAATGATTGGGTTTTTCAGTTCATATCAGGGATTTTTAATGGTAACACAACTATATAATGGACTATTTGTTAGTCAAGCCTTGCAAAAAAGGAAAATAATATATCTTTTTAATTCGGTTGTTTGAATGAGTTTACGTGAGTGGGGTGTGATATTATCATAATGTCATTATGGTGATGATCTCATTTCCTATTTATAAAAATTCATTTGAAAATTGTTGAATTCGGCATGCATGTGTATCATTACTCGATGCAAAAAGAAAAGAAAGAAGAATAAAAAGAAAAGAATTGTAAATGAAAATACATTTATGCTTCGTTTGGCAGGAAGGAAGGAAGAGAGGTGGAAGGAAGATAGGAGAGAATGAACGAATTTTTTTTGTTTGGTAAGAGGATGCAAGGAAAGAAGATAAAAGAGGATGGATGAGTCATTTTTTACAAATTTTTATTCTTTCAAATTTGGATGGAGGGAAGAAAAATAAGTCTATTATAAATATTTTAAATTACAAAACTTTTATTATTTTTCTTTCGTTCCCTCGTAACAAACAAAATAAAGTATTATCTGATTTTATTCTCTTTCATCCAACAAAATAAAATAGAGAAGAATACAATTTATTTTCTAAAAATATCTCATTCATCTCTCATTCTTTCCCTTTTATCTAATTTTCTTTCTTCTGCCAAACGAAACATTAATATTAACTTGATAATGAGATAATAAATGGATCTACCTAAAGAGTTGGAGTTGGACTTAAAAGCCCATAACTACTGGGCCTACAAATACTTACCGTAGCAAAATGGGATTAGAGAGGATTATTGAGTCAGAGATCTAATAACTACTGGACTTAAAAGCCCATAAAGAGTTGGATCATATAACTACTGGACTTAAAAGCCCATAAAGAGTTGGACTTCTAGATTAGAAAGCCTGCCAAGCCATACCCAGTCTCCCAAACATCGACTACAAAACCTCAGAGGGTAGAATGAGAGAATTTTTTGGACATAAGAGGGTACAGATAAAAATTTACATAAAACTAAAATTGGCAAATTTATTAAAATGGCCAAATTTATTAAAATGAATTGGATTTTGGTGTTATATATTTTTGGGCAAAATACACTCGTACTCCGAGAGGTTTTTCCTGACTACACTCAGATTTATAATTTGGAAAAACTTACACTTAACTCCAGTATTGTCTGTTTTACCCCTTCCATTGACTGAAAATATATTATTGACCTCATTTTTCACATTTAAAAGACTACATTGCTTCAAATTTTCTTCCATTACTTCCTTTTTAACCTTAAGCCTCACACACACATATATGTATATATTTGCAACACTAGAAATATATTGTAAATTTTTGTTAAATATATTTTTAATATATGTTATATTACATATTTTAGTATAAAATAAATTTAAATTTAAAATTATAAATTATACATACTTGTAATTCTTTCAAGCTTTATGAATCTTAGTATGATGATCATAAAGCCTCATACACAACATACACATATATACACAATCAACACAACATACACATATATACACAATCATCATCACATTAAGATTCATAAAGCTTGAACAAATTATAAGTTTGTATAATTTTTAATATATATTTAAATTTATTTTTTTAGTAAAATACGTAATATAACATTTATTAAAAATATACTTAATATAACATATATTAAAAATATATTTAATAAAATTTGCAATATATTTCTAGTGCTGCAAATATATAGATATATATACATATATATGTATATATATATATACATATATATGTATATATATATATACATATATATGTATATATGTATATGTATGTATGTGTGAGGCTTAAGGTTAAAAGAGAAGTAATAAAAGGAAAGTTGGGGCAATGCAGTCTTTTAAACGTGAAAAATGATTTAAAAAATGTATTTGAAGTCAATAGAGGGATAAAATAGACAAGACATATAGTGTTGGTGTTGAATTTTGCCAAATTATAAATATGAGTGTAGTTAGGGCAAACTTCAAAGGGTGTGAGTATATTTTATCCTATATTTTTAAAAAGTAGTTGGTTCGTCTCGCTTCTAAGCTCCTCTGCTGAATTGATATTTAGACGGAAAGTATAAAAATTCCGCTATTCAAAGTATTGATAAAAATCAAATTCTATTCTCTAAAGAATGAGTCTCTCCCCTTACAATTGAACTAGAGTTGTATGGGTAAGAATAGTTCATTTTCTTAATTTAATTTGATTCATAAACATAGTTTCAAGTGTGATTCTAGTAGCTTTCATAAGTCTTGTGTTACTCATATTAACACGAGTAAATACACTAGTTGCACTCCTTTAAATGGGACAAGTTAATTTCCATTGGCTTGATATGGAGTAAATGAACTCCAACTCCTTTGTACAGGACAAGTTGCTTGGTATGGGGGAAATGACCTCTGACTCCTTACATGATTGACTATGATCTACACAAATGTCTCAAACTTAATGCTAGGAGAATTCTAAAATTTGATTCTAGAACAATTCAAAAAAAACCTAATTCATCACATCTATAGAATTTATATATTTTTCCTCATGTTATATATATATTTGTGAAGCTTTACCAATCTCTCTATATATATTTATTTATACTTCTATTCTTGGATCTCATACATATATGTATCTTATTAGCATGACATTACATTTTTTTTTCTTTCCTTTATGTGATTTAGATATTTTATCAAGCAATTCTATATTTTTGTTCATTTTTGTATACTGTTATGTAAATATAACACTTTGGTGAATAAATGGTTGAGTATTATGTGTTTACTGAATAATGCATTTTGTTATTTTATTCATTATCCATTCAGTACTTAATATTTTAATCAATTGTTTAGGATACTAAATCTAGTTAATAGGTTTGTTTGGTGGATTGCATTTCAAAACCACTTTCTGTTTATTTTAATTTTCTAAATTAATGTCACCAATTCTACAAAGATTATATAATTATTTCTAACTCCCATTTTGGATACTTCCATTCCATCTGGTATTAAAATATTTAACATCATATTAAAATTTCGGGGAAGCAAATCATATAGTAATGCACGGTCCATTTTTTTTTTTTTTGAAAACTGCTAATAATTGAAATAATATTAGGGGCCTTTTTCCTTTTCATGTTCAAAATTATTCTCAATCAAAATCCTTAATAATTAAAAACAAACTAACACAAATACCATATTCTTAATTCCAAGTTCATATTTCTTTCCATTATTGACACCATTTTTACATTTTATATAAATAGGAATTGTAATGGAGTAATAATTATGTAAATTCAAGTTAGGGTGAGATTTTATATACAAATTAGTTGTTGTTTAATAAAACTGAAAATTAAATATTGAAAATTTTAAGAACTGAATTTTAAGTGTTAAAAATTTTAAGTGATTACTAAAAACTAAATATTTTTTGGTATACTCTATTTTAAGTGGTGGTTACCGTTTTCAGTGATATTCAAATTACGTTATCAAACACACTTAATTGAATAAGTGTTTAATTAATTCAGAATTAAGCGCTAAATTACGTTATCAAACAACACTTTAATCTTACTTCGAGTCAAATTTTATGGACAAATCCATGTTCTGACACATCAAGAGTTAAGACATGAATGCTCTAAATAAATCTAATTCCAATAACATGGGTCTCAAACTGTCAAACGTAAATGAATCTTGAGTGAACTTGATTCATTTTCATCTCTACACGTTAGTGATATAATATGAATCATATTTGAGAAGTGCTAGCGACAGTCTCACAGTCGTTCCATTGATTAATGAAAATCAATTCAAAAAATTAAATACTTTCCTGCAATAAATGTCATTTTTTTCCATCAATCAATATACCCTTCTAGTTCTAAAGTATTTACACTTGTGACATCAACAAACAAATAAAATTATAAACATAAAGTATTAAAATATTTTTATTAATATATTTTTTTTATATTGTCCTACTTTTAAATATTTTTAATGATCTATATACTTATTATAATCATTTCTTATATAATTTTTAAAATATTGTAATTATGGTTAATTTTTAAAACTAGTAATTTAAGCTTTATATATATGTCATGTTAGTTTTATTTTTATTTATTTTTTATCATATTCATATGCCCTTGAAATAAATTCTCCGATCCGTCCCTGATGTTATGAGACTTTGTTTCAGTTTCTAACATTTCCCATCCCTATTTTACAATGAGCACTCAGCTCTAGGCTTAAGTAACTTTAATCCTATTTTTGATTTTTCTATCATTTAATTTTTTTTCCACCTTTTGAAAAAAAAAAAAAAATGCAAGTTTTTGTGGTGCTATTTAGGACAGAATATCTCTTTTTTTTTTTTTGGTAATCTCTGGTCAAGCACTCAACACACAATTTTCTCTCTCAAAATATCATTTTGGAATATGCATTTATAAATCAAAATAAATTTTGTTATGAAAAATTCAATGTGTCGCAGTTGTTCTATTTCCATTGTCATCATTGAACCAAAATGAAAAGCTTCTTTTGATTTTAAAGATAAGTTTGCAAAATTATATTAACCTCCCATATACTTTAGTTAAACGATAAACTTTTTTTTGCCTAAGTTATTTTAATGAAAGAAAACTTCAATAGAAAAAGTATTATAAGGGTAGAATTGAATTATGAAATGTTACATTGCTGACAATAATAAAAAATGCCATGGACGATTTATAAAAGAGTGGATTTGTTATAGAATTAACTCTAACAAGGAATTGTTATTTTTTAAATAAGAGAAAAGACCATATAATTATGAAAATATTAGGAAAAGTTCGAAGATTTAAGTCCAGTTACACAAAAAAGAATAAAAAAGAAAAATGTATATTGCTCGGATCTTCTGTGAAATTTTACTTAATTATTTTCAGATTAAAAATTTTAAAATATAGTAATCAACCTCTTCGATACCATTGTCGTTAATTAAGAGTTAGCTCCGTTAAAATCAATTAATATTAAAAAAATTAAAATGTCAAAATTAACTTCTGGTGGTGATTGTGCTAGTGTGACATTGATGAAAAAAATACATATATAAAACATGTTAATTCAGTCAAATGATTAAAAATTGATGTTATTTTTGCACAAAAATATTATAATTTGAGGGTATATTTGTAAGTTTAACGGATTGTTAATTTGAGAGAGTGTGAGTGTAATTTTAAAAAAAAAAAAATTTAAGTCAAACCTTAGGAAATTAGAGTAATATAAGTAATCTATGCCCCAGAAGCCAAATACGTCGTTCATTATATTTATGTATAATAATTGTGTGTGTATACTGCATAGGTATCATATATATATATATATATATATATATATATATATATAAATAAATAGGGAGTTAATATTTGCACTCCACCAATATCCTCTGACACTCCACTTTTACCGTTTTGTAAAGTATAATTACAAAAGTGTCCCGCTACTATATAATATTTGATTCTTATATTTTTAATACCCTAATTGCCCTTATTTGATAATATTAGAATTCTTAACTCTAAATTACAACTTCTTTCTCACGTTCTTTTTTGGTGTGAAAATACTTTTTCGTTGATTTTAAAAATATTAGTTTTTCATGTTGAATCAATTTATCAATATTTATTTTAGAAGTAAAAAAGTTTAGGATTCAATATAATGATTTAGAAAGTATCAATCAAATGTATGTGATTCGGATAATAAAAGTTACATGATTAGATAAGTTGGAAAGAAGTTGTTAATAATAGATTACCTAGAGAAATATTAAAAATGTATTTGAGTTGGAAACAAACATTATATCAATGAATAAAACCTATTTGAAAAAAAATTAATTATATTTAAAATCAAAAGAAAGTTTAATTTCACTTGAATAAAAATTATGATATATAGTTTTTTAAGAAAACTAAGGAAATCTTTTTTATTTTAATAGAGAACTTTTAGAAATTAAAAGATGAAAAGAGAAAAACATGACTCTATGAAATATTTTTTCAATTATAATTGTCTTAATTTAACTAAGGAGCCTTTGCACCAAAATTTCAAAAGATAAAAATAAAAAAATTAATATGATATTTTTCTTCGTTTGTTTTTTATTTTCTCCTTCTTCCTTTCTATTTTATTTGTTCACAAATTGATGGTATGTTTCAAAATTTTAATTTATGTTATTTTATAAATAAGATACATGGAAAATAAATTACATGATTGGTGAGTAAAAATATAATATTTCAAATTTTGGATTTTTTGAGTTATATAGGATAGGGACACGAATAACAAATTTCAATTGAAAAATGTCTAAACTATAGTATTTGGGTGGTAATAAATGGATTGTTATATTGTAAACCTAAAGTAAAAAGGTTAAAAAAACTTTTTTTAAGAAAAATAAAATAAAATTAAAATTAAGTCTTGAATTAGAAGGGCAATTAGAGTACTAAAAACATAAGAATCTAAAATGGTATAATATATGACCACTTTTATAATTTTACTTTACAAAAATATAGGAGTGGAGTGCCAGAGGATATTGGTCGAGTGCCAATGTCATTTCCCAAATAAATATATGTTAGTATAATAATTGTGTGTGTACTCCATAGGTATCATATATATATATATATATATAAATATATGTTAGTTCAAACGATTCAATCCTTCAAATCCAATTCGTCAGCAAAGCAAAATTCAATCCACTTCTAAGCAATTTCACAGTCTCGAGGTGCTTAGCTTTAGATTTCTCAGACCCTCTAAACTCAAACCAATTTTCCGACATGGGATTGCCCGAAATCGTCGATGTTGCCCGCAATTATGCAGTCATGGTCAGAGTTCAAGGCCCTGTGAGTAGTTTCACTTTGTGCGTAGATACATATATTATACATATACATCTGTGTGTGTGTGTGTGCGAGTACCTATGTAAGCTATGCTTGACTACTTGCTAATCATTTACTGTAATTTAAGTTTGATTAGTTACTTTTGGATTGCAAATTTTTATTGATATGCTTACTAATCATTTACTGATATTTAATTTCGATTTATTACTACTGGGCTACAATTTTTTCATTGATTTCAGGACCCAAAAGGTCTGAAGATGCGAAAACATGCTTTTCACCATTACAAGTGAGTGATAAACAAATAAAAATTATGTCCAATATTATCTCTATGAGAGTATGACTATATGGTATTTGGCTTCCTCATGGATTTAATTGAATTATTCATTGTTTGGTTATGAATGTTTAGCTCTGGCAAAACAATACTTTCATCATCTGGCTTGTTATTGCCTGGTTCTTTTCGTTTTACTCCAAAAGCTCGACAAATTGGCGGTGATGGTAATGGGCAATCGTTGCCCGGTTTGGCATTGGTGGTGACTGTTGCATCTATAATTGAGCCATTTCTATCACCACAAGCTAGGGAGAACATTTCTCAGGTTGGAACCATATATGTACTTATGTATACATATGTATATGTCTATACAAATACATATATGTTTACTTATTAAGGATACCACATTTGAGTTATTATAATTTGGGTTTTGCGGTTTAACTTTTATTCGTCTATTTTCCAACCAATATCTTGCAGGCCAAACCCGAGTTGATCCCTGGCGTTCAAATTGATATAATGGTAGAGGTATAAGATACAACACATGAATTTTTCCGGTGTAATTTAATGTTTGACAAGCTTCATTTTATTGGATTAGAGATGATGTGTGTGTTTTGATCTAGCAGGGAAGGACAAAGGTGGAGGATGAAGCTAAAGAATCAGAAAAGCAAGATCCTTATTGGTTATCTGCACAACTTTTAACATTGGTAGACATTTAGCTCCCCAATTTGTGATTGATCATTTAGCATGCATGAGAACTCTTTTTGTGTTTGTGGAATACATCAATATTACATCTATTTATGCAGTAATTATCTTGTGAATAAATCATTGTTATGTTTTGGGATGAAAGTTTGATGTTTGCCTAAGGTATTATGCTTGTCTGTTTGTAGTGGCAATGGTGGTCATGATACATTGTAGTGGAATGACCAGTAGGCTTGTTTTTATATGTCTGGTCTTCCTTATCATTGCTTAAAATTAGTTGCACTTGATAATTTTATATATATATATATGCTATGTGGTTTATGATACTATGATATGATGTCCATTGTGAAGGTTGATGTTCCTGTATCGTCTATTGCTCTGCAATCACTAATTGAATCTTCTTCTAGCTCAATGGAGCATGGCTGGGAGGTTGGTTGGTCCTTAGCCTCATATAGTGATGGTCCTCAACCTTTTGTGGATGCTATTCGAACACAGGTATTTAGCCTTCAATAAATGTCTCTCTTTTTCTCTTTAAATGAAGAAAAATACTAGTCATTCTAACAGCTAATGTCATAATCAAATATTTATTGGCTTATAGTTATTTATTACTGTTAGAAGTAATAATTTGACTAGTGAATGTAAGGTAAATTGGTGGGATGTGCTTTAATCATGTTGAATAGTATGCTACTTGCGACCCATCTCATATTTGTTCCTACAAAAGAAAAGCGGATGTAGATTAACATACCTAACAAATTTTTGTTGGGAGGGAACTGCAAATTTTCCCATAAGAAAATTGCCATGATAACACAACCAAATTTAGGCATGAATTAATTTTCAGGCCGAAAACACAGCAAACATTTCTCTGGACTTTGGATAGTGTGATAGCTGATACCTTCATGAAATCCTTTGCAGTATCTGTTGAATGGGCCATACTAGCTTGTCATATTTCTACCATGCTAGGCTGCCCTTTTTTTTTTTGGGATTTTTTTTTTTTATCGATTTTTAGTTGGATTGACTGATTAAGAATTTGGATGGATCCATATCTGGACATGAAATAAAAAAACTCAATCTTCTTTATATGGTACCTGCTCAGGTGGGAGGGGCCTGGTGATTCTACAGGATGAGATGGGAACCTTCTATTTACTGAAGACATCCTTTGTTGATGTACTTAACTAAGCACCACTCATCATCTATGGATTTAGAAGGCATAGTGAATGGCACTTTATTTTGCCGATTTCTTGTATGCTTATGCTTGTGATCTCATGGCAGTGGTGTCTTACAGGCCATTTACTGAAAAACTATGGGCTGTGTTATAAGGCTAGCAGCGACCCAATGCTTTGATAAAAGTTGAAATTTCTTTGGCAGTTCCATTGATGCTCCTGCTTTCTGTCAAAAGTTGGTGTTTGCTAGTGTAAAAGCAAATTATTAGGAAGGGTTTGTTTGGTGAAATAAAATGTACACTGACTGTACGAACAATTGATAGGATGGCTCAAATTGGCTCGTCTCAGGTTATGAAGCAAACTAGGACAAATTCTGAAAGTTATTAGCTTCATGGTGATTTGCAAATGGACCATCACTTGTTAGACTTACCAAACCAAGGCTATGGTTAATATGCTTACAAGCAGATTTAAACTGTTATTTTTTTTAATAGTTTTTGCTATGCTCATGCAAACCCATAAGAGATGCTAATCCCAAATACATTTCAAACTTCTAACATCGTAGGTGAACTTTTTGTTTGTCAGGTAACACAAATTTCAATTGATTTTTCAGATTGAGCAATCTTCAGTGCATAATAAGAGGCAAGTGTTAGGAGGAGAATCAAGCAATCCAAATCTTGTGAACTTGTATACTACTAAAATCGCCCTTCTTGGAGTTTCCTCGGTAATTGTCAAGGTATTTTCATCTTTACCACTTTCATTATTAGCTTTACACCATAGTGAGTGATCTGTAGTATAACGTAAACCATATATTACCGAGTAAGATTTGCATTTTCTGCTGGTATTCCGTTTATGCATTTCAGTTGTATATTCATCAGAAAAAAAGCTTATACAATTTTATTTAGGATCGGCCGAACATAAATACATCTCCCTCAAACAAGAGGGGACATCTTCTTCTGGCAATGGGTTCTCCTTTTGGCATCTTGTCTCCGCTACACTTTTTTAACAGGTATAGTTTCTGGTTAATTTTTTTGTTTTGTTTTTTGTATAAAGGTTGCACTGGCGCTATGTCAGTGCCAAACGTTTTTGAAGTTTACGTATAGAATTATTATTAATAGGTGTCTTTAGGTGGATAAACACCTTCTGTTCTCTACTGCACCCAGCTAGTAGACAGATTCTCTCTCTTTCTCTCTCTCTCTGCTTGATACTGGAACAATTGTCTTACATGAGGCTCAGGGTATTCCCCATTCTTTTCTGTCCCCTTGGTTAATGTTACTGAATTTAGTCCACAAACCGAGAATACTGATCTTTATAGAACTGAACAAGAGAAGAAAGTTTACTTGTGGTCATTTTATCTTCAAAGCCAAAATTAGTGATAACAACCTCTTGTTGTATGCTGATAACTTCTCCCTGTTTGTTCTATTGCAAAAAAAATTGCATCTGGATGTTAATTCTTGATCTTTGTGCTGCTTGAAACAGTATATCTACTCTTTGATCTTTTTACTGCTTGAAACAGTATATCAATTCTTTGATCTTTTTGCTGCTTGAAACAGTATATCAGTGGGATCCATTGCCAACTGCTATCCATCTAGTACTTCCACTGTATCATTGTTGATGGCTGATATTCGGTGCCTCCCTGGTACAAGCATTCCGCTGATAGATATCCATGGTTCATTTAATGCTATTAAATTTGATTGCATTCTGACACTAAATTTATCAGGGATGGAAGGTGGTCCAGTTTTTGGGGAACATGCACAACTTATTGGTGTCCTGACAAAGCCATTAAGGCAGAAGAGTAGTGGTGCTGAAATTCAGGTAACTTGGGAACATTTACCCTTCTCCATGCTTGCAGTAAGCCCTCTCATAACTACATGCATGTGAGAAACACATTTTTTTTAAGTTTTAGAATATCATAAATTATTATTTCTACATATCAGAAAGCATTTTTTGTTGGGTAAGTTTGGGTTATATTAGAACCGAGAAGAAAAGAAAAAGAAGACTATAAAGGACATAAAAAGAAGCTCAAAATTTTTAGTAATATGGGATCCTAGGAGTGCTTGATTTGGTAGCTGAAGTTCAGGCCTTGTTGAGATAACCTTTTTCAAGGTCTGAATTCGCCTCGAGCTGGCTGAAAGAGACAAACATCACTTGACTTTTGGTTGACATATGGGCTACGACCTCTATGACTTGACAACCACATATTAGGCTACCTTTTCAGTTGCATGGATTTGGGTGCACGTGTTGGAATGTGTTTAAAAGTATTTGGTTTATTACTCAAACCCAAAAATACAAGGACACAGAGTAAATGTTTATGTTCTTTGATATTCTTCTATTATTTCTTATGATAAATGATGCCGCCTTACCAATAGGAGATGATCAAATCGTCGCCACAGCAATATTGAAACAAAATAAAAGAATAAAGCAAGAGAAAGGAGAATCGAAAGCAAACTATAAGTTGCTGTAAATTATCTCTTCAACAAAAATTATGAAACCTTAGCAATTACATGGCTTTATATAGAGTTTCTTCCTCCCCAATCTATGCCATAGATTGGACAACTACCAAATATAAATTAAAACTAAAACAAGAAATTTGTTAAAAATAAAAAAATTATATAAAAATCAGGAAAATTCAGAATATGGAAAGTTTCTAAAATTTATAAAGTTGACTACAGAAAATTAGGGATTTTGTGACTGCATCAGTCCCACCGGGTTGGAAAGAACTTGCCTTCGAGTTATCAGAATCCTCATCGTATATTAGTATGAACAAGATTTCATACCATTGAAGACTTGATCTTAATGCTACAAAATCTCGCTCCAATTTTTTTTTTGACCATTTAACTTTCTTTTTCTTTTTCAACTTCTCAACAACCACACCTAATACAACATGTGGCTGAACTTCATGAATAATGTCAAGATCCCAAATTGGTTGCATTATTGCTGCAACAATGAAATTAATCTTTTCTCCACCTTTAAGTGGATAATCAAGCCATTTTTTTGCCTAAGGGACATGCTCGAATGATGATTTCACGGTGAACGTACATATTGGAATAACCATCAGCTGGGTCCTCATAAATCCAAAACTTCAGATGAATGACATCATTCCCAAAATAATTAGTAAGAGAAGTAAGAAGTTTTGCACCTAAGTTATCCCAACGAAACAAGTCTTGCCTGCCACAGAAGCATATTGTTCATTGACATAGGAACCTACAAGACATGACACCAAAATATCTTCATCGACACTTCCTGAAATAAAAACTTCACTCAAAATCTGCTCACAAATGATCCTTCAACAACTTGATGCTCGAACTTCTCCCTTGGACAGGCAATTTGGAAATTTCTTCAACCCAATCATTATCATCATAAATAGGTTCCTTTTCTTATAGTTGTTCTTCTCCACTAAGATCTCTTGCAAATTCAAGAATTTCTACCTTAAAGTTACCATCCCAATGCCTTCCATCAAATGGAATATCTGATGGTCTGGGTGATGCAGTATTGCAAAAAGGATTGACAAAATCCTCTTCAAAATTGTCCTCCTCCTCATGAAACTCAGGAATTTCGAATTTGATATTTGCCACCCAATGACGATCAGTCCACTCATCGGGTGAATTAAGGCAACGCGGAACATAGAACGGATTTTCCGCGATAGTCTCGATGCTTGACACATTGTCATCCACCGAAATATTGTCATCAACTGGCAGGTTGCTGTTTAACTGGCTGGTTGACAACACCTTGACCCAATAGTTGAGTCAACAACTCAATTTGGTTCAGCCAAAACCTACATCCTACAATTTCCTCCTCATGGTTGTCGTGGAGGCATGATTGAGCAGTTGGAAAGCCAAAACCAAATCTCTGATACCAAATGATGTCGTTTTACCAAGAGGAGACGATCAAATCGTCGTCACAACAATATTGAAACGAAATAAAAGAATAAAGCAAGAGAAAGGAGAATTGAAAGCAAACTATAAGTTGTTGTAAATTATCTCTTCAACAAAAATTATGAAACCCTAGCAATTGCATGGCTTTATATAGAGTTTCTTCCTCCCCAATCTATGCCATATATTGGACAACTACCAAATATAAATTAAAACTAAAATAGAAAATTTGTTGAAAATCATAAAATTACATAAAAATCAGGAAAATTCAAAATATGAAAAGTTTTTAAAAATTATAAAGTTGACTACAAAAAATTAGGAATTCTGTGGCTGCATTAGTAAGGATGCCGCCTTACCAAGAGGAGACGATCAAATTGTCTTCACAACAATATTGGAATGAAATAAAAGAATAAAGCGAGAGAAAGGAGAATTGAAAGAAAACTATAAGTTGCTGTAAATTATCTCTTCAACAAAAAAACTATCAAACCCTAGCAATTACATGGCTTTATATTGAGTTTCTTCCTCCCCAATCTATGTCATAAATAGGACAACTACCACATATAAATTAAAACTAAAACAAGAAAGTTGTTGAAAAATTAAAAAATTGCCTAAAATCAGGAAAATTCAGAATAAGGAAAGTTTCTAAAAATCATAAAGTTGATTGCAGAAAGAAAATTATAAGTTGCTGTAAATTATCTCATCAACAAAAAAACTATCAAACCCTAGCAATTACATGGTTTTATATATAGTTTTTTCCTCCCCAATCTATGCCATAAATTGGACAACTATCACATATAAATTAAAACTAAAACAAGAAAGTTGATGAAAAACTAAAAAATTACATAAAATCAGGAAAATTCAGAATAAGGAAAGTTTATCGTAAAGTTGATTGTAGAAAATTCGGGATTCTACGAGTACATCAGTTCCTCTGGGTTGGAAGGAACTCGCCCTTGAGTTTAAAGAAAATTGCCACAATGAATCAAAAATCCAAGCATAGCTTTCCATCCCTTCTTTCTTCTTTTCCGAACTCGAATCAAATACAATAATCTTCTTATACTAACAAAGAATACAATTGCATAATAACCATAGATTTTTCTAGATTTCCTTTGAAATTGGTTAGATTCGCAAAACTTGGGGGAACAAGGAGCATGAAATAAAAATTTAACCAACTTTAATTTTTGTTCCAACAAACGCCTAGTGGTTGTAGTGCGCTCCAAGAATTCATCCCAAATCATATCATAAAAGTGAAATCCATTATTTTTCGTCTCCATGGATCCAAAAGCTTCATGATCAACTATATTTTCCAAGCTGCATAAACTTGTTTTAGTGCTCAAATCTTCAGACACCAACTAGTGGCTAGACT